>JAZGLO010004733.1:1345000-1878689 GCA_036873155.1 Biomphalaria sudanica
CGAGAATTGTTAACTTCAAGTAATTCTTCATTAGTTTGAGGCGCGAGAAGCTTCTTTCACTAGATTCCACAATTAAGGGTATTGCATAATGCCATTTTTTAATCGCGCGTAGGATTGGCGTTTTCCATATTGAATGACACTCCAAAATGACAATTTGTGTCTATATATTTCTTATCTTCTTATATAATAATCTTATAAATCGACAGGAGGCCGCGGGAAATCCATGCTACGCCGCCGGTCGACTACTACATGATAATATTCTACACCTTCTATTTTAGTCCCACGAAAAGGAAAAAAAAAAAAAAATTAGAATCCCGACTGGATGTAGTTATTATTCGAAACGAAAAGATGTATGAAGGGAGACTACTGTTCTTCATTGCATCTGTTTCGTAAAGTAAGAACTTTGCTCTCTTAATTACTACTATTAGTGAGTAACTAGTCAAGAGTCTAGACCTAACTAACTTTTGAAGACTAGATCTATTCTAAAAGAAAGATAGAGTAAGGTCGTTTGGTTTTATGGTTTATTAAAAAAAAAAATGTAGGGGTCCTGATCTTAGCAGATCCTAGATCTATATTTTTATAATATAAATATAATAATAATTACAAGTAAAGTATAGACTCATTCAGACTGACTAGACTAGTGACTAGCGTCTCTAGAGAGTCTAGTCTAGACTAACTTTACTTCGAATGATTATATATATCTATCTAATCATAATAATCATAAAAATAATGCAAATGCCAATAATTTTTTATAATGGAAACAAATAATTAAGATAGTATTAGTATTAGATATAGTTCATACCAAATTGAAATATATATATATATATAATTATATATATATATTTATATTATATAGAGTAAAGTGCGAAGTTCGAGCGCATTAAGCCCGCTGGCAGCAATTTTCAAGTTTGGATTTTTATAGCACCGTAACGGTCTGACCTATGAAAAAACTGATAGTATCTCTGAATTCCTCGTCCTTTTTTCTATGAAAATAGATTGGATTTAATGTATCACTAGGCTTAGTTAAAATTAAATACGAAGTCAAAGAGGTGTAGGGTAAGTATCGCCAAGCGTACTTTTCCTCGAGCGGATTTTTCCCCAGTTAGTAACCTCGATCGGGTTGGTGGAAGGTTCGAACAGATCAAAGGAAATATATCTAAAAACATGTTTTAATATTTTATTTTTACTACAAAGTCATTTTCTTTTTACTCCAGCGCAAGAACACCATCCATTGCACCATTTCCCACCCTCCACAACTTCAAATAGTCTCTTTAAGCTGATGAGCAATCAGACTTAAAAATACCCTTAAGCCCATTGCCCATTTCCTTCACTACCGGGTAGTAAAAAAGAATAACTCCGCACCTCCTGAGTTTGACCTCACCATGAACTTAGCCTTTACAAGGAAAAGAAAATAGTATGTGTCGGAAGTAAAGAAAAAAGGTGCATACGCAGTAGCAATATAGTAGTAATTTGGTAAACATTCAAATAAAAAAGTTATAGCAATAAAAAGTGAACTGTTCGAACCTCCTGACAAATCGGGGCTGCTCGAACTTCGCACTTTCCTATATATATGTATATATATTTAGCATTATAGATCTAATTAATTAAATTGTACTCTTTTCTGAATCTTTACTTTTTCTCAAATTACATGTACTGTTTTTATTAGTAATTACATTTTCAATTTCTTCTCTATATTCACTATATCTAGAATTACTAGAATAAATCGAGATCTATATAATTTACTTTACTGACTATAGTCTATAGATAGTGACATAGGGTGGTAGGGATAATTAAAATTATAGAAGATCTAACCTAGGAGGCTAGAAAAAAAGTAGAATAGAATACTTAAAAAAAAAAAAAAAAGTAGATCTAGATCAACTCCCTAGATCTCAAGACTCTTACTATTTTTGGTCTTAGTCTTAGACTTAGAATTTTTAATAAGTTAAAATTAGAATATAATATATTAGATTATTTATTTATTAGATCTAATAGACTTTTAACTAGATCTAGTAGTTACTTATAAGTTACTAACTTAGATTATTTGAGACTGAGCTATGTCATTAAAATAATAATTTCTTTTCGTCAGTAAGAGACATGTCAAAAATGATTAAAAGTGTCACTAGTGGTGGCAGTGTCCAGCCTAATGGTGTAGAAAGCTTAACGTTTTTAAAAGATTTCGCTCCAGGTCCACTTGATGCTTACAGGAAAGACGCCTCATTCAACTGGAAGCAAATGGCTCTTTTCTTAGAAGGAGAAGACATATTAAGATTTAAGGTAATAACTCACAAAACATTGAATAGGAATTTGTAGGGTTCGAATCCTGGTGAAGACTGGGATTTTTAATTTCAGGATCTTTGGGCGCTTCTCAGTCCACCCAGCTCTAATGGGTACCTGACATTAGTTGGGGAAAAGTAAAGGTGGTTGGTCGTTGTGCTGGCCACATGAAATCCTCGTTGACCATAGGCCATAGAAACAGATGACCTTTATATTATATCTGCCCTATAGACCTCAAGGTCTGAAAGGGAACTTTACTTTTTTTTTTACCATGGTCCCATTGGATGCCAGCTTATTGGGCTTTTACCCTAATGCTCATATGACCATTCTGTCCCAGGATGTGCAACATATTTTGTCTTTGTCTATAAGCAGTGCAGACTTGAAATACTTGAGGAATGATAACTATCTTATCTTATATAATACAGACGTTACTTCAAAAAAGAATATGATTACGTCCTACGCGTCATGCATATTAACCAATGACTTAAATTCTGCCAAGTCACTGGTTTTCCTAGCTCAGGCAACCCATTCCATGCTCTAATAGCTATAGGGAAGAAGGAGTATTTGTACAAATTTGTCCTAGCATATGGGACGAGGAATGTGCCTTTATTTTTGTGTCTTTCAGAGTATTTTATTAAATTTTGTTTTTGTATTTGAAGATTATGGTTCAGTGTTTTATGTATAATTGCTACTTTACTTTTGAGTTTCTTTCCTGAAGGCTTTCTAAATTTAGTGATTTTACTAAAGGTGTTACTCTAGTCAAATGTGAATATTCATTTGTTATGAATCTCACTGCTCTATTTTGTGTCTGTTCCAGTTTCTTAATGTTTTCTTGAGTTGAGTTGAGTTAACTAGAAATTAATTAGTTTAAATAGCATCTAAATAGCTTAATAGCTTCTTTATGTACAACAATTCAGTTTTCTTTAAAAGAATGGAATACTGATTTGAATAAAACAGCAATGGAACGCTGAATAAAACTTTTTTTCTCTTTCTCCCACACTTTGTATAGCTCCAGATAACCCCCATGCTTCTTCAAGTTCTCTAAAAAACAAAAGCATTAAGACTGCTATAGTTCAGTTTTTGGTCATTCCTGTTTTGCATGTGGGGACTAATCCGTTGCCACATGGGGGATTTTGTAAAATAAATTTCTGAGGAGCAATGCACAGAACTATTGATCAGCATAATATTTTACTAAACCTTTTTTTTTTTGTTTCTTTTTTTTTAAATTGCAGAATCAGATTCACAGCTCTTCCATTTGTTTTTCTTTCGTTGATCCTTCAATTGATAGCATTCTTTGCATCCATCAATTCATCTCTGGAGGGCTCTGGCCTGCTTCAACACATCCCTCCATTCTGATCTCTCCTGGGCCTTTCGTTTCCAGGCCCTGACCCCAAGCTGCTGCAGATCGTCCTCCACATCATCAATCCATCGCATTCAGGGTCTGCCTTTGGGTTGCCTGCCTTTTGGTTTTTGCCTGTATACAATTTTCACTCCTCTGTTCTCTGACATTCTTTTGCATGTTTGTTTATTTATATTAAAATGTTTCCCCTATATATAATCTACTTTTTTTTTCATTAAAATTCTTTTTTAATAAGATTCCAATATAGCGTGTACTATGTCTCTTACTCTTCTGTTTCTTTTGTACTGTATGTTATTTTGCTCTGAGATGAACCATAGTCGTCCTACGACTGAAGGAGGCCAATGAATGAATGAATGAATGTATGTTATTTATTAAAGAACCTGAATATTATTTTAATAAACAAAAAGCAAATTACTGTGATTGAAGTATGAAAATCTTGTATGACAGTTACCTACCTAGATAGCTACATATACAATTTTAAGGTGATAAAAACCACTTGATCATCCAGTCTAATCATTTTCTTTGCAGTATAAAATTTTCAAGACATTAGAAAATGACCCCATATTCTGCAAAGGATTTGAGACTCCTTCTTTAGAAAAGCAGAGGGAATTGACATTCCGCAGAACTCAGCACGTTGTTAGCTACAATTTCCTACCAGAAGAAGAGCTTTATGAAAACCCTTTAAGATATCTAGCTTTTACAGAAGCTATTGGCATGTATGACTGGACTGTGTCAGCAAAGTGGAATCTAAATGTGGAGGTATATTGAATTTAATTCAACCCAATAAACTCTAGTTCCTGTTTTCAATCTCAATTGCATTATTAAAAAAAAAACAACTTTTTTTTGGTCCAGCTTTCATGTTGAACAAATCATCATCATCATCATCTTTCCTTTGCGTTCCTCCTGGAACACAGGTCCTCAGTAAAAACATGCTGCACTGCTCTCCACAGTCTCTTGCAGGTCTTGACATTAAAGATTCTTATTTTAGTCTTGCTAGAGATGTGGGGGAGATTCCCATGTTGGTTTTAGGTGTGTAAATGTCTGACTCTCTAGATTTAAACAACGTTTAGTGTCTTCATCTGTTCCACCTGATACGCTGATTTTTGAACTAATACAGTCTATAAAGCACATGAAATTAAATTATAGCTTTTATGTAGCACTAATTTCATGCTTATAGCATGCTTTGGTCCAATCTCATTTGTGGACCAGTGGGGGGAGGGGGTATCTTTGGTTTTCCGTGCTGCCTTTAGGTGCTCATTAAACACAACTCTGCTCGAGTTGGGTGTCAAACTTCGAGATCCCCTCATAGGTAGCCAAGACAAGTTCAAGCGTACCCAGCCTCTCGACCACACATCCCACATGAAAAAATAGACTAATAAAAAATAATATTTAAAATCTTTAAATGGTGTTAGATTGCAACTTACAGTCTTTTTCATGGCTGACTTAGACATTGGGAGACTGACTTGCCACAGGAACTACAGTAAAACTGAAATAGGAGCTCTAAAAATCTAGACCTTACTGTAAAACATACAATCCTGACTTGTGACAGTCTCACTGCTATTAAGTGACATTTGCTTGTGCATGCTTGTGTAATTAAAGATGTCTTGTTTCACTTTGAATTTGTGTACTACTTGATGTTGCGTATGTCCACACCAGTTAATAAAGAACAACACATATTAAAATTCATTAAATGAGACCTTGGTTAGAAGACGATATTTATTCTCCATAAAATAAAATAACAGTTCACTAACAATTCCAGCCATCAAGAAATACACATTATGTTTCACAAATTGACTTTAGTCCAATAAAATATTCTAAGTACACAACTGGTATTAAACTATTGAATCAACTTTGTTAGACATCCTTACAGTTTAAGAACATGCCGATTACTGCCTTCTAACCATGTGGTCAACTCCCCAAAATGAGATTGTTAACCCACAATGCAACTGTGGATTCTTGTTTCTCACACAAATATTAAGTGTACTGCGTGCTTCCCAACTCTATTCATGTCACTGGCTGTTAAACAACGATGTGACAGACAGTTTGATGTCTTGAATTTATTTATTGCAGTGTGAATCTGACCCAATGCATTCAATTAGATTTTTGAAGTTAAATTAGATTATGTTGCAATATATAACTGTTCTGATTGGATTTTCTGCAGATGTTCTCAGGAACAGTGCGTAACATGGGCTCACAGAGACACAATGACATAGTGGAACAAAGCAAAGCCAATCAAGTAATCTTTGTAGTTTTTTCTTTGTTTGGTTCTTTTCTTTGTTTAGCTTTAATGGTCAAGTTAACTCAGCGTAACATTTGTTACTTCTTCCCTAATCAGGCTAATCGTAAAAGATGAGAAAGAGAACTATACTTTTACTGAAACCTTATTGAAGGAACGAAATAAAACATCTGAGATTTTAATTAATTGATTTAGACAAAAATGTGGCAAAAAATTTAAATATGCAAACATGGACCATTTGTTGCTAGGGTTCTAAAGGGCCAGAGATCTATATATTTATCTATATTTATATATTTTTAAAAACCATTTCTAGCTCCAGATTTATCAATCTAGTGAAACAAGTTTCTTTACACTTTAGGACACTGTTCTTGTGATTTGACACTGTTCATGTGTCTTACTGTATAATTGCAAGTATATAGACAAATGTTGGTATATACTAAAACACAAATGCTATCATCACATTTGCAGAATTTTGGATGTTTTATCCTGACAGAACTCAGTCATGGTAGCAATACAAAGAACATGAGAACCACTGCAACCTACGACTCTAAGACCCAAGTAAGTTGCACATCAATTTGCGCCAATTCAAGAATTAAATGAGCTTCATTTGTCTCAACAAAAAAATCCTATTGGGTGTTTGTTTGGTTCATCTGTTTTGTAATCCAAATAATTTATCTGGGTATTCTTAAATGTAAAATCTTTGGAAAAAAAACCCAACTTCATTTATTTCTGTATATTCATTGGTTGATTTGGGTTTTTTTTATATGGTTTAAAACTAACAATTTAACCTAACCCTTTTGCAATTGGAAATGAAAAATTATAATGATGCAGGTATATATACTAGCCGGATATGACTCGCTGTCATATGTTTATATATCACTGATTTCGCCGACCTAATGATATCTAATATAAAATACTGTGAAAACCGGGTTTTCTGATTTGTTATAAAGTTTCTCCCTTTAGTAAAGGTATTTTTATTTTAAAGGCCCTTGGTAGTGGGAGAGACATTAAAACATACCGGTACACTACGGTTTCCGCCATGATCTAAGAAACATTTGTGCCAAGTTTTATCAAGATTGTCAAATGGTTTTGATTTCTGTTCTGGACATACATACGCCTTACAAGGTTACAACTATGATAATTACAGTATTTGAATTAACGTTTACCTATATATATATATATATGTGTAAGTGTGTGTGTGACTATATATATATATTTATATATAAATATATATATATATATAGATAGTAAAACCATTTCTAGCTCCAGATTTATAAATATAGTGAAACTAATCTCTGTACACTTTAGGACACTGCTCATGTGTCTTGATAATGTTCATGTGTCTTGACACTGTTCATGTGTCTTGACACTGTTCATGTGTCTTGACACTGTTCATGTGTCTTGACACTGTTCATGTGTATTACTGTATAATTACAAGTATACAGACTAATGTTTGTATTTACTAAAACACAAATGTTATAATCACATTCTGCAGAATTTTAACACTCTTTAAGGTCATTTACTAGTAAATCCAACAACTTTTGGCATTTGCATACTTAAAAAAAGTTTCTTTTGTTTCAGGAATTTGTGATCAACACTCCAGATTTTGAAGCCACCAAGATCTGGGTTGGTAATTTAGGGAAGCAGGCCACCCATGGCATCCTGTATGCCCAGCTGTACACAGAGGATGGTCTCTGTCATGGGCTTCACACATTTGTTGCCCCAATCAGGGACCCGAAGACACTGCTTGCCTTACCAGGTGTGCTGGTTGGTGACATGGGGGAGAAGATTGGACTTAATGGACTAGATAACGGGTATAATTGAACAGATAATTAAAAAAATTGTTTCAATTTAAAAAAAATAATTTTTTAAAATTAATATAATTAGATCATTTTTGTTTTGACATCATCTTAGTATTTTTTTTTCACTTTTTTTTTTTTTTTTTTTTTTTTTTAAAGAGAATTATCTTCTAAAGCCAACTTTTTGGGGCTGAGTTGTAAACTTTTTTACAATCTGTGTCATGTAAAAGTCGTGTGTGTTTGTAAGAGAATGATGTGTCGGAAATGTCCTTCAAGTGGTGGCGGCTGAGTCGTAGAGCACTTGGCCTTCTGAACCAGGGGTACCGGGTTGGAATCCCGGAGAAGACTGGGATTTTTAATGTCGGGATCTTTGGGCGCCTCTGAGTCCACCCAGCTGTAATGGGTGCCTGACATAATTGGGGAAAAATAAAGGCGGTTGGTTGTTGTGCTGGACACTACACCCTTATTAACCATAAGCCACAGGAACATATGACCTTTATATCATCTTCTTTATAGACCTCAATACCATAAAGGGGAACTTTACTTTTTTTTATTTGTAAGAGAATACACTTTTTTGTGAGGTTGCCTAATAGGCAGTCGTGAAACATGAACTAGAAAATGGTTTTAAAAAATATCAAGATTATAGGAAAGGCATATGAATGAAAGAGCTATAAATATTCCCAAAAGAGCAATAAGACCTATGTACAGTTTAGAGCAAAAGGTAACATTAGTTGAAATAGGCAATACATATCAATTTGTTTGTTTTCACTTTAGGTTTGTGGCTTTCAACCAGTTCAGAATCCCACGAGAGAATCTTCTGGACAAGTTTGGTGATGTCACTCCTAGTGGGGAATATGTGACACCTTATAAGGTATTGCTCTAGAACTTGATTCAAACATTGTTCTATATAGAATTTTGTTTCTAGGATAATGTAATCATCAATCAATCAATGTAATCAATTATTGATGTGTATAAAGTTTGACTTTGATCATAACTTGAATGGGATACAATTGTGAAACTTAATGTAGCAATATCATTGAGTGGATTTCAGGTCCTGTAACAGGAAATGGCTGATGGGAATTCCTAGAACGTATTTAGGTCAAATGTAGGCACAGTAACTAGATAGTCTTGCTATTTCTTTGTGGTCAAGCTAGTATGTAGTTCAACCTAGTATGTAGTTCAACTTTTTTCTTCTCAACGTTCATACATGTGCCTTGTATTGCTAGTATTATCATTTATCTAGTGTCAGACGTAGACATTGTATTGCTAGCATTTCAGTTGTATAGTGTTAAACACAGACCTTATATTGCTAGCATTGTCAGTTGTATAGTGTCAATCATAGACCTTGTATCTAGCTACTGTTACTTATCTAACAACATAGTTTCTGTTCCTAACTATGTTTGCTATGTAACTTAAGAAGAAATTAAGACGTGAAGATTTTCAATAGTCAACTATAAGGATATATATATATATTCTCAAAGAGTTCTAGACTTGCATCTCTTTGGCAATTGATTGTCAATTTCTTCTCCTAAGGATCCCAGCAAAAGATTTGGCGCATCGCTGGGTGCACTTTCTGGAGGAAGAGTTGGCATCACTGGCATGGGAGTAGCCAACCTCAGGCTCTGTATGCCCATAGCAATCAGATACTCTGCTGTCCGGCGGCAGTTTGGTCCAGGAAGTGATGAGATAGCAGTAATAGAATACCAGCTTCAGGTAAGTCGTAGGCTTTTAGAATTTGTTTGAAAGCTTGAGCTCAAGCTTGTAGTTCACATGTTTTCTTCTTTTCTTTTTCTGTGTTCTCGTTATCATGTTGGAAGGTTCCTATAACTAGTCCTAGATCTGAGATAAGCTGTGCAGATTAGGCGACTCTCCACATAGCTTTTCATAGGTGTGTTTTGGAGACATTGTTTTTTTTTTTAAGGGTCTTTTGACAGAGTATGCAGCTTTGAAGGACATGGTTGGGATTCTCTAGTGACACCCCACACAGGAAAATGTCATCTGTCACAATTTTCAGCTTCTAGAACATGTGTTGTCAAATTCTGTCAGAGAACACAAATGGTAGTTGGTAGTGTTGGGATAGCTTATAAGAGACATCATTTTTATTAATATACAATATTCATTTCTTTGGATTACTATGACCTTTGACATTTTTAAAAACTTATTTTGTTGTATGCTACACCAATTATTACCACAACTGTCCCAGTTGAGGAGTTCCTGGAATTACTCATTATAATAATAATAATCATTTAATTTATAAAGTGCTGTTAATGAACATGATGGAGGCTCAAGGCACTGTCTCCTTTACATTTCCACTGTCAGTTCATTAACCTTACCATCACTTATATTTTACCTGACTTTTGTTTCTTCCTGCTATTGTGCACACTAGGATTGTGATTCAGGAAACTGATTTGAACTTACACTCATGAGGCCTAGTCTATGTTAACATTCTTACACTTCACTCAGCACAAGTGAAGAGCTTGAATTTTACTGTCTTTAAAAGTGAAGAACTTCAACTTTATTATCTTCAAAAGTGAAGAACTTGACTTTTTTTTATCTTCAGAAGTGAAGAGCTTGAATTTTTACTGTCTTTAAAAATGAGGAACTTGAATTTTACTCTCTTCAGAAGTGATGTCTATTAAATTTCTGTGGTATTTGTTGCCATGCCTTCATATCCTACTTTTGTATATTGATCTGATGACGGCCAGGTTGTGGGGTATGTGCCTTGGTTTGTGTTCACTATGGTCCTGAGTTCGAATCCTGCCATCCTGCAGTAGTTTTAGGCAAGGATGTTGTCATAGATGAATATGTTTACATGTGTTTAATCTATTTTTATTTATAATAATAATAATAATAATCTTTATTGTCCGTATGGAAATTTGTCTTACAATTTGTGCATTACACCAAAACAAAAAACATTATAACTATATGTGTCAGTTAGAATGTATGCACATATGACCTGAAGTGTTTTAGTTTTTCATGATATCAGAGGCCAGTTTACTATCAATGTAAGAAAGTTATGTGTTCGTCTTGACTGAGCTATTTAGTGTTTTGTAATTAAAGCTGAACCCAGGAAAACCTAGACTTGGTGAAAAAAAAAATTTAGTTTCTAAACAGCTAAATAGAATAGAAAGCTGTAACTGATTGTCATTTCTGAAAAAAAAGTCAGAATCCTTAAACAATTGAAAACTGTACTTTTGTATTGACTGTGCTGATGTTTACATTTTCTAATGATAAAATTCAACCCAATCTCAAAAGTAATAGAGATGATTGGACATCATATTTATAAAAGTACATTCCCTTTTCAGACCTTGCAATCTATTGGTCAGATGATGTAAAGGTCATCTTTTTCTGTAGCCCATGATTAATGAGTGTGTCATGTGGCCAGCACGACGACCAACCACCATTACTTTTCTCTAACTAAAGTCAAGTACCCATTAGAGCTGGGTGGACTCACACAAAGATCCCAAATTAAAAATCCCAGTCCTTACCAGGATTCAAACCCGGGACCCCTCCTGTTCAGAAGCCAAGTGTTTTACCACTCAGCCACTGTGCCTCTGTATATATATAAGCCTCATTATAAAAGATGTTTTCTTTTAATGTAGTATTGCAGCCTACAAAAATTTTTTACATTGTATGTTGACTGTCGAGTAGAGCAGTTAGGATTGTAGAGCTTGTTACACTTTACTAAAGCCATCTTATCACAGATAACTTATCAGCAGTTTGTGTTATATCATTAGAGGCTTCATGGCATTTAAAAGAAGATAACTATTAAACTAACTTTTGTTATCTCTTGAAAACTGGGGTCATGAAGTTTCGCTGCTCTCTATAGTTATTAATCTAAACAATCTTTGGCCCTGTACATTGCAATAATAACTTTAAAATAATGAATGGAACAGCAGCAACATGTTGACCAAAAGCAAATTTTTTTTTTTCCTTTTAAAATATTTTAACATCAATGCATGCTTGAAAAGCTCTTTGGCATAATGTCTGTAAATATATAGGCATGAAATGAAGAATGTTTTAAGTCATTAATACCGGTGTTGAGCATATCTCTACCATTGACATCACAAAGCTATAAACATTTCTTTATGAATGCTTTGGTCCAATCTCATTTCCGTGCTGCCTTTAGGTGCTCATTAAACACAACTCTGCTCGAGTTGGGTGTCCAACTTCGAGATCCCCTCATAGGTAGCCAAGACAAATATTCTGTACCACAATGTGGTGTTCTAAATTTACATATATTTTCAATATCTATATTTGGCATACATGAATACTTAATAACTCGTGATGTGCATTCATCATCTTGGTATCCATTGTGTTTCAATGCAAATGTTGCTGTTTGAATCACTTTTGTCAGATGAACTGTTCTTGACACCACACTTATGAAGGCTTTTATATGAACTGTTTCTTGTTTGAGATTTAGAAACATCTACTAGAGAAATTAGTCTTTACTAACATTTGTATTGGCACTTATACATTTGCTTATGATTGAAGACATCAAACAAAAAATATGCAAATGTGTCAAACACAATAAAATAAAGTGAAAATTCTTTGTATTTGTCTGTGGCTACTATCGTGGACTTTTAAGGGGAGGGAACTTTCTCCTTACATGAGTATTAAGCCTTACGTCTAGCATCCAATTGTTGTTAAAATAAAGACCCTGTCACTATCATCCCTTGCTGCAAAAGATTTGGACTGAGACTAACAATCTTTACTTCACAAGTCTTCTGTTGTCACATTACTGACATGTTTAATTGCTACTAGTCTGTGAACCAATTGTTGCTGAATGAATCCATCATGAGCCATTAGCAGAGTGAACCATTTGTCATGAAACCATTGCTTGAGGACCTTTGTTCATTACTAAAAAAGAAACACTGACAATGTATTTGATAGTACAAGCTGTAACTGGTTAATGTTCTTGATGACTTTTCTTTGAACTTTATGTAAAGATTCTATATGTGTGGCATTACATCCTGATTAGTTCTATTACATACTGATAGGTTCTGTTATGCACTGACTAGTTCTATTGCATACTGATTAGTTCTATTACATACTGATTAGTTCTATCACATACTGATTAGTCCTATTGCATACTGATTAGTTCTATTGCACACTGATTAGTTCTATTACATACTGATTAGTTCTATTACATACTGATTAGTTCTATTACATACTGATTGGTTCTATTACATACTAATTAGTTCTATTACATACTGATTGGTTCATTTATGCACTGATCAGTTCTATTGCATACTGATTAGTCCTATTACATACTGATTAGTCCTATTACATACAGATTAGTCCTATTACATACAGATTAGTTCTATTACATACTGGTCGGTTCTGTTATGCACTGATTGGTTCTATTGCATACTGATTAGTTCTATTGCATACTGATTAGTTCTATCACATACTGATTAGTTCTATCACATACTGATTAGTTCTATTACATACTGAATGGTTCCGTTATGCACTGATTAGTTCTATTGCATACTGATTAGTTCTATTACATACTGATTAGTTCTATTACATACTGATTGGTTCTGTTATGCACTGATTAGTTTTTATTGCATACTGATTAGTTCTATCACATGCTCATTAGTTCTATTACATACTGGTTAATTCTATTACATACTGATTAGTTCTATCGCATACTGATAAGTTCTATTGCATACTGATTAGTTCTACCACATACTGATTGGTTCTGTTATGCACTGATTAGTTCTATCACATACTGATTAGTTCTATTGCATACTGATTAGTTCTATTGCATACTGATTAGCCTATTACATACTGATTGGTTCTGTTATGCACTGACTATTTCTATTGCATACTGATTAGTCCTATTACATACTGATTGGTTCTGTTATGCACTGACTATTTCTATTGCATACTGATTAGTCCTATTACATACTGATTAGTTCTATTACATACCAATTAGTTCTATCGCATACTGATTAGTTCTATTGCATACTGATTAGTTCTATTGCATACTGACTATTTCTATTGCATACTGATTAGTCCTATTACATACTAATTAGTTCTATTACATACTGATTGGTTGTGTTATGCACTGACTAGTTCTATTGTATACGGACTAGTTCTATTACATGCCGATTAGTTCTATCACATACTGATTAGTTGTATCGCATACTGATTAGTTCTATTGCATACTGATTAGTTCTATTACATACCGATCGGTTTTTGTTAGGCACTGATTAGTTCTATTGCATACTGACTGGTTCTGTTATGCACTGATTAGTTCTGTTACATACTGATTAGTTCTATTACATTCTGATTAGTTCTGTTTTTTATTTTACAAGTTCTTTGCCAAAAGAATGAAGTGCATGATTTGGTATCCCCACTGGTTCTAAAGTTTTGTGATATGGAGGCAGTGGTACATCCAATGGCTGCATGCATGAATGTTGCTTGATCTAGATTTAATTCTGGTGAATTAGGCCCCAGTATAGTGAACTATTGGTTGATTTTTGAAAACTAACCTTTAGATTTTTGCAATAAATTTACCAAACATTTTTGCTCTCAATAGACTAAATAAAGTGTCTTTTTACTTTCAGCAATGGAGACTCTTCCCTTATTTAGCTGCTACTTATGCCCTTGACATTTTCTCCACTTCCTTCTTCATGAACTTTGTTGAACTTCGAATAGGGGTCATGGTCGGAGACAAAAGTCAAAGACAGGTAAAATAATGACTGTTGTGTGTTCAACATATTGAAACTTTGAAACACTTTTGGGGTCCTGTGAAAAGTTTCTCATAAATAACAAATTTTAATTTAAAAAAATCAATTCCTGATTTATATGCTCAAATTTATAGTCAACTTAACAATCCAATTTTATTTGCCATTAAAAATAAAAGAGAATACATAATGGCCAGTATTGAGATCAAATCCATGGCATTCATATTATTAGCGCGATGCTATTAACTTCGCTAACCAGTCATTCAACTATATGCACATAATTCAGCTCCAAATAAATGGTACAATTTTATTTTCCCTGTGGTTTTGAGTTTTTGACTTGTCGTTTTCAATATATAGCCTGTCCATCATGGTTCGATGATGACCACTTTTGTCATCCAGGGGGCTGAGGGATTTGCACTGGGGTTTCGTGTGTGCGTGGCTGCTGACACCTATCTGAGCCCGGAATGTTTGGCTGCACACTGGGCATGTTATTCCAGCTAGAGCTAGTGCCATTGACCTTGGCCTTTTTTTCTTCTGACACCACTTTTCTCTTATTTCTTGTTTTCAATATAAAGTGTGAGCTAGTTAGTAGAAGGAATGGGAAAAATATTTTTTTGTGTGTGTCAATATAGTTGAAGTATATTTTAATATGTTTTGGAAAGAAGGATTTTTGAATTAACTAATCTACATATTAATTATATTCAATAATATTAACTTAAATTTACTGCCTACATTTATTGACTACATATATTGGCTACATATATTGACTACATTTATTGACTACATATATTGACCACATATATGGACTACATATTGACTAATTATATATTGACAACATATATTGGCTACATATATTGGCTAAATATATTGACTACATCTATTGGCTACATATATTGACCACATATATGGACTACATATTGACTACATATATTGACCACATATATTTATATATTGACTACATATATTGACTACATATCCAGGCTGACCTAGGGAAAGAGATCCATGCCTTGTCTTGTGCCAGTAAACCTCTATCAGGTTGGGTGGCAAGGGATGCAATCCAGGAGTGCCGTGAAGCATGTGGTGGACACGGCTATTTCAAAGGTATTTATCCTATTTGTTGTGTCTAAATTTGAGATAAAAATAGTTGTATGCAGCAGTCATTTGGTTTGAACATTATTTCATCAAAATCTGTTTTTGTAACTGTGGCAGTTCTTTTTCCTACATTCTCCACTTGTATCTTCAAGGCAGCTTTCTCTCTTCTTTGATTCTACAGGCTGTATTTAATGACAAACTAACAATTTCTGCTCAATTTATAAAATGACTTCTGCTGTTCAATTCATAATCATCATCATCAGTCCCTTGATTTGCATTGTAGGGGTTCAGTGAGAGTTAGCTTAACCTAATCCCTTCATTCTTCCCTGTCAGCAGTTGTCCTCAGTAGAATATCCAAAGAGAGGCTGGCTCATTTATTCTTCCCTGTCAGCAGTTGTCCTCAGCGGAATATCCAGAAAGAGGCTGGTTCATTTATTTTTACCTGTCAGCAGTTGTCCTCAGCAGATTATCCAGAGAGAGGCTGGCTCATTCATTCTTCCCTGTCAGCAGTTGTTCTCAGCAGAATATCCAGAGAGAGGCTGGCTCATTCATTCTTCCCTGTCAGCAGTTGTCCTCAGCAGAAGATCCAGAGAGAGGCTGTCTCATTCATTCTTCCCTGTCAGCAGTTGTCCTTAGCAGAATATCCAGAGAGAGGCTGGCTCATGTATTTATGCTATTCAGACAGATTCTCTTCGGTCAACCCTTTCCTTTTGCTCTTGCTCCCTCCATGTGATCATTTTGACAGATGACCAATACAAATCATCTTTTTGTCCTCATCACAGTATTAAGGAGTTCCTCCTTTAGACCTGCCAGATTGTTTACTTGTAAAAGTAAACATTTGTTGGGCTTTATTTTCTTGACATTTGTTACCCAGCAGTTTTCTGTAACATTTACTCTCAAGGCTTGAATTGTTAGGATAATAACTTTTGAAAGAAGTTTTTAGTTTCTCAATTTCTGTGTAATCTTTTTAATAATACTATTTTGGGCAATTTCAGGCCAAGTTGTTTTTTTCAAAAACAAGTGTTTCACTTATTGGCTGTGTTTGTTCATCAGTAATATAAGCAACAGGATATTTATGCAACTGTTTTGTTTTTTTTGTTTTTCTTTTTTCCCGCTTCTATTAGGAGGTGCGGGGGCCGAGTGATAAAGCGCTTGGCTTCTGAACCAGGGGGTCCCTGGTTCAAATCCTGGTGAAGACTGGGATTTTAAGTTTCCGGATCTGTGGGGGAGTCTACCCAGCTCTTGGCGGCACCTGACATTAGTTGGGGAAAGAAAATTTAAGGCGGTTGGTGGTTGTGCTGGCCTCTCATGACACCCTCATTAATTGTGGGCCACAGAAACAAATGACTTATCTGCCCCTTATAGATCTCAAGGTCAAAGGGAAACTCTTTTTTTTATAACAGTAAAATCTAGATCATTGGACCACATTGGAACACAATTGTTTTGTTCCTAATAAACGGCTTATCTGGTTAACTGTATTAAACTTTATATTTGTCATGGCATTTCAGGATTTGGTCTGAATAAGAAATCTGGTCTGATTAACCAGATTGTTTGTAGTTGTGTTTATTTCTTGTTGGAAAGCTGAAAAATATATTATTCCAAGTTAAGGGCTTACAAATGTTTGCATTTTCTTTTATTAGTCAATCGCCTCGGTGACATCCGCAATGACCATGACCCCAATAACACCTATGAGGGAGACAACAATGTTTTACTTCAACAGACCAGCAATTATCTTCTCTCTTTTGTGGAACCAGCATCGGCAGGTTGGATGGAATACTTATTAAACTTATTTATTTTCATCTTTAAAAAAAAACATTGTTAATTTCAATATCTTTAATCTCTGAGATTTTTTAAAAAATTAAGTTTATTCAGCTAGTAAGACAGAAACTTTGAATCTCCCTCCATTGTTGTATGATTTAATTGCTGCATTATTAATGTTTCTCTATTGAACAGGGGAATCTATTAGCAGTCCACTAGGGTCTGTGAATTTTCTGACAAATTTGCAGCAGAGATTAAAGTCTAAATTTACAGCAAAAACTATCGAGGATTGCCTGAACCCACTCGGTAAGTCATTACTGTGTTCATCTTATTTCTTTTGTTTGGCTAGCATGAAGCTATCTATGCTTTGAAAAAACACTGAAATTTATTAATTGTAATCAATGAATATTTCCAAGGTTGAATTTAAGTAAAAATGTTTATGTTGAAGTATAGATAGGCCCAGTTCAGAACTGAAAAATGGTATTATAATATTATTTTTGCTGATAACTTCATGGGGAGATGTATTAACAAATGAGTCACTTTTGTTAGACATTCTTGCCCTTGGTCACCAATTTACTGTGAAATGTTGATGAAGGGCTACTGTATTTATGTTTTTAACTGTGAATTGTAATGATATGAAATGCATGCATACAAAACTGAATCTCATAACTTAAAAGTTCATTTTAATCCCCTGCACAACTCCAGTATGGATATCACATTTATATTTAGAAGTATTCCTCAAATTTCATCATTCAATGAACAAATATAAAGAATCTAATTTTACTTTCAAACTTTAGCTGTACATTAAAACTTTAGCTTTTTTTTGCCTGCCAGAATTTTTGCAAACACAATACACAAGTACAAGTCTTTGTTCAGAACTGTTGACATCAATCTCTTCCATGACATCTTTCTTTCATTGCTTTTACACGTCATCTATCACATTACGGAAAGTCAATCTGTCTAATAATAATAAGAAAAAAAAACTGAGTTGGAAAAACATTGAAAATATGGGAACCTAGGCTTGGAAATTAAGCGTATATGGAAGTTATCCAAAATACCAATATACCCAATTGTTATATCAACTGAGGGATAATAACAACTGACTTCACAGATACATTCAAGGCCCTTAACATTCCTAGGAATATTCTCGTTGCCTGTCAGAGCACAGTACTACAGACTCACTCATAATTTACATGCGAATAGTTTATATCAGATAGTCTATTACAATAATTTACATACATTTGTTATGTCCTTAATAAAATAAAGAAACTGCCAGGATTCGAACCCATCCCATTTTCTGATCAACAATGGGGATTGAAAGCATTGATCACTTATCTGTTAAACCTCCTTCATCCATAAACTGTACATTTAGCTATTTTTATATCATCCAGATATCTTTTTTATTTATATATCATCAAGATATCTCTTTTATTTATATCGACTGTACTTAATTTTATATCATCCAGATATCTCTTTTATTTTTATTGACTGTACTTATTTTTATATCATCCAGATATCACTTTTATTTTTATTGACTGTACTTATTTTTATATCATCCAGTTGTCTCTTTTATTTATATGGACTGTACTTATCTTCATAGTTGCCCTTGATGCCTACAAGTGGCTGGTATCCTACCTTCTAGTGGAGAGCAATCGCAGACTGGCAGAGCAGACTTCATCTGGTAAAGATCCTTTCACTGCTAGGAATGACAGTCAGGCTTATTACTGCAGATCTCTGGCACTTGCCTTTATAGAAGTAAGATCTCAGAAAAAAAAAAGTGTATCTGGTTTTTTAATGTTTATGGTTTTTATTGTAATATTTATTATGTGCCTAATTGCTGCTTGTCAAGAGTTAAGCCTTACTATAAGTCTCTCCAAGACCGAAATCCTGGCACAAGACCTCGCAGAAATACCTATTATACATATTGGGAACCACACCTTTTCAGTGGTGCAGGAATTCACCTACTTGGGTTCAACAATTGTCAGTAACCTAGACTTAGACATCGAGCTGACAAAAAGGGTAGGAAAAGCTACCACAGCGTTGGCAAAACTCTCCAAGCGTGTCTAGGAAAATGGTAAATTGATCACAGCCGCCCAAGACTAACATATAGAGATGTCTGCAAGCGAGACATGAGAGCCACAGGCATCAGAGAAAGTATGTGGGAAAACATAGCCAAAGACTGGAGTGCATGGAGACAGACTGTGCGTGCTGGGACAACCCTTGCTGAGAACAAAAGAATTGAAGCGGCCTTAATCAAGAGGGAAAAAAAGAAAGCTGCCCTGTCTGCTAGCCCTGAATCAGAGGCATACATGTGGCAATGTCTGCCGTTCTAGAATTGGCTTGATTAGCCACACCAGATTCTGCCCCGTCTCAAGATTAAGCCAAAACCAGTGACTCATTTGGGCGCATCCATTGCCTTTCGAGACAAAAGGAGCCATATATAATTGCCCAAGATCAGACAGTGCTCGTATGACTCTGACTGATAGCAAAAGGACTGAGGTGGCCCTTGACATAGAAAGATTAAGAAAATCTGCCCTGTCAGATAGCCCTAAATCAGAAGCATTTACATGCATGAACTATGGCAAACTTTGCCAATCCAGAATGGGCTTGTTTAGTCTCGACTGTCTGCCCTGATTCAAGGAGAAACTGACACCGGTTACAGTCTAGGATCCATCCATTGTCATCCAAGCCAAGTGGAGACAATTATTAATTGTCATTGCTACGTTCCCTTTATCGTTGTTTAGTTTAGTTTTAGGAATGTATTTAATAATAATAATTTAATTTATAGAGCACTGTTCGCAAACAAAATGTAGACTCAAGGCCGCTGTGATTTAATTAAAAACATAAACATGAGAGTTAAAAAGGAAAACTCATCCTAAAAAAGTTTTCAAGAAGTAGGTCTTAATGTTCTTCTGGAATGTAGTGTAGCAGGTTGTCTGTCTGAGACAGAATTGAATGTTTGCACATTTCTTTAATTACAGCATACAGTGCTGGAACGTTTTGTACTGATTCTGGAGTCCAAGAACGATGAGCCAACTCCTGTAGCTCTAAGACCAGTGCTACAGAGACTGTGTGCTTTATATGGACTTTGGAGTCTAGAGAAACATCTAGCCACACTCTATCAAGGTCAATGTATACTAAATCTTTTGTTATTATCAGTGAACTGTATTTTAAATCAACTCTTAAGAATTCCTTCAAGGAATGTGGAATCGAGACGCATGACTGGAAAATACTAACCAAAGATGCCTCTCGTGGCACAGAGTCGTGAGTGTCAGTGTTTCAGGTTATGAGGCCCAGAGACGACAAAGAAAAAAGACTAGCCGAAAATGTAGGGCAAAAGCAGACAATATTTCAATAGAACCAACCTCCCCATGTCTTGAGTGTGATCAGCTTTTCAAAGCAAAGATTGGACTTCACAGCCATCTTGATGGAAAGACTATTGTGCTCATGAAAAGCTTTTCTGTGTTAATTCACCTAAGCATAAAAAGTAAATGTACTTCTTCTAGACCTTGCAATCTATCAGAGAAAATGATGTAAAGCTCATCTGTAACTGGCTGATGATTATGTAGTCAGCACAACGCTCCATCCCCTTTACTTCCCCAGTGTCTTTTAGTTAACCATCAGAGCTGAGTGGATGTATGGTCGTTCGAAAAACCTGAAATTCAAATCCCAATCTTCACTGGAAATCGAACTCGAGACTCCACAATTCCAAAATTAAATACTTTATCACTCAGCTACCTGCCTCTAATCTTCTTATCTTCTTCTTATTATTAATCTTATTAGGGTTAGTGGCTTAAGTGAATGATTACTATGCTATTTTATTTAGCCTTGTATGTAGGAATGTTATTCATGTACCTTAAAGAAAAAAAATGTACATAGATTTAATCAGGTAAAATTTGTTGTGTTTATGTTGTTGTAATGTCTGTTCACCAGGTGGCTATGTGTCTGGCGGTGATTCCCCAAGACTGATCAGAGAGACAATCCTCCAGCTGTGCACACTGCTGAAGCCTGATGCAGTTTCCCTGGTGGATGCTATTGCCCCTCCAGACTTTATACTCAATTCACCCATTGGGTGCTCTGATGGCCAGGTATTTAATTTTTATAGTCTGTGAAACAAATGAATTTAAACTAACTCCTTATTGTGGTCATACTTGGAGGCTGTATCTTAGCTTTGATCAAACATGCCTCTGTGTTCTGAGCTTCTTAGTGTGGTCATACTTGGAGGCTGTATCTTTGCTTTGATCATATGTGCCTCTGTGTTCTGAGCTTGTCTTTTGATATGTTTGCCAAATAACAGTCGACCATAGGGATGTCACCTTCATCTGGGTCCCCTCCCATGTTGGCATTGAGGGAAACGAAGCCACATATAGAGAAGCAAAGAGAGCCCTAAATCATGCGGTGTCAGGAACCCAAATTTCCTGCTCGGACCTGAGACAAAGTATTGCCTCTGCCACCTATCGAGTGTGGCAGAACTGATGGGAGGCTGAGACTCACAATAAACTCAGGCAGATTGTGGCGGATGTCAGGTGGCAGCCCATATCTAAGGGTCTGACAATGCGTGGTAGCATGACCATGTCCAGACTTAGGATTGACCACACCTACATCACGCACTTCTTTGTGCTGAAGAGAGACGAGCCCCCACTTTGTGAGTACTGACTCTTGTAATTGCGTGTAATTATTATTTATTTATCTTTTAAAATGACTACTGTGTAGTCTGCTGTCAGGGCACTTAAAAACTGATAGGGTGATGCCAGCATATATAGAATTAATTTGAGGTTGATCATGATGAATCTTTCTATTGTATTTGTAAACTAATTTCTTGCTGAAAGTTGAACAAAGTAAAATGTAAATTTGACTGCTTATTTATTAAGGTTTAAAACCTAGATTTATAGGCCATTTTTTTCTGTTCCAAATTTTTTTTTCTCTCTCTTCCTGATTTTATTAGTGAACTTTTTAAAAGCTTATTCAGTTAAGGGACTTTCAAGGTCTATATATAATTGCTAGAAGTTCAACTGATCATAGATCATAGTTTTCTAGGTATGGTTGCTAAATATTGCTGCAGTCTAAAATGACTGCCAAGATCTTTTACTATGTTTTGTATTCCAAATCTTATATAATACAGACGTTACTTCAAAAAAGAAGATGATTACGTCCTACGCGTCATGCATTTAGTCATGCATATTAACCAATGACTTAAATTCTGCCAAGTCACTGGTTTTTCTGGCTAGCTCAGGCAACCCATTCCATGCTCTAATAGCACTAGGGAAGAAGGAGTATTTGTACACATTTGTCCTAGCATATGGGACGAGGAATGTGCCTTTATTTTTGTGTCTTTCAGAGTATTTTATTAAATTTTGTTTTTGTATTTGAAGATTATGGTTCAGTGTTTTATGTATAATTGCTACTTTACTTTTGAGTCTTCTGTCCTGAAGGCTTTCTAAATTTAGTGATTTTACTAATGGTGTTACCCTAGTCAAATGTGAATATTCGTTTGTTATGAATCTCACTGCTCTATTTTGTGTTTGTTCCAGTTTCTTAATGTTTTCTTGAGTTGAGGGGTCCCACACGGTGGATGCATATTCTATTATTGGCCTAACCAAGGTTAAATAACATTTTAGTTTTATGTTCTTATTTGATTTATAAAAATTTCTTTTAATAAATCCTAATGCTTTGTTGGATTTTTTTATAGTTTCATCAATATGTGGATTCCATGACAGTTTTTCATTTATTATAACACCTAGGTATTTTGAGTTTTTAGTCTGTGTTACTGGTTTGCCATGAATAAGATAAGTGGAATTAATTTGTTTTAGTTTTTTGTTACTCTTAACAACTGACATTTTTCTGGGTGGAAAGACATGCTCCAATTTGATTCCCATTTCTGTAATTCATCTAATTCTCTTTGTAAAATATCTGTGTCTTGTTTTGTTTTTATTGTTCTATATATTATGCAATCGTCTGCAAATAATCTGACTTTTGTTCCTGAACTAATGCAATTTGGTAAATCATTTATGTAAATTAAAAATAGTAGTGGACCCAAGACTGTTCCTTGAGGTACACCTGAGTTTACTGTTATTGGTGTTGATTTAGAGCCATTTATTATTACAGTTTGTTCTCTCCCTATCAGAAAATCTTTAATCCACTGATGCAGTGGACCGTTAATCTGGGTATACGAAATGAAATATGCCCAAAAAGAAGGGGAGGGGTACTTTTAGTCAGTTCCACCTTTGCTAATGGGTGCAATCATCGAAAGAGTTTTAGAATTATTTTAAATATTGTTAAACTTGTTATTGAAAATAATTCGGTACAAAACTAGTCACATAAAATGTATTAATGTATAAAATAATTCTTTTCAGATTTATAAAAACTTGTATAGCGCCATGCTCCAGGGCAGTAAGAGTCTGGAGAGAGCTGAGTATTGGCAGGAAGCTATCACCCCACCACCACCCAGGACACCAGCCAAACTTTAGACTTAGTTATCACCTAGATTCTGAACTCTAGTTTCAACTTGAACTTTTCACCTGAAACAGGGGATATATATATATATATATGTAATGCTTTATGTTGTCATGAACTATATATGTTGTGCAATAAACCAAGAGTAATGTAAATAAAGGATAGAATAAATAGTAAAGAATAAATTGGAAGACAAAAGTAAAGAAAAATTTGGAAGACAAAAAGTAAAGAATAATTTGAAAGACAAAAAGTAAAGAATTAATTGGAAGACAAATGTAAAGAATAAATTGGAAGACAAAAGTAAAGAATAATTTGGAAGACATGTAAAGAATAAATTGGAGGACAAATGTAAAGAATAATTTGGAAGACAAATGTAAAGAATAAGTTGGAAGACAAATGTAAAGAATAATTTGGAAGACAAATGTAAAGAATAAATTGGAAGACAAATGTAAAGAATAAACTGGATGAAAAACTGATTTAATTTGTTTAAACAAATATTTTTATCTTGATACTTGTGCTTTTGTGAAAGGAGAAAATAATTTATTAGAGTTTTCTTTGTGAATGTGCTTGCATTGTAGGAAACTATTCTAAACAGATTTTGAACTTGGAGGTCGGGATACATTTTTTTCTGAGCTTTCCCTAGTGCCATATATTTATTGTATTGACATGTTAAGAGGGAATGACTCAAAAAGAGATTATTAATGTTTGCCTTGTTGTATTTCTACAACACATTTGTCTGGACATTCCAAATTGTGTTGTTTGTGTCAGTCTGTCAGACGTCAGTGCAAAGTGATACCTAATGTTCTAAGAACAAAATTTTGACCGATGGTGAGTGACACTGTTTCCAGACAAAACTTAAATGATAGATTTTTTTATTTTTTTTTGTTTGTTGTTTTCTCTTGTTATGCTTTTGTTGATTTCTGAAATTGAAGATTTTTTAAAATCTCCATTCTCAAAATTTTGCTTAATGAGCTTCCATCATAATCAACCTTTTGACAAACTATCTCACTTGAAGTCATTCCAAAATGTCATTTGTTATATTTAATTCTTTTGGTTCATAAATTGCGTGATAGATAGCCAAAGAAACAGGTGACCTTAACATCATCTGCCCTATAGATGGCATGGTCTGAGAGGGAACTAGCTTTACTTGCTTGCCTACTGTGAGGCTCAATCCAAGACACTATATGTCCATCAAGTTACTATCTTATTTTTAGCTTCAATAGTCTCCCTCTCTTCAGGGTCTGCTCAAACATTTTCAACTTGTCTCTTACCTTTAATACTGCACGCTCTCTTTTCATAGTTCTGCTCAAACATTTTCAACTTTGGGATTGCGATTTGAGAGAAATGGACTATTCATACTGTCCTGCACTTTTTGTATTTGCAAATCTTTTTAGATGGTTTGCCACAAGTCTCTCTGAATTTTCTTTCCATCGTTACTAAAAATTATCTTCCCAACTCTGCTGTTGAAGTCTATGAATCGAAAGTGTATTTCATTATGTGCTGTTTGTACTGGAGATAAGAGACTCATAGAAATCTAAATCTCATCTAATGTTTTATTTCATTGACTTGTATTTTGAGCTTGCGTTTAATGTTTTCGAATGTAGTAACAACTGAGATTATCATGCTATGCTCTTGTGATATATGCTTTGAACTTTTGTTACAATGGCTCTGAGTTGAAATCCTGATAGCTTCCATCCCTGGTCGTCCTGTAGGCGATTTAGACCAGGGCGTAGTAATCTTCATTTCTGAGGTAATTTGAATGTTATAAAACAAACTCTGACCTATATCTTTTTTTTTCTTGTGTATGCAGTGGCTTAATATTTAAATTTTATTTCTTACATAATGAGACAATACTCTGTCACTATTCTTGGTTATTTTATATATACGAAATGGGTTGTTTAAATGTGGCTAGATTACAAGAGAAATGGAAGCAGAAGTCTTTCTCTTCAGTTCAAGTTCACTCATGGCCGACGGCCGCATGTCATTCCCCCCCCCCTTTTTTTTTCCACTTATGTTTATTTGAGATTATTATCGCCCTTACTTTACAGGTATTATATTGCAACTGTCAGCCATCTGTTTTTCCAATTCCATTTGTCATCATCTCCCCGTTGTACTCAAAGGCATGATTGATGTGACTGATTAGTTGGAACTTATTGATATTCTATTGACTCTGTTTCTTACGCAAAACATATCATTCACAGCATTTGGGATTCTACTTAAATGTACATTTTGTTTGATGTTTTTGATACTCCCCCCCCCCCCCCCCAATAGTCATGTGAAAACATCAGAACCAGGAATATTAGCAGTATTTCCTTGTTTATCAAAGTATTGAAAGAAATAAAGCTTAGAATTTTTTGAAACATTTTTTTTTGTTGTTGTTGCTGTTGTGATGAATATTTGTAATAAAACAAAGAATTTATGCAAAGAAATGATCACGAAATTATAAACATAAAATTTTATAGTAAGTTCGAGTTGTGCTCGTACGAAATAGATCTAGTATCATAACTTTCGATGAATAATTAACTAATCCAGCAGAAATACACCAGTGATAGATTAGTATATAATCATTTCAATAACATTCGACGGTTCCCTTCTTCAGTATTCTGGTAGACACGACTCTGTTTGCCTTACGTCCAAAAAAAGATTGTAGTCACCATAAACATGTATGCGACATAAGTATTAGAGGAGGTTAAATGTGGGAAGCGGACCTCGGAGTAATTTATCCCTCCTATCAGTGAATCTCATTTCCTTGGGCTGAGGCAGCAAACGTAAATGCTCATACTTTGAATTCCATTTTAGTCTCTTTTTTTTTTCTACACGTATATAATGATACAGAAACCACATTCTGGGAACCACTGCACTACCTTTTCCCAGATTTTTTTATCTATCTTTTTTTTCCCCCAGAGGTTTCTGTGGTTTATGGAGACGTCCTTGACTGGATCATAAACTATTTTGAAATCATCAGGATACTCATATGGCTTGAACGTGATTTTCGGCGCTGGCCAGAGATGAGCATGTCACTTCTGCTAATAACAGTCTAATAGAGTAAGGGCCCTTGCGGACTCTTTCGTCTCCGCTAATAAAAATGGAAAAAAAAAATCGACCAAAGCCAAGACAGGAATATTCCTATCGACAACTTGAAAGATGAGCTTTATTTACAGTACGTACCTCTCAACCGCTGCCCTTTTGTTTTTTTTATTATTTTATTTCGCTAATTCAAGCTTTTTTTTTTTTTTTTTCACAAATATTAAAATATATCTCTCCGCGATTAGGCTTGCTATATTATATTTCTTAATATTCGATTTTGACCCGTTTTGATGAATGATCCACTGAACCATCTTGTTATGTAGATATATTTTTTAAGTATATTATTGACCAAATCTTAATTATTTGAAAAGTATTTAATTACTCGAATAAGAGCCGTTTCACTAATAGAATCTAGATCCACATGTTATGGGCGAAAACTTTTAACTCTTTCTTTCCAAACTGACGATACCAGCGTTGATTTCACCAGAATGTGGTAAATAATTACGGAGAGAAAGAGTTAAAAAAATAAAAATTTCCGAATGATTTTTTTCTTAAACTTACGTTGAGAGTTTAAAAAATTAACAAAAAAAAAAAAAATTAAAAAAAAAATTTAAACTTTGAAATTAGTGGTTTCTTTCTTTTTTTTTTTTTCCCTATGCGTCGCCTCATCTATCTCATTTTATCTCGTCTGCCCCTTGACTTGCGTCGTGACACTTCGCGTAACCAGATCCCGCCACTTTTCCCGGACAGCAACTGTTTTAAGCAGGATATCAAGAGGCTCAAAGAGAGAGGCCTGTCCATTTGACTGTCCAGCCGAGACCATGCGTCACAGAAGGCTTCAACACTGACCTGCGACGTCGAAACCCGTGGGCAGTGGAGACCAATAGCTCGTTGCCACGTCTTTCAGACCTGTGTCGGCCTTCTAGGACAAAATGTCTCTGTCCAGCCCCAGCTTTTCTTAACGCACCCTCCACTGTTCCTTGAAGGATGACTTTTGACCGTGAGTCATTTCTTAAACTATGACTGAACCAGGTCAGCTGGTTTCTGAGAGAAAGAGAGAGACAGACAGAGAGACAGAAAGAGAGAGAGAGAGAGAGACGGGGAAGACATTTCTTTGTCTGAAAATGTTTTTATAGGTTTCTTATATTTTATAGTGGATTGACTCGCTTTGACTTCATATCTCAACATGTATATTATTGACCAAATCTTAGCTCTACTATACACAAAAGCGAAACAAGCAACAATACTGGCCTCTGTCCGAGCCTCGTTCCTTTTTGTTAAAGCATAAAGTTTGTCCAAGACACGAGTCTACGTTCTGAGCATTGCCCCAAACAATAAGTCTCTCTGACAGAGTATTGCCCCCTTTTAAAAAATAAGACTCTTCCACTGTCTGTACATCCTTCCTGACATATATTTGTGACACGAATGATTTCTGGCTCTTCCACAATTGTTTGTTTCAGTTATTTATTAGCATATATCCGAAAATACTCGAAGTTTTTTTTTTAATGTTGTGATTAATTTCTATTGTATTTCCCCCAGAATATTCTTGGCAACTAAAAGTCGGGCTAACGAAACGCTCATTCATGCCGCCATTTTGTTGTAAGACAGACGATTGTTGACCTAGTTACAAGTCATGACTCATAGCTTCGAGTCCCATTCATGAGACATGCCGTCTGCTGACAAAGTAATTCCACACTGACCAATCATTTCCAAAGGGTAGTGAAGTTTAAAAAAACAACAAAAAAAGGAAAGACCCCTTTAAGATTATGTATGGGGGTAAATTATAAAACTTCACTCATTTCTGGTAAATGTTTAACGAGAGTGTCATAAGTTGGGTTGAAACCAATAGTTATAGACGTCGGAAGTGTACACCAATAGCTGGCTGCCACGTCACAGGTCTGTACAGTGGCGTAGCACCCATGGCGCGAAGGGGCTCAATGAGCGCGGGCCCACGACCATTAGGGACCCAAAGTCTGTGACTTACCAACCATGGCAATTTTGGTTTTAATTGCGTTTGGGCGCATGGCTATTGACCGATTGGGGCCCACATGATCCGAATTAAAATTACTTGCATTTGAATGTCTTTGGTAAATATTCAGTTCTGATTTTTTTTTGCCACACATTAAATTTGTCTTGGGGGGGGGGGGGTCCTCCAAAATTTCCTTGACCCCGGGCCCTCGGGTACCTTGCTACGCTACTGGTCTGAAGGACCTTATTGTATCCACAACTGAGGCGCGGTGGCTTAGTTCGGGTCCCTGGCTCGAATCCTGATGAAGACTGGGATTTTTAATTTCGGTCCACCCGACCAATACACTAACTACTGGAAGCCAATACGAGGAAAGCGCAAACAGGGGCATCCTAGTATAACTTGGCACCACACCTACACGGAGGACCTCAGAACAGTGGACACCGGGTGGGAGGAGGCTAACCAGCTCTAATGGGTTATTGGCGTTAGCTGGAGAAAAGTAGTGTGCTTGCCACATGACCCCTTCGTTAACCGTAAGCCACAGAAACATCTGCTCTAAAGATCGTAAGGTCTGAAAGATGAACTTTATCTAAAAATAGAAAAATAGTCCGAGGTCAAAGTAGGCCGAATTGATGAGAGAGGGAGACAGGTTACCATGTCAGAATACAGAACTAAAGAGATCTATTTCCTACAACTTCCATCCAAAGTCTAAGACCAAACGTGACGCATGCTCTGAACGAATACAACAACACACAAAAAAAAGTCCGACCACGTGACCATGTACAGGACGTGACGACACAATGTAGCAGCAGATACAAATAATGTGGGCGGATGCATTTGATACTTCCCAAAACCTTCGGAGAAAACTGATTTTGTTGTTTGTTTTTTTTCTTCTTAAAAATACACGAGCAGACTGTAGGGCCCATGGTAAGCTATTCTTTATTGACGTCATCACAAAATGTGTTCTCCGTTGTTTGTGTCTGGATATTGAGTCTAAGGCGAACAAAAATAACATTGTTAACTAGCTTTTAGTTAATGTCGACAGTGCTATCATTTGTATGTAGGACCAACTAATGTCTTGTGCCAAAATATATATTAACAAACATGTAGTAGAGTGTTGTGCGCTTTGGTCTGTCAGCAAGAGTTCGAGCCTTCCACCCTGCTTGAAAATAAAATAAAAACAACAAATAAAAAACAAGCAAAAAATTTTTTAAAAAACTTTAAAATAAAAACGCAAAGATTATATAAGGGGAAGAATTGTAAAATCACAGCCATATATCTCAATACTGCAGGAATAAGCTCCTTTTATATTTTGTTATTGATTTTTTGTTATTGTAATCGACCATGAATAATCATGCCTAATTTCCATTAATCCGAGACTGGAAAGTGGAACAAAATAAAACGTGTACAAAACGTAATAAGGGGAATAACCCCGCGAATAGATCCACGTCTCTCAATTAGTAATTATAAATGCACATTCCTCGTCCCATAGGCTAGGGCAAATTTGTACAAATACTCCTTCTTCCCTAGTGCTATTAGAGCATGGAATGGGTTACCTGAGCTAGCCAGAAAAACCAGTGACTTGGCAGAATGTAAGTCATTGGTTAATATGCATGACTAAATGCATGTCGCGTAGGACGTAATCATCTTCTTTTTTGAAGTAACGTCTGTATTATATAAGATACGATAAGTAGCATTTATAACCTTTTTTCTATACCAAACAAAATAGATAATTAATGCCAATAATCCATTAACTAATTGTACCCCCCAACAATTGTGTAAAGTTTCATCTTGATCCGAGAATGGTTTTGGGAGATTAAACTTGTATAAAAATTGTACCAGACAGACAGAGTGAGTTGACAAACGCTTTGTAAAAGCGACATCTGAATATAGGCCTATGGTAAAGTAAAATACAAAACATTACCACTGACACTAATATCAAGTTGGCACACTGAGATGTGTGTCTTCTTCGGATGGCGTAGCCTAGTGTGTCGAAACGATCCAGGCGACTATAGTGATAGGCTATTGTAGCACAGTTTACAGAATTTTTTGACAGGCCCGATGTGGTCGTAGCTGGACATCACTGACATAGGTCAACGTAATTCTTTTCATGCTTGCTCTCTCTTACCTTTATGACACCTATTAGCAGGGCCGGCCTTACTAACTGCGGAAATCAATTTAATGCTTGCTTGCGAGGCCCCCTCTTCAATTTTGTTTTTTCAATAACAACTATTAAAATTAATTAGATCATTGTACCAACATTTGTTATACCACATGCATAGGAAACAACTCAAATGCAATAGGTGCCTGTGGGTGAATTAAAGTTACGTCAATCGTACGATAGGCCCACATTAAATATGTTAACCCTTTAAGTCCTACATCTTTCATAGCCAGTGACAAGAGCCATATGCTTAATGTTAATTGCGGGGCCCCTGCCAGGCGCGGGGCCCAATTGGAGCAATCGGTCAAATAGGCCTAAGGATGGCCCTTGCCTATTAGGTTAGTCTTGACTACAAGCTGAAACGTCTCGTAAAGCTTCAAACTCATCATCAAACCATTCTTCGCTGCCAACTGTCGTTTCGATGGTAATGATGGACCCAGGTTCGAATCCTGCGGGGAATTTGGGGCTAAGGTGTAACTACCTTCAGATCTGAAGGTACAACCAAAACGTGCGAAACAAACGCTCTAAGTGATTCGAGAATTTTGTTTTCTTATTTTCTATGTTGATACATTTTTATTGAAATAGACATTACAAGAGCACATGTAGGCCATATTTAAAAAAAAAAAAAAACTAGTGAAAAAAAAAATGTTTTCTTTATTAAGATTTAAACTCGTGACTTCAGTTCGGTAGTTAGGGGATCTACCACTCTACCTGTAACACTGGTTTAGAAATGTGAAGCTTGTGCCACTTCTTTGCTGCAAGGTCACCGAAACCTAATTACATTCAATTTCATTTATGGCTTTTAAATTCGCCCACCTTCCTCCAATAATATTTATAAATATAGATTTCAAACCTACGCAAATATCAAAAAAGAAAAAACATATTTTCGTGGCAGGGAAATGCATTTTTTGGCGTAGCAACACAGTATTTCGATTCGTTTTCATGCCATAACATTGAAGTTAAGGACGACAACCTCGTTCAATCTATCATCGTGTGCTTACTTCTTTTTGTGTGTTTTCTCCCTTGATGAGCCGAAATGGGCAATAACTCCAACATCTATAGGAGCTCCTCTAGCCACTCTTCATAAGAGTTAGTCAGGTCTAGGGCTCCCAGGGGGCGCCCTTAAATCAAACGAAAAAACACATTCCCCAATAACCGGCTCTAATGAGGGAGGGGCCCAGTTGATGGGTTTTGTATGGGAGGAAAGTGTATTAAAGAGGCAGTTATTTTATTTTCCCCATCTACAGACTCCTAACTTAATCATGTTTTTTTTGTAGAATACGTACTAATGATATCTGAGATAATTCCCCAAGCAGCTTAAAGACGATCTATTTCTATGACATTAATGCCCCTAAACAAATGTCAGTATTTGTAGTTCCCATTTATGACAAAAAATAGAAAAAATATATTTTTGTATTGGGAGGTGTGGGGTGCATCGAAGTCATTTTGACCAGTAGCTGACCGCAGACTAATCCACACACAAAAAATATATATTTAGGCCTATTCACTAACTTAAATGTCTTCGATTCCGAAGATTAAGAATGAGCGCAGTGTTTCACATTACAACGCAGACCCAATTGCGACCTGCATAATTTGTCCTCAACTCGTACTGACAAAGCCGTTGTCCGCCTTCGGTATATTAAAGTATTCTTTCCGTCTTATGAGCCTGTCTTCAATAATGGCTTTTCTTTGAGTCTCAAATGTTTGTCCCGCAGCTTTTTGAAAGCGCTCTGTAACGGTATCTTTCAGAGGCCACTCGCTATTTTCCTGCATGCCATTGACGGCGAAATGGCGCCCGAGTTGATCTTTATATCGCTTACGGTGGGGGTTGGGGGGGGGCACTTCTGTTACTCCGTTCTCTTTTAAGCTTGACATGCTCCAATGACACTAGGGAAGAAGGAGAACTTGTATGAATGTGTTTTAGCATATGGAATAAGAAAAGTCTCTAAGCTTTAGGCGCTCAACTCAACTCAGCTTGAATCTACATCGGGGTTCGAACTCGATCTCCCTCATTTACGTAGTCAAGCGGTTTATGCCTCACTCTTGAACACAAACTGAACACATTCATACCGTGTGACAGACTGAATACATGCATACCGTTTGACAGACTGAACACATGCATACCGTGTGACAGACTGAACACATGCATACTGTGTGACAGACTGAACACATGTACACCGTGTGACAGACTGAACACATGTATATCGTTTGACAGACTGAATACATGCATACCGTGTGACAGACTGAACACATGCATATCGTGTGGTATGCGTTCAAATTATCCCCCCAAAAATGTGCCTTTCAATCCTGGCATTGATGATCTGTGATCTAGTCCTTAGTCTGTTGGACTGTTAGGGCACCACACATGATCTGTGATCTAGTCCTTAGTCTGTTGGACTTTTAGTGCACCGCACATGATCTGTGATCTAGTCCTTAGTCTGTTGGACTGTTAGGGCACCGCACATGATCTGTGATCTAGTCCTTAATCTGTTGGACTGTTAGTGCACCACACATGATCTGTGATCTAGTCCTTAGTCTGTTGGACTTTTAGGGCACCACAAATGATCTGTGATCTAGCCCTTAGTCTGTTGGACTCTTAGGGCACCACACATGATCTGACAACTTTCTCTCTCCATTTCTCTCTGTCTTTGCCAGGATTTGTCTTAGACACTCAGTACCTACTGTCACGTACATGTTTATCGAAACATATAAACACACACTCAACACCAGCTGGTATCTAAATATTTTCTTTTTGCGCAGTAACGGGAAAACTTTTTCTTTAGGAGCGGGGCCCCTCGATAGAAGATTCCTTTGTCACTCAATATATCATGGCATCTATATAATACCAATTAGAATGTAAGCTCTTAACATGGCATTTTTAGTTACGAAATACCGTTCAGTTTTGGTATAGACAGCATCTTATGACCTGTACATTCTGAGCGGCTATGATTGTTTAACAAATCACCTTGGTATAAAAAAAAAAAACACGTAGCCGGAAGCAACCAATCAAAATCGTTTATTTCGTAAATAGAGTCATACAGTACTGTCATGTCGCATTACAGCATAAAAAGAATTAGCCCGCATACAGTAAGCATACTGTTACTTTAATCCGATATAGAGAAAAGGGACGAGGGTTTGTGAGAAGTTTTTTTTTTTGGTACTGTGGCCTAGGTCGTGTAGTTATTTCGGCCAATCAGCATCCAGAAAGTTTGATGATGACGTATTTATTTTTCCCCAATCGACTAAGTGTGGTCGTGTGAGAACCCATGCTTCAGTGTGAAAAAAAAACAAAGAAACAAAAAAACAGGAGAACAAAAAAACAAAACAAAACAAAAACAAACTAACGTGGCTGTAGTTTTTTTTCATTAGAAAGTCGGATTTGCGAAAAGTCAATGGATCACTGTAGCTCTAATCGTGCACTTAATTCTTATACTAAAAACTAAAGACAGTATTTTCTTTTCCTAGTAAGTTGTTTGTCATGTTAGCTACTGGAGGCCAATTAGCAAACGAAAGCTTCTGCGACTGGAAACATCTAGGCAATAAAATTCAACAGCATTGGCGCACAGTCTTAGTAAGAATCCTAGAGATCGTTCAGTACTTTTATAAAAAAACAAAACACAAACAACAAACAACAAACACAAAACAGCCCAATTCATGGGAGAACAGAGAAACTATATGCGCCATACAATGGTCTGTTTTTAGACTTGGTTGAGATGCTTGACCAAATTCGACCCAAACCTGCAAGAAAATCTTCGACGAATTCAGAGCGCCGAGTACACGACCAGAACGTCGAATGTAGAATTCAGAATGAGCTTAAGGACCTGATGGCATGTTTTCCCGTCATCTTTGACTACACGCTTAATGTTATCCGCAAAGAGCAGACGTCAATTATATAGCGTTTTGTGGACGTATCAGATACAGAAGACGGAGAACACTTCAAGTTTATCAGGTTCAAAGGCCAATAGTACAATACTTACGTAAGGTATTATGTTTTGTAACGAAAACAAACAAAAAAAAAAGCCCTACTGCGTTAAAGGCGGGCGATCCCGTCAGCGTGACGTGGTACGATATATATCGTCTTCCCTTACGGCTCAGGACCCCGCATATGACATTTGCCTACGGCCCCACGCACTGCTAAGGCCGCCTCTGTTCATTGTTTATCTATTTCTGCTACTGCTCAAAATTATACGACGATGCAAACATTACACACATTCTCTGAACAAGATATTACATTTAAAAAAAAACCTGAAGTTCGACAAGCCCCCCCCCCCCCCCTTGTAGAACGCTCATTCTGGAATATTTAGAAATATTTGATTCGGATGACTGTAAGATAGGAGTTCGGTTGATTCATGCAGCAAGGCAGAACTCACTACCTTATACCATCTACATTATTCTACACCATTTTCAATAGCACAAAAGTCTTTAACATCTCCTTTCAAATTCGCCATCATCATAAAACATAAGCGTGCAGCAAGCGAATTGAAACTCGTGAGATGAGACAAGTCATTTTGGCCTTGCTGATTTGTAAATAAAATGTGGAATCTCAAGTTTCAAACTTTGTAAAGAATTTAATTTGGTCTCAGCAATCTTTATCTAGAACTAAAAACACCTCATCGGGTTTTCCCGCTCGTAGGTTATGTTCATTAAAGAGTTTAATATAGAGATTTTCAGGAACATTTTCGCACTGTCTTCTAAATCTCGATCTATAGGCCTATCATTAGAATTTTATATACTCTAGTTCTAGTAGATTTATACATTCGCTTAACCAGGATTTATTTTTCGTGGTTAGGGGTGACTTGGTAAAAAATGTCCCATTTCGTTTTAAATCTATCCTTCGTAAGTTATGAAGAGTAGAATAATCACTCTTACGGAAAATCATCCGCGGAATTTCTATTTTTATACTACTGTTTTTCTTTTATGACTTTATTTTGACATTTGGCCAAATAAACCTATCTGAGCAGATAATTTATCCACGCGCTGCCCCACGCCCCATTGAGCTTTGCCAAATCTATCTTTAAAGTTTTGTAGGCGCTTAGCCAATCACGTTCTAGATGTCTTCCGCCTTTTTAACGGGGAACCTAGCAAGGGAAAAGAAAGAGGTCTGGTCATGTCCACTTGTCCCAAACTTTCTTTTCGCATCTTTCCTGCTCTCCGCTCAACACAACGCGGCGCTCCATGTTTTCGTCTGGTCTGGCACCGCACGCGCAACACAATAAAAGGGCCAGGATTTTTCGCAACTTTGGTTTTAGCAGCTCATTTAGGGTCGTAGAGTTTAAATTGTTATGTGAATGTTAACAGGGAAGAAAAAAAAAGTCAATTTTGAAACGAAATCTTAACTGGCAGAAAAACTGCCATGCAAACATTTAAATTTTGAGAAAAGCAAATTAAGAGAAACATAATTATTGTTCACATTTCACCAGCTTAAAATAAAGATTATTTAGATTTAAAAGAAACGCAAGTAGATCTATAACGGCATCAATAATTTACCGTAGCCTATTTCATATCAAAACATAAAGGCTCTAGATCTAGCTTCTACAAAAGAGCAGGAAGAAGATAAACGACTTGCTAGCTTTTTTTTTGACGTCTGCAAATTTGGAAGAAGGGAGTATTTATTGTTTGATATCGTTGGGCTCAAAACAAATCAAGGCTAAACTTGAACAATGTACTTGACGACAACTTTAAAACTGTTTTACTGTTCTATGATTGTATGTCTATTGACGTCTATCCCATCCGATGTCTATGGTAAGTTGTTTTTGTTTTTAAACGCACGTGTTTACGTAGATTGTGCTGTTTTTAGACATTTACATATAATAATTGAACTCAACTCTTCTCTCAAAGAGCTCACAGTTGTAAACAGTAATTAAAGTCGGAGAAAAAGTATAATTCTCCTGGAATATTTAGAAACAAAATTGAGTATTTAGGCCTATATTTTATTATTACTTATATTTTGTAACATTTTTTTTAGAAATATAGTCAACATTTAAGCGTAAACTATTTCTTATCGTATATAATACAGACGTTACTTCAAAAAAGAAGATGATTACGTCCTACGCGTCATGCATTCAGTCATGCATATTAACCAATGACTTAAATTCTGCCAAGTCAGTGGTTTTCCTGGCTAGCTCAGGCGACCCATTCCATGCTCTAATAGCACGAATTTACACCAATTAGTCTGCAACGTTTTCTTTTATTTATGAATTGAAATGAAATCTGCTATTTTAAACAAATGTTGAAAATTAGGGAACCATTAGGCTATCCATGTTCATCGTGTAATTAAAAATCAATTCTTCGTTTGTTTGAATAGATAATTCCGGCTCGAGAAAGTCCATTATATGAGGTTGAAAAGCAATGGACTTTATATCAAGTGCATTCACTCTAATCTTCTTTGTAAACTAAATAATGTCAGGGGTTCTGAAAATGTTTCTGAACAAACAAGAAACATTGTTAAATGTTTTACCATCTATGAAATTCGCTTAGGTTTGTGCTGCGAGTTTATTATATAGACATGCTTCAAAACCGGCAAGTCATGTCTAAGTTTTAGAATAGTAGTCTCTTGTTACATTTTCTGGAGGATTGCAGTCATATCAAGCTCTCAGGATTGTAGGCAATTAATACTTTGAGGCTTGTATTCAATTCTAACTTTTAGAATTGAGCTCAATTCTTTTAGAATTGTATTCAATTCTAACTTTTAGGATTGTATTCAATTCTATCTTTTAGGATTGTATTCAATTCTATCTTTTAGGATTGTATTCAATTCTATCTTTTAGGATTGTATTCAATTCTAACTTATAGGATTGCATTCAATTCTTTTTTTTTTTTTAGGATTGTATTCAATTTTAACTTTAAGGCTTGTAGTCAATTTCAACTTTTAAGATTTCAGTCAACGCTAACTTTTAGAGTTGCAATCAAGTCTAGTTTTCAAGATTGATGTAAATTCTAGCTTTTCAGATAGTAGTCCAGGCACACCTGTAATGACCATACATAGAAGAAAGAAAATATTATTCTTACAAAGATTAGCTTAAACCCTTTTTTTTCCTATTGCTTAAAATGTTTAATTAGCGAAAAAAAGGTCTCATCTTTTTAAAAAAATCTATACTATTAAATAACAGTAACACATTGAGCTAGTTTGATTATTTGGCGGCTTGCTACTAAATGTCCATCAAACCGTTGTATAAACTTAAAAGGGGCGGTAATCTCAAACAGAAGTTACCGCGCTTCGTAAACACACTTCTGCGTTTTGTCTCAATCTTAACTCTTTCTCTCCTAACTGACGAAACCAGCGTTGATTCCGCAAGAATGTGGTAAATAATTGCGGAGAGAAAGAGTTAATATATCTAGTTGACGTCGGCATTCGAACTGGAGACTCTCAGAGCTATAATCAAACGGTCGATGCTACTAACTCACTTGCCCCACCACCTAGCAGGCAGAAGTTAAATGCAATTTCTACGGATATATAGAAACTCTGTTTTATGATTGTTTTAATGTACAATTAATTTCCATCAAAGTTAAAAAAAATAAATATATATATATTATATATGGATAACTGCTTGGTCATGCGGTATGAACGCTGGACTGTCAATCAGATGCCTCGATAGTTCAGGGCTCATACTCTGCCCGCTGCCACCCCCTGTCGTCCTGCGGGAGGTTTGGACTAGAAAGTAGATTGTCTTAAATTTCGAGACACCTACATTTTTTTTTTTTACAAAACATTTTCTTATTTGACTTAAACATAAACTTTGACATATTTTGTTTCCTACACTGTGTCGATCATTGTTGCCAATTGTGAGACTTTCGTACTTCTCGTTAACAAATTAATGCCAACTTTGAAGCTTTTTAATACTTCTTGTGAACAATCGATGCCAATACTTCTTATTAAAATTAAATGCCAATTTTGAAACTTTCCATCTTCTTGGCAACCATTAACATGTTGACTATCATGCGTCGCTTTGTGTCGCGCAAACAACGGAAGTGATTGTGTTTGTTTCCTAACTGATTCATTAAGTATGCGTGGCTGTCGTCTGCTGTTATAACCAAAACCAATTGATCTTGAAACATCGATAAGAAAACTTTTTAACAAATCAGATTCAGTTCGCTTTTTTTTATAAACTCTCCTTCTCCATGGGTTTTTTTTTTGGGGGGGGGGTGCGGGGGGGGGGGTATTATTTTTTAAAAATCTTGAACATATACAGGTACAAATGGCCAGCGACACATCTCTCTACTTAACTCTTTCTCTCCTAACTGACGCTACAATCGTTGATTCCACAAGAATGTGGTAAAGAATTACGAAGAGAAAGGGTTAAGGAAATTGTGAAAGTAGAAGACCAAAAAAACAATATCCTCTTTCAGACCTTGCGATCTGTCGAGCAGAGGATGTAACGTGTACTTTTTAGTTGAAGTTTAGAAATGACAAAGCTAGAAAAACCCAGTTCTCGTCTGCTGTGTCAACTTCTTTTGTTTCATTTTCTTCTTTTCTCTATGTCGTGATCGTAGACATAAATAAATATAGACATGCCGATTAAAGAGTTTTATGACACGAAAATTTGTGACTTGAAGTTTTGTGCACTTTATTACACAGCATTTATGAGCAGTATAAAAGTTAAGTATTCATATCTATTTCAGCCATAACCTATATAAGTATTACACTATTTTCACTAGTGTGTTTTTTTAATCTCTCAGAATGAAGATCATGTAATTTTTCATACTTCGGAAATCCGACTACAATAGATATACATGTTTTCAAGTTACATGAAGTTACTTCCTTCGGCCAGTCTATATTTAGTTATGTCTTTGGTCGTGATGTCTATCAAATTTTATTTTCTCGCCAACTCTCGCCCACCCCCCTCCCTTGTTTATCCACTTCTGCTGGAGCCATTTTATCAATAGCGACGTGTTGCTTGTTCCAAATCATCAGTCATTCTACCAGAAGTCATCAGTCAACTATTTAACTACACTCACTGTAGGCCATCCCATGTTAATGGCAGATAAATTCAGGGGACGATTCAAAGACTTAGGGCTCAAGTCAATGAGATTTCCCTTTCGTAATTTGAGGTACCTGGATTTAAAATAAGTTCCTGTCAGACTTTCAATGCAAATATAAATATTGGACGCAAACATTGCTTTATATAAAGATCACGTGACGCTGTTATCCTCCCCAATAATCTGAGATGAACTCCAATTGGTGACAAGGCAGGGAGACCTAGGTCTCCCGTAGTGCCCTGGTAAGGAACTCTGCTGTTTGGCGTAGTGCCTCATAGCTTCCATACAAACACAATGAACCACTGGATACGTCTTCCCGCAGCTCGCTGAGCTGCGGACACTCTTGCAAGACGTGCGCCACCGTCTCTTCTGATTCCCCGCAGTGTCGGCAACGGGCATCAAAATTTGGCCGGAACCGGACGAAGTACGCACTTATGGGGCAGTGTCCCGTGCGCCACTGCGCTATTGTTGTTCCGATCTTTTTAGCCTCCACGGGTCCTCTCGATTTGGGCGACGCATGTGCTGCCAGACTCCCCTGGCAGTGTTGGAGTCATCTCAGGATTTTAACCATTTTTCATGTACCCACTCTCGTATAACTGTGGTAGCCTGTTGAAACGTACTTGGTGACTCGAAAGTGGGCACGGCCAGCGCTCCTTCTCGTGCTAGAGCATCAGCCACGGCATTGCCCCTCACGCCGCAGTGCGAGGGCACCCACTGCATAAAGATGACAGCTCCAATAAGTAGGCGGATGTTATTTGCGGCGCCTAATGCCTCTTCCACCAATTTGGACTTTCCCCCTAAGGCAGCCATGGCTTGGAGGCAGGACTGGGAATCGGTAACCATTACAACGGTTGTCGCAACGGTTATCTTTTCAAGCAATTTCTGGAGCAGATAATTGAGTGTGTTAGTTATCGCTGTTAATTCAGCATCAAAGCTACATGCAGCGAGGCCGCATGTGCCTGATAGCTTGTCTGGTTCGTGATCTGGGTAACATATATAGGCCCCATACCCAGCTCTTACGGGGTCCTTCATGACCGACCCGTCTGTGTAACAGTAAATGGCGTCGGCCGGGTAGGTCTTTAGTGTGTCCATTGCCATTTTTCTTAGTAAATGCGGGTGTGTGCTTTGTTTAGATATTTAAAAAGAAAAGATGAGAGTTCTGCTTCCTGAATCGATTTGTATTAATTAAGTTGGACATGAATGTAATTGCTGGGAACATTAAAAGTACACTGAAATGTAGTGGTGTAATCTGTCTGCGGACTTCTCAAGTTGGACAACCTAAAGTCACATTCAACATTTCGTTTTGGTAATCTCACGAAACAATTATGCATGCATTTTTATAAGGAAGAATATCTACAAAAGAAGATATAATGGTGTTTGGTGTTATCATGACAGAGGTGTCATTCCACTGGTGCCATCATGTCAGAGATGTCATTCCATTGGTGTCATCATGTCAGAGATGTCCTTTTATTGGTGTCATCATGTCAGAGATGTTCTTTAATTGGTGTCATCATGTCAGAGATGTCATTCCATTGGTGTCACGATGTCAGAGATGTCATTCCATTGGTGTCATCGTGTCAGAGATGTCCTTTAATTGGTGTCATCATGTCAGAGATGTCCTTTAATTGGTGTCATCATGTCTGAGATGTCATTCCATTGGTGTCATCATGTCAGAGATGTCCTTTAATTGGTGTCATCATGTCAGAGATGTCCTTTAATTGGTGTCATCAAGACAGAGATGTTATTCCATTGGTGTCATTATTACAGAGATGTCATTCCATGCAAATTACTTTTTGTTTTCGGATGAGTGTAGTGTTACAAGGATGGGACATGTTGACAAAGCGACTTCTACCCATATACACACAGTTGAAACAAAAACATAAAAAAAAAAACACTTTTGAAACAAAGCTTATATTAAGAGTATCAATGAGTTTGGATCAATCTTGCAATTACAGTTGTAATAGATTTAGACTAACAATTATAAATCTGTGCGATTAGAAATATTTTTACCAATTGTTTTTGTTTAGCTTTCTCAATACGCAATTATTCTATCACTTGTCTTGGACAAGGAGAAGGGGGGAGAGAAAGAATGGGGTATCTGGACGATCGCTTTTTAAATGTATTTATAAAAATTATAGGGTGAACGACCTGAATTCTGAATCGTGGGCAAAAGCCTTCTCAGATTTCTCAATCTAACGCAGTAACCACTCTGCTAGCAAAGAGCTTATGAACATGGAAGATTGTATAGATTGTATAGACATCCATGTTTGGTTCACTAAGCCTCAGGCAACGACATTTAAAGGGGACAAATTCATCTTTAAAAAAATAATATCCAAAATACTATTGGAAGAGACTAAGCGTAAAGCAAACTATGTCGATGCTGATAATGAACTAATTCCAAAAGTCTCTTAGTCTGAGAAATTGTGTTTTAGAAGTTTTACAGCACGAGATTAGCTGGCAAATTTTATCGTAGGCATAATAACCTTGCCTTTTAATATACTTTATCCTGTTTTTGGCCCTCCTTTTTGGTTTGCAGGTATCTGGACCCCTCAACTCAAGAAAATATTGGAACTGGAACTGACACAAAATAGAGCAGTCAGATTCCTAACAAACGAATATTCACATTTGACTAGAGTAACACCTTTAGCAAAATCACTAAATTTAGAAAGCCTTCAGGAGAGAGGACTATAAAGTAAAGTAGCAATTATACACGTGTAACACTGAACCATAATCTTCAAATACAAAAACAAAATCTAATAAAATACTCAGAACAACTCAAAGATAATGCCTGAATCAGCCAAAAAACCAACGACTTAGCAGAGTTTAAATCATGCATGACTAGTTTAACGCAACTCTTTTTTGAAAGACTTTTAAGTTTATTTGCCTGTATGTCTGCCCTTGTCACGGTAGACACAGGTTTTAAAAGCAGTACCATTATTAGTTAATTAGTTGCTTAATATTCATATAACCTTTGACCTACATTTAAAAACGAAAAGTGAATATCTTTTTCATCTGCTCAAAAGAATGTCTTACATTGGCCGGGTTATTGACTAGTTAAAACTCTGGAGAGAACCCTTTCTATTTCCTGTCCTCTATATGTTTTAGAAGGGAGAAAGAAAAAATGACCACTGGACAATCTGGTGGACCAATCACTAATTAAGTATTTCTCCGTCGTGGCACTGTGTCCGTGCTAGGCCACTAGTTTCCCCACCCCATTATGTTTCCACCTTTCTCGTCCCGTCTCTCTTTCTTTCTGTCCGGCCCAACCCACGCACAGCTCAATCAAACAAAAGAAAGGAGCAAGCGGGTGGGGGCACAGTCATTGATTCCATAAGTTGTAATATTTGGGCTTGATATTGCTAGAACTCGTGTACCTAGCCTGATGTTTATGTTTGAAGAGACTATGGATCGTTCTGTGGTATCGACATCTCTTCCTATTGGTTTTTCATAGACAGTTATGACCTTAACCAAACAATGCAACACCGAGTAATCACGTAGATACTTGTGTATTCGATTACTGAATGTTTTCCTTTTCTTTGTCTTACTCTCAGGAGTAGACCTCGAAGTGTCAGCAGCACTTCCGGTTTTGGTCACTTTGCTACGTCATATAATGGTTACTGGTCGATGACGTGTTCGCACTTGTAACATTAAATGGCCCGCTTTTTTTTTTAAAGCAAAATCTAAACTTCCATTATCAGATCATGCGGTCTATATGGCAGATGATGTAAAAGAGTATCTGTTTCTGTGGCCCACGGTTAACGACGGTGTTATGTGGCCAACACAACGGCTAACTGCCTCTGATTTTCGCCAGCTAATGTCAGGTACCCATTAGAGCTGTGTGGCCTCAGAGGCGCACTAACGATCCCTAAATTAAAACCCCTAGGATTCGAACCCGGTACACTCCGGTTCGGAAGCCAAGCGCTTTACCAGTCAGCCACTGTTTTTTTGGTATTATATTATTATTATTTCAATTTAACTTATCAACATGTACTTAAAAACTTGAGTGTTCAAAACTAGAATTCAATCGCCCATCTTATGACACCAAATAATTTGTAACACAGTTGAATCTTATCTTTTAAGTTACAGACGTTCTTCAAAAAAGAGAAGAAAATTACTTCCGAAGCGCATTTCTGTGTCAGTATACTCATGCATGTTAATTAGAGACTTTGCCAAGTCATTGGTATTCGCGGCTGATTCAGGCAACCCGTTCCATGCTCAAATGGCAACAGGGAAGAAAGAGAAAGTCTACAAATCTGTTCTAGCTTTGGAGCCGTTCACACATGGAGCCTAATCTATAAATAGCATTGTTTAGTTTATCGTTAAAACAAGATGGCGGCCTGTTCAGTTCTGCTCTTCTTATTCCCATCTGCTCCGGTTTATTAAAAAGACGAACTGATTAATGCCAAGTTTCATTCAAATTGTAGGCTTGTATATTATAGTCCCGATCTAAGTGTTATAACACAATTTAGATAATGTCATGGCCATTTTCTTTTTTTCTCTTGCTCTACATTTTCTTAACTCTTTCTCTCCTAACTGACGATGCCAGCGTTGATTCCACCAGCATGTGGTAAATAATTACGGAGAGAAAGAGTTAAATATTACCTTGAACTTCAACTTAATAATTACAAATCATTAATTAAAACTTGGAGGAGCGGTAAAGCGATTGGCTTTTGAACTGGGGGTCCTGGGTTCGAATCCTGGTGAAGGCTGGGATTTTTAATTTCGGGATCTTTGGGCTTCCTCTGAGTCCAGCTTTAATGGGTACGTGACATTGGTTGGGGAAAAGTAAAGGCGGTTGGTCGTCGTGCTGGTCACATGACACCCTCGTTAACCGTAGGCCACATAAACATATGATCTTTACATTATCTGCCCTATAGACCACAAGGTCTGAAAATAGAAATTAATTAAAACTAAAGCCACCCTGACAACAAAATATGTGAACGGGAGTGTCTCTCCAAAATAGGGCTCCACGGCCGTATGAAAAAGTGTTCGAGGTTAACCATAGTCGTTTCACGGCTGAAGGAGGCCAATGCTAGTTTGTACGATACACATTTAACACATATCGCGATGTAAGATCGTTGGCTTGTAGCTCCAAACTAGACCAACTGTACAGTTTTTATATTCTTAATACAGAACTCGAGCAGACTTTAAAAAAAAAAAAAACAATTTTGATCTTAGCTTTTATTAACAATATCTAAATCCGTACGATTTTTTTTTATTGTAGATGTAGAAATAAAACTGAAACAAGACATTGAACGATATAAATCTAATAGAACTCAGTTTACAACTACACAAAAAAGTCATTCTGTTTCTCAGGTTACAACTTCAGCATCTCTAGTTGTAACCTTAAGAGCGATGGGCTTACGCGTGGTTACATCAGAAACTATTCAGCCAATTGAAACAAATTATCGCTTTATTTTGACTCCTGTTACGTCGAAATCAATTCAGCTAATAGAAACACGCCCACACACACACACACACACACACACGCAGACACTCATGCACACACACAAATCCATAACACTATTTGCATGTTTGATATACTCTCCGAGTTAATTAGTTCTTTGAAATAGATGATGAGGAATTTTGTTGTTTCATAGATGATCGACAAAAAATATTTTAAGAATACATTTTGTTTTCATTCAAGGCAATAACTTCGTTCATTGTAGACCCAATTGACTCTTTTATTTTAATAAGTTTCAAAAAATAAACTTCAATAACAGTACACACTTTGACAAAGATGATAAATTCATGACTCTCAGCAACAAAAATGTCCTGTACAATTAATCCCCAGCAAAGCATTATAAATTGTTTGTTTTTCAAGCTTAACTTATTTATAAGAGTTTAGTTTTAGGTGGGTGTGTGTGAGTGGGTTGTTATGGGTGTGTTTGTGTCTGAATGGGTGTGTGACAGATCATGAAATAAAAAAAAAAACCCACATTTTCCAACTTTTGATAAGATGGTTATAAATAGCCACATCGTGACCAAACACTAAGAAGCAGACGTGACCTATTTAAGTTTGTAATGATGTGCTTTCTTCACTTGTTATTCTGGGAACAGGGAACTTGGAAACTGGGTAAATAGTTAAATGGGAACTGTTCACGTTCCAATGGCGAGATGTGAAACTGAAAACTAGTAGCTAGGAACAACTAACTGGGAACAGATAAACCGAAAAGTCGTTAACTTGGAACGGATAAACTGTTAACTGGGAACCAGTAGACTTAGGAACTGATTAACTGAAAACACATATATCGTAAACTGATAATTGAGAAACTGAAAACCCATAGACTTGCGAGCTGATAAGCTGTAAACTCGTAGACTTGGGAACTAATAAACTAATTACACATATAGGCCTACCGGAAAGTGATAAACTGGAAACTCGTAAACTGAAAACTCGTAAACTGCAAACTGATAAAATTGGAATATTGTAAAAATAAAAAGTAATAATAATAAAATTGGCAGACGATACAAAAAACAGAAAGGAAATTAAGTTTCCTTATTAAAACCAAATAAATGCCAAGTGACTAAAGATGAAGAGGAGAGAACTCGCGACTTACCAAGCGAAATTCCGGGACAGTTTCTGATTATCTTTCCTTTGTACACCGCAGTTTACTGTTGTGTCTCGAGTGAAGTCACGCTATGCTGGAGACATCGGTGACGTCATGGGTCACATGTCTCTTTTAAAAAAAATGCAAAAAAAAAAACCCATATACTTTTGTGTTGCTCAAAAAAAAAATCCCGAAAGCCGCTAACAATTGTGAGTGGTCTGTTTGTCTCTCCGTCCGTCACGTTTAGATTCAAAAAGTATAAAAGGTATTGGAAATCCGATTGTATAATATATGATTAGTACCTGATTTAATACTTTAAATATTTATTCTGCTAATCAAACGAAAAATTGTTGTGTTTAATTTTATTACTGATTTAAATAGCTTAATTTTTGTCAAAATTTAAATATTTACCAAAAAGAAATGTAGATTGTATTGCGTTGATTATTTAAAATTGGGATTCCTTCCTTCCTTGTCAAACAAGCGGTTGTCTAAGTGCCTTTTTTATGACGATATGAAACTAATTACACTGGAGGATCATTTGAGACGATCCCATCCTGATAAAAAGATAAAGGTTTGAAAAACTTTCGAACACTCAAATATAAAATTCAGAATAGACCCACAAAATCTCTCGTCATATGGAGAAAATGGTGGTTTTTGAGCGTCTAACAAGACAAATATGGAAAACTCTATAGATAAAACATTGATTTTACCAGCCGTTGAAGTAGTTTTAAAAACTAAATTATTTTACACAAACCTACATCTGTTATTATTAAACACATTTTATTAAGCAACAATAAAGTTCAAGGGTTATGAGTTATAATATTAAAATCTTATTATGCTTATGTAATTCTTTGCAAACGACATATACATTTTGGGATCAATGTGTCGCAGTTCTGCCTCAACGTGGCACTCGGGTGGAAACGGTTACTTGAGGGGGTAACTAGGCTAAATGAATGGCAAAATAAAACTCCCGTGGGGGTGTCCACGGGCTGGCGAGAGCTTACCCATTGCACGGAGCGGAGTTGAAAGAGAGCCCTCACGAACATGTCGAGAATCCATGCGCCGTTCCCCAAGGGACCGTTACACAAAATGGCGAGTCCTCCACGGTTAGCTTGGTACAGCATAGGAAAATGGCGGAGGTCCCCGGTGCACTCGGCCTTCGGCCATGTCTAGCCCATGCGCCCGGGGGCCAGATGCATCGGAAATAGCAATGCTTTACATACGCATTGACTTGAGTCTCTTCCAGGCAGAACGGTGTTTTTTTTTTTTTTACTGTTTGACGCTCAAACAGGTTTTTTTTTCAAACTTAGATCTCGAAGAGCATTCGGCTCAGCTCTTCGACGATCAAACGGTTCCGACAGGGTGTGGCGCTGTGTGATGCAAACTGTCTAAAGGTCGTCATGTTTGGGTTTAGCTGCAAGGGAGCTAAGGTTTAACTCTTTCTCTCCGTAATTATTTACCACATTCTGGTAGAATCAACGCTGGTATCGTCAGTTAGGAGGAAAAGAGTTAAATTCAGTCTTCCTTCTGCTAGGTGGGTAGCATTATGAGTCCCTCCTGTCCTAAGCCTCCTGGTTTAGGCGCCATTTAGTCGCCTTCGCGGCTTCGCCTCTTCTCCTGTTAATGATTACAGTTCCGCGGACCCATATTTGAGCCAGAGGCGAAAGATCAAGAAATACATGAGAATATGCTCTTAAATGTTTGAAGGGGGCATGCTTTTAAACCAAGGGTTTATTATTTTGAGTTTGTGTTTCCACACAAACTGTCTTTGGAACCTTGTTTGTTTACAACTTTACTTTGTCATGTTCTATAGGGGAGATTACCATTTGCCATATTTCTAACACATTTATGCAAACGGTTTAAAAAAATAATAATATTTTTTTTTACATTTGTATTGCTAAGTTCAGTCAGTTCTGTTATACTAACTACTACATTTACACACACAAAAATGTTTACGTCTTTTTTTTAAAGAGAAAAATTCTATTTAGTATACATATAAGTTGTGCATAATTTAAAACAACAATTAATTAGTAATTTTTCATATTATCGTGTGAACTGTAACATTGCATCATAACAATACAACACTTATCTAAAGGAATTTTTTTTTTATGGAAATGTTTTATTGTTTAGGAATAAGAGATTGACCCTTTACAAAAAAATATTAGATATTCATTATGAGACAGGCCAGGTTCACATCTAACTTCACATTCACTTTCACCTACCTTTGGTCTGCTCGACCGCTGGGGCACCACACAAGATCTGTCAACCTTCTTTCTCCATCCTTCTCTATTATTTGACTTTGATAGAATTTCATTCTGATGTTCTTTCTGAAAATATTGAAAACTGCCTTTTTTACCTGCCTGGGTGGACCACCTCTGGGGCCGATTTTGAGTTTGTGTTTCCACACAAACTGTCTTTGGAACCTTGTTTGTTTACAACCTTCGAAAGTCCCAAGCCTAAAACTATTGCGTCATCAAATTTTGTCCTCTACCCAACAATTTGTGTTCTAGATTACTTTATTAATAATTATCCCAGACCACAACACTGTACTCTTACAGTTATTTTATTTGGTTAAATCGTGGTCGACCATGTTATAAAATCTGGTCAAATAGTGGTTGGCTATGTTATAACATCTGGCCAAATAGTGGTCGACCATGTTATAACATCTGGTCAAATAGTGGTTGGCTATGTTATAACATCCGGTCAAATAGTGGTTGGCTATGTTATAACATCTGGCCAAATAGTGGTTGGTTATGTTATAACATCCAGTCAAATAGTGGTTGGCTATGTTATAACATCCAGTCAAATAGTGGTTGGCTATGCTATAATATATGGTCAAACGGTGGTTGACTATGTTTTAGCATCTGGTCAAACAGGATGTAGTTGTCTTCTTTTTGAAGTAACGTCTGTAATATTTAAGATAAGAAGATAAGCAGTGTTTGACTATGTTATAGCATCTTGTCAAATAGTGGTTGGCTATGTTATAACATCTTGTCAAATAGTGGTTGGTTATGTTATAACATCTTGTCAAATAGTGGCTGGTTATGTTATAACATCTTGTCAAATAGTGGTTGGTTATGTTATAACATCTTGTCAAATAGTGGTTGGTTATGTTATAACATCTTGTCAAATAGTGGTTGGTTATGTTATAACATCTTGTCAAATAGTGGTTGGTTATGTTATAACATCTTGTCAAATAGTGGTTGGTTATGTTATAACATCTTGTCAAATAGTGGTTGGTTATGTTATAACATCTTGTCAAATAGTGGCTGGTTATGTTAAAACATCTTGTCAAATAGTGGTTGGTTATGTTATAGCATCTTGTCAAATAGTGGCTGGTTATGTTATAACATCTTGTCAAATAGTGGTTGGTTATGTTATAACATCTTGTCAAATAGTGGTTAATTATGTTATAACATCTTGTCAAATAGTGGTTGGTTATGTTATAACATCTTGTCAAATAGTGGTTGGTTATGTTATAACATCTTGTCAAATAGTGGTTGGTTATGTTATAACATCTTGTCAAATAGTGGCTGGTTATGTTAAAACATCTTGTCAAATAGTGGTTGGTTATGTTATAGCATCTTGTCAAATAGTGGCTGGTTATGTTATAACATCTTGTCAAATAGTGGTTGGTTATGTTATAGCATCTTGTCAAATAGTGGCTGGTTATGTTATAACATCTTGTCAAATAGTGGTTGGTTATGTTATAACATCTTGTCAAATAGTGGTTGGTTATGTTATAACATCTTGTCAAATAGTGGTTGGTTATGTTATAACATCTTGTCAAATAGTGGTTGGTTATGTTATAACATCTTGTCAAATAGTGGCTGGTTATGTTAAAACATCTTGTCAAATAGTGGTTGGTTATGTTATAACATCTTGTCAAATAGTGGCTGGTTATGTTATAACATCTTGTCAAATAGTGGTTGGTTATGTTATAACATCTTGTCAAATAGTGGCTGGTTATGTTATAACATCTTGTCAAATAGTGGTTGGTTATGTTATAGCTTCTTGTTAAACAAATCGCAGTGGATTGTGTTTTTCTTGAGAAGTAAATAAATGAATTTCGTTTCATGTTTTAGTTGAATGTAATGTTTTCTACCTCTACAAAAAGTTTGTAATTATCTTCCCGAATGATAAAGGTGAATTATATATTCAATTGAGCTCGTCAAGTTAGACTAGAAACAATAAGGGCTGGCTTAATCGAACTTATAATTGCTATTGTGTTACCGCTTCTATCCACAATGGGCTACACCACTTTTTGTAAGTCAGTACAGTTTTAGTTTACATTTGTTTAACCTCATAGCACAAATGAAAGAAAAACAAAAGTCGATATTTTAAATATTTTTGTAACTGTCAAAGACATGTGAAATGCTTTGCCAATGTCGCAATATTTACACAATTGTTTTATTTTTTTATATATTTTTGTCAAAAACAAAAACAAGGGAAGCGACTGGGACGCTGGAAGAGAAATAAAAAAAAAGGATGGGGTCAAAGATTGAGGTTGATAGACCAATGAAATGGACTCTATTGAAGAGATAAAAAGTGAAGGAGAAATTTGGAAATTACTGATAGTTGATAACAGTCGAAAATGGTAAAAAAACTCTGGCGGCAGAAGTAGAGTAGAGTTATTTGATCTTGTTGCTAGCCAACTTTATATTTTGTCCGTTGTTGTTCTTATTTTTATTATAAGCACACATAATACGACATATGTGAACAAAATAATTGCTTGCATTTTCTTCAAGTAATTATGGCTTTCTCAAAATACAAACTTTAAAAATACTTCAATACCATGTGATCAGTTTCTATGTGTTCAGTATAGCTTCATAAACATGTAATTGTGTTTAATTTTCTGACTGGAAGATATTCCCTTTAGAGCAGTGATGGACAAACTATGGCCTGCGGGCCAACTCCGGCCACCGGAAAAGTTAAATCCGGCCCGCAACATGTGTTGAGATCATATTTTAAAGAGTAAAAATTGTATTCGCAATGTGAGAATTCAAGTTTTCAATGCCATATGAACCAGTAATAGTGCGAATTTTAATTTCTAAGAGGCACTCAAAGTTTGTCTCATTTGTAGAGTTTTAAGAACAGCCTAAACTCAGTTTTGTTGTACGTTTTAGGACGCCCTTGAGTCCACCCAAACTCTATTACCGAAACAATCATTGCTTCATACAGCGTTAGTTTTAGTTCAATTGTGATATCCTCAATTCTGAGGCTAAATTTCTGTATTTTTCCATTCATTCTTTGGCCTGCTCTTCACAAAGTTTTGCTCATCACTCCTCTAGACGATGCTGTGTCTTTCTACGTAAAATTGTTTTTCTCTTGTACCGACTGGCTGCCTGGCCGTGTGGTATACCCTCCAGACTCAAGCGGACTCTCGTCAGGTTAGTCGCGAGTTTGAACTCTGCCAACTGGAACTTCTGCAGGACGTCTCGGCTAGGATGTAGGTTAATAAACTTCACTTTGGAGGGAAAGTCTGTAAATGTATAAAACGAAACGCCGTTCGATTCGTAAAAATTGTTAGCAGAAGTCTTGTAGCAGAAGTCTTGTAGCAGAAGTCTTGTAGCAGAAGTCTTGTAGCAGAAGTCTTGTAGCAGAAGTCATGTGCAGAAGTCTTGTAGCAGAAGTCATTAAGCAGAAATCATTTAGCAGAAGTCATTTAACAGACGTCATTTAGAGGAGGTCTTTTAGTAGAAGTCATTTAGCAGACGTCATTAGCAGAAGTCATTTAGCAGACGTCATTAGCAGAAGTCATTTAGCAGACGTCATTTAGCAGAAGTCATATAGCAGCTTTTAGACATAATTATTCATAGGTGGATCTTTATGAAAGCTTTTTAAAATTTGTAGAGGCCTACACAAAAAATCCTGCATCGGGGCCTCCACTTACCTAAATCCGGCCCTGGAAGTATTTCACATGACCAAGCGAACCCTGTTGCGCTCTGCGTATTTTGCCACATTCAATGCAGACCAATCCGTTGTCAATGTCCGCCGGGATGGGGTGGGGTCTATTTGGATTTCTTTTCGTCGTCTGCACGTGTCTTCTGTAAAAAAAAAAAGGGGGGGGATGACTGGGTGGCGCACCTCAAGCTCAAGTTTAAATTACGATAAAAAAAAAATCCTTGAATTTATGGAGCCACTGAGTCCACCCCATTCTTAAGGATATCTGACATTAGGTGGTTGGTCATTGTGCTGGCCACACGGCACTCTTGTTTACATCAACCCTAGAAACAGCTGAGAGAGATAGGGAGCGATAGAACATCGGTCTGCATCTTACTAGGTCTACACAAGTTTTAGATCTATATAAATTCTTTTCATTAAAGATCTGACCTCGATTTAAAAAAAAAACAAAAAACACATAAAGCAAGTAAAAAAAAAACACTTAAAAAACCCAGCCTCAATGCGTCGATTTTTACCATAACAAAGACAAGTGAACATTGTTAAAAAGAACAGTGATAAAAACTCGTTCATTTGTGATGAAATGAGTCAAGAAAGACATTTCGTTAATCCTGCCTTGTTTGATTCTAATGGTTTGAAGAATGTAGATCTACATAACAGTGGACTTTTTTGTGTGTGTCTATTTTACATAATATTTAATTGAGTATTGTAAGACATGCTAATACAATGCACAGTCTTAAACATATTCCCTTTGGGACACTCAAGCTATTTGTCTAGAAACTCTATGGCCAGGAGACAAAATAAAAAAAGATAGACTATAAAGTAGACACACAAAAAAAGGAAGAATGTAAGTAGATCGGAACGGTGTAAGGGGGAAGGAAAAGAATAAAACAGTAGAAATACAGGAAGAAAGTGACGTGATCACAGGAAGAAAGTGACGTGATCACAGGAAGAAAGTGACGTGATCACAGGAAGAAAGTGACGTGATTACAGGAAGAAAGTGACGTGATTACAGGAAGAAAGTGACGTGATTACATGAAGAAAGTGACGTGATTAGAGAAAGAAAGTGACGTGATTAGAGAAAGAAAGTGACGTGATAACAGGAAGAAAGTGACGTGATTACAGGAAGAAAGTGACGTGATTACAGAAAGAAAGTGACGTGATTACAGAAAGTGACGTGATTACAGAAAGAAAGTGACGTGATTACAGAAAGAAAGTGACGTGATTACAGGAAGAAAGTGACGTGATTACAGGAAGAAAGTGACGTGATTACAGGAAGAAAGTGACGTGGTTACAGGAAGAAAGTGACGTGATTAGAGGAAGAAAGTGACGTGATTACAAGAAGAAAGTGACGTGATTACAGGAAGAAAGTGACGTGATTACAGGAAGAAAGTGACGTGATTACAGAAAGAAAGTGACGTGATAACAGGAAGAAAGTGACGTGATAACAGGAAGAAAGTGACATGATTACAGGAAGAAAGTGACGTGATTACAGAAAGAAAGTGACGTGATTACAGGAAGAAAGTGACGTGATTACAGGAAGAAAGTGACGTGATTACAGGAAGAAAGTGACGTGATTACATGAAGAAAGTGACATGATTACAGGAAGAAAGTGACGTGATTACAGGAAGAAAGTGACGTGATTACAGGAAGAAAGTGACGTGATTACAGGAAGAAAGTGACGTGGTTACAGAAAGAAAGTGACGTGATTACAGAAAGAAAGTGACGTGATTACAGGTAGAAAGTGACGTGATTACAGGAAGAAAGTGACGTGATTACAGGAAGAAAGTGACGTGATTACAGGAAGAAAGTGACGTGATTACAGGTAGAAAGTGACGTGATTACATGAAGAAAGTGACGTGATTACAGGAAGAAAGTGACGTGATTACAGGAAGAAAGTGACGTGATTACAGGAAGAAAGTGACGTGATTACAGGAAGAAAGTGACGTGATTACAGGAAGAAAGTGACGTGATTACAGGAAGAAAGTGACGTAATTACAGGAAGAAAGTGACGTAATTACAGGAAGAAAGTGACGTAATTACAGGAAGAAAGTGACGTAATTACAGGAAGAAAGTGACGTAGGAGGAACAGGAAGAAAGTGACGCAATAAAGGAAGAAAGTGACGCAGTAAAGGAAGAAAGTGATGCAGTAAAGGAAGAAAGTGACGCAGTAAAGGAAGAAAGTGACGCAATAAAGGAAGAACGTGACGCAATAAAGGAAGAAAGTGACGTAGAGAAGACAACGAACCTGTTCTCTTACAATGGCCTTGATATTATCATTATTGAATAAAATAAAATTGAGTTGTGGCTGCCATAAATATGTAACTTTCTATTCTATGGCCTCCTTCAGTCGCGAAGCAACTATGGGGCCATCCCATGTAAATGAGACGAATGCCTGGGCATTAGCCTTGGTCATAACGATGTCGCCTACAGTCAGTCCCCCCTTGTCCACGCAGACGATGTATCCAAAGGAGCTGCAAGTGCCGATATAGTTTGGAAACTATTTCAATCTGGCAAACTGATATTACATTTCGGCTATATTGAGATTTAAAAATAAACAACCAAAAAAAAAGTGGGTGGTTATTATTGGTCCATAACTATCGTCCAGCTTCGCACCTGATCACAATAGTATAAACAGGCGAATACAAACAAGAAAGGGATGCAACTCAAATATACAAGTTGGTGTTCGGTTTTTTAACATTTAATTCAGAAAAGAGATGTCAAAATAATGGCAATGTAGAGATTTAAAAGCAAATAAAGAAAAAAATAATCAGAAAAAAAAACCCCAACTTGAAACATCGTTTGAAGATTTTGTTTCGCTTCGCGCGCAGGCTGTCTCGTCTGCGTACTTCAAGAACAGACGTAAAGGCTAGGGGAGGCTATCCACATGGCAGTCAAGGGGAACAATTTGAAGTGTTTCCTACTTGACCAAGGGAGGTGATGAACTCAAGTAGAAGATTCATTTGCTGCCAACTCTTCTTGAGGACAATTTCAACAACTTCATACAAAACAAAACAAAAAAATGTTTGACGGGTTCATTTTCTTTTAAACAAATTCTTTTGTTTTTATATTCATTTCGTTTTATTTTTTAAAAAAATGAAGAAATTTTAGAATGATATGACCAAAATTGTAAGTTAACAAACTTGTTAGTAATAATACTTTTCATATTCAAAACGCAATGCCATACCCCAGAAACTGTACCCTACATGAGAATAGCGACTATAAAATTCCAAATTTATACTCTCTCTCTCTCTTTCTCTCTCTCTACTCTGAAAACGCTTAACAAATTTGATAATGGCCTGATGGTCTTGAAATCATAGCCTTATGACCGGCCTTTTACGTCTAGTTCGAAAATATTTTCCCTTTGCAACTTCTTGTGTGACTTAAGAGGCCAATCCTTGATACACAGCTGAGGTCACAGGTTGGGCGTCGGTAATCCCCAGGGGGCTGTTGCACTTTCACCCTTATTTCTACTACTGTTGTGTACGGTATCTGCAATCCGACATCGTTCATTCATGGTCGTTCTCCACGTGGATTTATCCAGTGACACTTTTTTCCCAACTGTTAGTGTCGATTTTGAAGAGCTTCAGTATACATTAAAAGTGGACGACCAGCGGCTCTCCTGCCTACTGTTAGATCACCGTACATAAAGTCTTGTGGGAGTCGACCTTGTGGCATTCTGTGAACATGACCAAGCCAGCCAAAGCGTCTGCTGCTGATAACACAGCGGATGACCTGGCACCCTTCTCTTCGTAGCACTTCCTCACTGGTTATTTTATCTTGCCACCTTTTTGTTTTTAAAGATCCGCCCTTGGCATCGGAGGTGGAAGACATTCATCTTTATTTCGCCTGCATTGAGTAGGTTGAAATCATAGCCTTATATGGTCCAGCTCTCAAAATGACCATGGATTCTTTCTTGTCTTCCCTCTCTCTTCTCTATCTCTCTCTCTCTCTTTTTTTTACTTTCTTTCTTCTATTCTATCTCTCTTTACATTTCCCATTCTCTCTTTGACTGTTCCTCTTTCTTTCTTACTTTTTCTTTCTCTTTTTCTCTCCTTCTTTTTCTCTCTCTCACTCTTTCTCTGCGTTTAATTATCTTTCTTTTTTTCATACTCTTTTTTTCTCACTCTTTCTATCAGATGCAGCCTTTTGGGCTTTACGAATGGATTGACACTGAAGTAAACAGAAAAATTGATCATTATATCTAGGATTTTCTTATCTTCTTATCTTATACATTATAGACGTTACTTCAAATGGGACGATAATTACGTCCTACGCGTATCCATGTGTCAAGGTAGTCATGCATGTTAACCAATGACTTCAACTCTGCAACGTCGTTGGTTTTCCTGGCTGATTCAGGCAACCCATTTCATTCACTAAAGGACTAGAGAAGAAGGAACCCTTGTACAAATTTGTTCTAGCGTATGGAAAAAGAAATGTGTCATTTTGAGTATTTTAGTAGGTTTTGTGTAAATTAACATAATAATAAGGCTAGTCTTCGAGTCCGAAGATTAATGAAGAGTGCAGTATTTCACGTATTTGTAAATTATAGTTTAGTGTTTTATATAGTATAGGTACTTTACTTTGTATTCTTCTGTCCTGAAGGGTCGCTAAAGTTAGTGAGTTTACTTAAGGTGTTACTCTAGTCAATTGTGAATATTCGTTTTTTATTGGATTCGTTTTGTTCTGATGTCTGGTAAAATCCCCCAACTAACAGGCCAAGAAGTTAGAGCAGGGAGGGGGGGGATGAACTATACGACGTTATAGATTATGGAAGTGATCTACTTCGTCCTAAAAAGTTCACAGGGCCGAATCCACACCCCTCCACCAAACTCGGTTCTGAGCAGCTTTCTTCATCTGCTCCCATGTCATTCCAGTACCCTCAGCCTCACTGATGACACCTTCCAGGTTTGCTTGGGCCTTATCTCTTTGCTTACGGATTCCAATCAAGTGCCTGCCTTGCAACATTGGTAGCTGTTTTTCGCAGGGTGTGTCCATCCAGCTCCACTTTCGCGTTTTTTTTTTTTATATCTATGGGTTTTGTCTAGAGTTCTCTCCCATAAATTGACAGTAGTTATCTTTTCCGGCCACCACATTTCCAATATCCGGCGTAGACATCTGTTAGCAAAGGTGTCTGGAGTGTTCCCATATTTGTGTTAGTGACAATCTGTGTCTCACTCTGAACCGTACAGAAGAGAGTATCTACAGTAAGTATATCCGGGTCAATGATTGTTGTTGTGGCCCGGATCAATATTTAGTCTGAAAACTAGAAAATGTTTCAGAAACTTAAGAAGCAACACGAAATATGGTCGTTTCCAGATCTGAACATAAGTCCTTCTGTCGATAGTCAAACATCTTTCTAACTAGCCATCTCATTTTTTTTTAAATTATTCTATTTCATATCGTTAGTTGTCAATGTAATGTTGTTGTTGTTTTTTTCTCTTCCTTCCCCCCCCCCCAACCAACACCAAGATTCTTTACAATGTATGCGTAATTCAAAGTTGTAAACTTGACACTGATTGGCTGATATTTTCAAAAGAAAAAAAATCAAAACGCATGCGTTGGCATTACCTCCCCCCCCCCAGCCGCCGCCGCCGCCGTCGGCCCACCACAAGACAGCCACGTCACAGTCGTTTAAAGCCTGAACAACAGAGCTACTTAGAGACCTCATCATAACAAACTAATATTATGCCGGTCTTTAGCTTAAAAGAGGAAATATTCCAGTCTTAAGACATAAGTTCAGGATGAAGAGCCACTTACAGGACATGATACCAGCACTAAAAGTCTGATCTTTCTTTTTTCTCTTTTTTCGGACCGTTTGTTTTCTCTTTTTTATTTGCCTTGAAAAGTCAAAAGTCCAATTCCACTGTACAAAGTATCCCGGGTTGAAAAGATTCTTGTCTCTGTCATCTTGTTATAGTTCAGCTGCCAACTAGGTGAACACTAGTTCTGTTTTAAGGTGATCTATTTCTTGGTCTGAATCTTTGTGGGAACCTGTGTAGGCGTCTTATCTTATAAGTAATATATATATATATATATATATATATATATGTATATGTGTGCGAGTGTGTGAAATATTTAGATAATATAAGTCATTGACTTCCTTCGAAAGAGAAAAAGAGAAGATAATTTCGTACTACGTGTACGCCATCTGCCGGTCCCAAGCCCGGGTGAAAAAGGAGGAGGGTTTGGCGTGGGGCTAGCGACCCCACCCTGTAAAACCACTATTGCTACAGAAACGGCAAACTCGACACATAATGAAAACTATACATGCGGCGAGGGCGGCCAAACCCTGATGACGGTGTTGGATCAAAGCCAACTGGAAGTCCAATACCCGATACATGGCAAGCCTTTCAACGCAAGGAAACCGACTCTTATAGGCACGTGGAATGTAAGAACCCTGAATCAATGCGGTAAACTGGCCCAACTTTTAAGAGAGTTTGACTCTTACCGGCTGGACATCCTTGGGATCTGCGAGATGCGGTGGACATCAAGTGGTCAAATAATCAATGATGACAAGACAATAATATATTCAGGACATGATAAGGAGCACATTGGTGGTGTAGGAATCATCATGTCTAAAATAGCAGCTTCAGCACTAATTGCTTGGAAGCCGGTCAGTGACCGCATCATTACAGCTCGACTCCAAACAAAGCAAATCAAAGTCACTACCATCCAAGCATATGCCCCCACAGAGGATGCAGAAGATACCATCAAAGATAGTTTCTATAACCAACTACAAACCACTCTTGATGAAACACCTACTCACGACCTAATTCTAATGATGGGAGACTTTAACGCCAAAATCAATCCCAACCGAACTGGCTTTGAATATGTAATGGGACCGTATGGCTCTGCAGAAAACATCAGTGATAATGGCGAGCGCTTGATTTCTCTATGTGCATCCAACAACCTTTCAATTGGAAACACATATTTTAAGCACAAACAAATACACAAAAAAACATGGCGATCACCAAATGGAGAAACCTTCAACGAGATAGATTACATTTGCATCTCCAAACGATGGAGGTCATCTCTGTTAGACGTGCGGACCCGCAGAGGAGCGGATATCGGCTCAGACCACTACCTTGTCAGTGGCAAATGTAAGCTCCGATTGAAACACCAACCAAAACGAGCCACACGACCATGCCCATTTAATGTAGAGAAGCTTAAAGACGGCAATACTGCAGCAGTGTTCCAATTGAAACTAACGAACCGCTTTGAGGCATTGCAGATATATTGACCCTTGAAGAAGAGTGGGCCAACTTCAAAGATACCACTATTGGGTGCGCGGAAGAAGTTATCGGAAGGAGGCGAGGTTCATACAAGGAACGGTGGATACAAGACAGAACATGGAAATTGATAGATGAGAGGAAAGAGGCCAAACGTAGACGAGATCAGAAAAATGAAACACAGGATCGCAGCCTAGCGGAAGAAGCCAATAGGGAAGCAGATCTGAAAGTAAAGAGAAGTTGTCGGCGAGATAAACGGGACTGGATTGAGCAGAAGGGACAAGAGGCACAAGCAGCTGCAAGCAGAAATGACACAAAAACCCTCCATCGTATTGTCCGAGATCTCACTGGAGCAAAGAGTGGACATGGGGCACCGATAAAAGACAAGCAAGGCAAAACTTTGTTAACGAAAGAAGAACAGGATGCAAGATGGGTAGAGCACTTTAAAGAGACCCTTAACCAACTGTCGCCAGACCAAACTTACATATTCAAGGACCCCTCTCCAGACAATGATCTCAAGGTCAAGACAGACCCAATAACTGCTGAGGAGGTTACCATGGCCATTGCAGTGTTAAAGAATAACAAAGCACCAGGGCTAGACATGATATCAGTGGGACAGTGCATCGTTAACAGAATGACAGATCTTTTAAATCTCTGTTGGCGAACTTCAAAAGTCTCAGAGGACTGGCAAAAGGGAGTGATTGTAAAGCTTCCAAAAAAGGGCAACTTGGCAGACTGCAACAACTGGAGGGGCATTACTCTCCTCTCTGTCTCGGGCAAAGTTTTCAGCACTGTTTTGTTGAGACGGCTTCAACAGTCTGTAGATGAAAGGCTCAGAGAAGAACAAGCAGGTTTCCGAAGAGGCAGATCATGTACAGAGCAGATTTTCGTTCTACGAAATATCATAGAACAAAGTCTTGAGTACCAACAACGGCTAACGATCAGTTTCGTGGACTTCAAAAAAGCGTTTGATAGTATCCACCGAGAATCACTATGGAAAATAGTTAGAGAATACGGTATCCCAGAAAAATTCGTCCAGATCCTACGACACCTTTTCAGTCAATCTAGTTGCTGCATTAAAACAGAAGAGGGAACAACAGAGTTTTTTACAATCGAGACAGGTGTGAGACAGGGGTGCATCTTATCTCCCTTCCTTTTCCTCCTAGCCATCGACTACATAATGAGGAGAGCAATGAACCAGACTGCCTTTGGTATTCCATGGCATGAACAGCTCCGATTGACGGACTTGGACTTTGCTGATGATGTTGCACTACTCGGGGCTACAAATAAATGCATTCAAGAAATGACGGAGAGCCTAGACAGAGAGGCACCCAAAATTGGCCTCCGCATAAACTTGGATAAGACTAAAATTATGCGAGTGGGATATAAGGCAAAGGTGTCCCCGTCAGACTTGGCGATTCAAAGCTTGAAGAGCTGGACAAGTTCACGTACCTTGGCAGCATCATAACAAATGATGGAGATGCTTACCATGATGTAGAGTGCCGAATAGGAAAGGCAGGGAGCATTTTCCAAAGGCTGCAGCCTATTTGGACTAGCCAAGCCATTGGACTCGAGACAAAAATACACCTTCTCAACACAATCGTCATCCCAACTGCTACATATGCATGTGAGACGTGGAAGTCATCTGTCAAAATTGAGAAAAGACTAAATGTGGCTCAACAGAGATGGCTGAGACGGATTTTGGGAGTCAGTTACACAGATCGGGTCTCAAACAAGGAAATCCTATGCCGAACTGGGAGTCGAACACTTGGTGAGGTTGTGACTGAGCATCGCATGAGGTTTGCGGGACATGTTCTACGTCAAAATGAATTACGCACACCAAGAGTTGCGATAACATGGAAGCCAAAACAAGGAAAGCGCAAACAGGGACGCCCTCGTATTACTTGGCGACACACCTTCATGGAGGACCTCAAAACAGTGAACACCAGGTGGGAGGAGGCTTCAGACATTGCCAGTGACAGATCTTTATGGAGACAGCTTGCCGCCCAATGCGCCGAACGGCGCGGGAGGACCTAAGTCTAAGTCTAAAGTATCCATGAGATAATCTAGTCGTTCGTGTCAATTAGAGACCTAACCTTTTCAAAGTTTTTTTTGTTTTCATGTCTGACTCAGGCAACCCATTCCATGCTACAATGGCACTAGGGAAGAAAGGAATGGAATAAGAAATGTGCCTCTATCTTTGTGTCTTTCTGAGTATTTTATTCAGACCTTGCGATCTATAGCGCAGATGATGTTAAGGTCTTTGGCCAACGGTTAAAGAGCATGGTGTCATGGGGCCAGCACAACGACCAATTGCTTTACTTTCCCCAGTCAGGTACCCATTAGAGTTGGGTAGACTCAGGGGCGCCTTAATAATCCCGAAATTCAAAATACCAGTCTTCACCAAGATTCGAATACCTAAACACCTAGATTTCAGTAGACAACATGAAAAACACCTCCTTCAGACAACTTATAGGGCGATTATTTTTGCTCTTAACAATAACAAATGATTGTTAGATTTAACACACAATGAAAATGAACTTACCCCGCCATATTGTTCTCCCCGATACAAAAATTCTTGTGAAGCGAATGTATTGATCTACTACACTTTATACTATTCTAATGATAGGCTTTTAGATCTAGATCTAAGAGACGATGCGCAAAATGCTCATGAACTTTAATTTATCGGTGTCTTGAATGAATGAAATACAACACTAATTGTGATAATCCACCAGATGATATCAAAATTAAATATCAATATCACACTACAGTGGATCTCTGGACACATTGGCATCATGGGAAATGAAAAGGCAGATAAGCTATCAAAGGCAGGTTCATCTATGGAACAACCAGACAGACCTGTAAGCTACCTCACCCTAAGGTCAATGTTAGTCAACAATCACAAAGAGGAGTGGCTCAACCAATGGGCATCAGGAAACACAGGCAGAGCCATGTACAAAGAAATGACTACGCCTAACAAACTGGACAGTATTAACTTCCGCCCCGGCAAAGAACAATCTACAATTTTCCAACTAAGAACTGGACACACACCTCTATTAAATTACCATCTGAACAAAATAAACTCCACACAACTCCCCCTTTGCAGACACTGCGCCCACCCTTTAACCATATCCTCTTTGAATGCCCCTCCCTAATCCACCTTAGGCAGACCCTACTTCCACTACAGCCCAACATAACCAACACCCTGTACGGCAGTGCAACTGAAGAAAGCAGCACACAATTTTTTTCCTTGGCACAGTCTGCAAAAGAGCTCACAGCTCAGCAGCAATAAAGCTGGCTAGAAGAAGAAGAAGAAAGAAATACCCGAAGACGCACAGTCCGTTCACTATAAGTATTTTGTCGTTGTCTAGCCAAATTTAAATTTATTTCTTTTTCTTTTTATTCGAAAGAAAAGCCCAAAGGCCAAACTAGAATTTTGCAAGTGAGGTCCTTGAGCTAGTTTAATTTTTTTCCTAACAATATACATGAACTGTCAAATTTCTAAAAAAAAATAATTCAAACGTATGTGTTTAATTTAAGAAAAAGATCAGCGGTTCTCCAACTGTTGGGGCGCGTCCCAACAGAGCTGTGGAGGGGCGTCGTGTCGACAAGCTGTTGCGAAGGCGTTGACTTTATTTTTTAAAAGAACACACACATAAAAATCATATATTATCATTATACTTCAAAATTTAGGTTTGAAAATTAACCAAGTAAAAATGATATGATCAGAAATGTTACAAACATTTCTAGTATCTATCTATATATATAATTCTCTTCTACCCTCAGGAGTTTAAACAAGAAGTAAAGGAAAGATCACTCTCTTATTTCTGCGATAAAAAACAAGAAGGGGGGGGGGGATACGTTTTCACAGCTCGCTACGGATGGCTGCGCGCTGGACTGTCAAACCCTGCCCGCTCCCATCCCTTTTCGTCAACCCTGAAAGAACATCCGAAACATGTAAAACATTTTACAAACAAACATTTTACAAACACTAAATAGCAAGGCCGGACTTAAGCATTGTGGGGCCCTATTCGAAACAGATTTCGCGGGGCCATGTTTGGGAAGGAAATCGGACAATAAGTCAAATTTAAGAGTTTGTATTAGAAAATAAATTCGTCTATGCATTTTATTCATTCTTTACTACGTACAGAATTACTTTACGAGCCTCGCGTGTAGCATAGCCATACAGTATATAATAATAATTCTCTTTCCTACATAGATCACGCTCAATAGCAAGAATTACCAAATGTTTCAATCTATCTTTGAGAATTGTTGACGTCAAGTAATTCTTCATTAGTTTGAGGCGCGAGAAGCTTCTTTCACCTGATTACACAATTACAGCATAATGCCGTTTTTATTAATAGCGCGTAGGATTGGCGTTTCCATATTGATTGACACCCAAAAATGAAATTTTTTTTCTATATATTTCCGTATATTTTAAGGACTTTTTCGTATATTTTGCAATTTCTGGAGATATCCAGGAGCTCCTGGTAAATCGACAGGAGGGCACGGGAAATCTGTTTTAAGTTATAAAATGGTTTAATTTAATTATTTATACACCTTGAATTAGCGCGGGTTCCATGAAGGTGCTGATCCTTCGTTCGCATAGGTTGCAGTGGCCTGAGACCGGCCCTGCAAAATAGCGGCGTATGCTACGCCCCCCGTCCGACTAGTTTAATTAAAAGAAGTTGTTTCATCTTCTACTTAAAATCTAGAATGTTTGCGCTACACTCGTCTGTTAACATTTGTTAGTCGTCTGCTTATCAGAACGGTTGAATTTATTTTGCGTGACCAAAAGGAAGATGTCTGCTAACTAAGCAGCATTGACGAGGTGGCTACGATAATTAAATGTATGAATATAAAATTATTTTGTAGTGTCCACATAACGTGACTCAGAGCATGGTCTCTAAGAATGTCCTTTCCTTCCTTACATAACTAATCTAGCATTCGTTAATAAGATACTGTATATATATGTGTGTGTGCTATCAAAGTTTGACGAAGTTCTTATAGACATTTAGTCTTAACACATTTAAGTGTCTCTATCTTAAATATGGTTAGGTTTAATTGTTACGTAGAATGTGAGAATTAATGATTGTAAAGCGACTCTATTCTTAGCTCTAACCAAATTAAAGAAAAATAGATGGGACATGTTGTGCATACTTCATCAAACTGTCCTTCGGTTCAGGGGGAAGAACTCTTGTATCTCCACTGTTGCTTCCAAAAATTTAGTCCTATGAGATTTTAAAATAATAACTGTTATGTGCATCTATTCATCTTATTTACGTAAATAAGAGATTTAAACTCATTTTAAACTGTAGTGAATTCATGGCTTTCGGCTTGATCTATACTTGCATTATGGTAGAAAAATAAATATATTCTAGCAGACGGAGTTAATTCTATCACTGCGCATGTCTATTCTAGCAGACGGAGTAAATTATATCACTGCGCATGTCTATTCTAGCAGTCGGAGTAAATTCTATCACTGCGCATGTCAACACTTGGTCTCTTACTGTATCGTTTACCTTCACTTATCTCTAAGCTACTCTGTTGAACCGCTGGGGCACATCACATGATCTTTAGACCACCTTTCTCCATTCCTCTCTGTCTTTTGCCTTGGATAGAATTTCTTTCAATGACAGGCCAGTCCATTCTCTAATGTCTCCACAGCGCTTTCTCTGCATATCGTTACGAAAAGAAAATTCGTATAGGTCTGAACACTAGTGTCAAAATGACGATCAGCAGACGATATCCGGACTGTAATCTGGACCTGAGATGAACTCCAATTGGTAACAAGACTGGAAGGATTAGTCCTCCCGTAGAACCCTGGCGAGAAACTCTGCTGTTAGGCGTAGTGCCTTTAAGCTCCCATACAGGTCAAGTGACTCCGCAGACAAACTATCCCGCAGCTCTCGGAGCTGCGGACACTCTTGCTAGATATGCGCCACTGTTTCCACCGACTCTCCACAGTGTCGGCATCGGGCATCAAAATTTGTCCGGAACCTGGCAAAGTAAGCACCAACAGGGCAGTGCCCCGCTCCACACTGCGCAACGATTGACCTTTTTAGTCTCCAGCATGGATCGTCGCGGTCCGGGCGACACAAATGCTGCCAGACTCCACGGGCTTTGTTGAAGCCATCCCAGGATTTGAACCACTTGTCATGTACCCACTCTCGGATTAATGTCGTAACGGCCAGCGCTCCTTCTCGTGCTAGAGCATCAGCCGCCTCGTTACCCCCCACGCCGCAGTGCGAGGGCACCCACTGCATAAAGATGACAGCTCCAGTAATCTGGACCTTCGATGAAGTCCAGTAGGGAATCGGCGCTTATTGCGCCATTTTTCCCGTTGATTGTTAGAAAGGCTTTTATCTAACAACCAGGCCTGGACATAGGGCTCTTCATCCCTGTCCTGTCTGAGGGCTTCCAGCGGTAGTGGCCATAGTCGACCATATCGCATACACGGTTCAACGCCCCCGGTCCTGAGTTCACTCGCTATAAGTGGCCGAGAGCAGCACTTACTATGGGGAGCTTGTCTCATATTCCTATACTGTAACCGCCACTGTTCCGTGCAGGGACCGCCACTCCAGCTAACGGGACACTGATGACAGCCCCTTTTGTGGAACAGCGTGGCGGACTTTTTGGACTGGGGTGCGGGCTGTTTGTTCCATCCCTACCCCGAGTGAGAAAAAAAAAAGATCACCCAGGGAGTCCCGCAAGGGCCTGGTTTGCTACTTGTACTTGGCCTATCTATTTCCACTTATAAACGTTTCCACGGAGGCGCCACGCTGAGGCGACGGGTAGCTGGAATCCTCCGAGTAATCTGGACCAGAAATTTCAGCCGTCACTATGCATAATAAAATCGCAGAAAACTTCATTGTGCGTAAGTAGCCTCATGTTTGTATCCTCTTTTAAGCAGCCTTAGCAGTCTTAAATTGCAGCCTCATGCTAGTGCCTTCGCACTAGTAGTCTCGGCAGTCTTAATTTAGCAGCCACGTGATTGAAGCCTCAAGTTAGCAGCCTCAGCAGTAGAAATTTGCAGCCTCAATTTAGCTGCCTCATATTAGAGCCTTCATGTTAGTAGTCTCAGCAGTCTTAATATAGCATCCTCATGTTAACAGTCTCTTGTTAGCCTTATGTATGTAGGCTCATTTAGTAGGCTGTTGTTAGTAACCTTTTTGTTAGCAGCCTCATATTAGTAGCCTCATGTTAGTACCTCATGTTAGTAGCCTCATGTTAGTAGGCTCATGTTAGCAGCCTCATGTTAGTAGTGTCATGTTAGCAGCCTCATGTTAGCCGCCTCATGTTAGCAGCCTCATGTTAGTAGCCTCATGTTAGTATCCTCATGTTAGTAGTGTCATGTTAGTAGCCTCATGTTAGTAGTGTCATGTAAGCAGCCTCATGTTAGCAGCCTCATGTTGGCAGCCTCATGTTAGTAGTGTCATGTTAACAGTCTTATTTTAGAAGCCTCATTTTAGCAGCCTAATATTAGCAGTCTCATGTTAGCAGCCTCATGTTAGCAGCCTCATGTTAGCAGTCTTAAAGCAGTTTCAAGTTACTACCCTAATTTGTCTGACAAAAAAAAGTTTGGTATCCTAAAACTCACCAACCCCAACGATTTATGAACTAGTTTACCATTTTCCCGCTAAAATGTTCCCAAGACCCAAATAATAATGGCGGCACTGCAAACATGAAAGTTAACTAGCTGGTCTTCTTGCCGCCGTTAAGCGGTGTAGTCGGGCTAAACATCTGGCGCTTGTACCCTGGTTGGATCTGTATTCCTTTCCTATTTCTCTCCATGGCCAATACACCCTAGTCAGGCCTAGTGGCACTAGTAGTAGATGTAGATCTCAAGAGTTTATTGCTCGTATGTATTTCATCGGTGATATTTAGTAGTAACAGAAGCGTACAGCAGTCTGGCTCAACTAAAAACATGGATTGGCTTATGGTTTAGACCACGTTTTAAAAACCGGGATTTAGAAATCCATCTCGTTAAACCAGTGGACGCGTTCTATATTAAAGGATATAATAGCGAAGAATTTGATCATGGCAGGGGAGGGGAAAAGGAGGTCTGCATGAATGTCGAGAGCTTGCACGTGACGAAGTGGGTATCAAATGTCTCTCCGATACAATCGGGTATCGATATTTGTAAGCATCGAAATAATTGATGCCTCTTGTTGCTATTTGTATTGAATAGTGTCTTGTTCGGTCAACATGGAATCGATTTATAGTTAAGCATTTCTGCCCTCTCTGTCAGGAGGTGTTTTTTTTCCGGGCTCATCTAGGGTATGATGTAGGGGGCCCAGGCTTCCGCTCCTGAACAGTGTAAACCGAGAACAAAGAATACTAGAAGTTGAACCACAAACTAAATTGAACAACGAATAGACATTATTCAACGGAACTGTTACTAATTGAATAACAATTGTCTACGTGAATAATATTTAATATTTAATAATACGTCATTGCAAATTAATAAACTATTTACATTGTATATCATTGTGGTTAGTCAAGTAAAGTTCCCCTTTCAGACCTTGTGGCGCCTTGTAAAGGTCATCTTTTTCTGTGGCCTACGGTTAATAAGGGTGTCATGTGGCCAGCACAACGACCAACCGCCTTTACTTTTCCCTAACCTATGCTGGGTGGACTCAGAGGCGCCCGAGGATCCCGAAATTAAAAATCCCAGTCTTTACCAGGATTCGAACCCCGCTCCCCGGTTCGGAAGCCAAGCGCTTTACCGCTCAGTCACCGCTCCTCCCATTGTGGTTAGCATTTCATTAATAAATATTCAAATAGCAATAACACACCTACCACACGCACCCTCCATCTCGGCGCCCTACAGAACATCAACTTCCTACACCTCCAACAACGATAACTAACGATACGGCTCCAGGGGCGGAAAGGCGACACACTTTCCCCTAGCCCCAAGCCTAACACCCTGAAACGAAAAGAAAACCTAGATCTAGCGATGCCGCTACAACAAAGAACTTTCCCATAGCCCCAAGCCTAACACCCTGAAACGAAATGGAAACCAAGATCTAGCGATGCCGCTACAACAAAGAACTTTCCCATAGCCCCAAGCCTAACACCCTGAAACGAAAAGAAAACCTAGATCTAGCGATGCCGCTACAACAAAGAACTTTCCCATAGCCCCAAGCCTAACACCCTGAAACGAAAAGGAAACCAAGATCTAGCGATGCCGCTACAACAAAGAACTTTCCCATAGCCCCAAGCCTAACACCCTGAAACGAAAAGGAAACCAAGATCTAGCGATGCCGCTCCAACAAAGAACTTTCCCATAGCCCCAAGCCTAACACCCTGAAACGACAAGGAAACCAAGATCTAGCGATGCCGCTACAACAAAGAACTTTCCCATAGCCCCAGGCCTAACACCCTGAAACGAAAAGGAAACCAAGATCTAGCGATGCCGCTACAACAAAGAACTTTCCCATAGCCCCAGGCCTAACACCCTGAAACGAAAAGGAAACCAAGATCTAGCGATGCCGCTACAACAAAGAACTTTCCCATAGCCCCAAGCCTAACACCCTGAAACGAAAAGAAAACCTAGATCTAGCGATGCCGCTACAACAAAGAACTTTCCCATAGCCCCAAGCCTAACACCCTGAAACGAAAAGAAAACCTAGATCTAGCGATGCCGCTACAACAAAGAACTTTCCCATAGCCCCAAGCCTAACACCCTGAAACGAAAAGGAAACCAAGATCTAGCGATGCCGCTACAACAAAGAACTTTCCCGTAGCCCCAAGCCTAACACCCTGAAACGAAAAGAAAACCTAGATCTAGCGATGCCGCTACAACAAAGAACTTTCCCATAGCCCCAAGCCTAACACCCTGAAACGAAAAGAAAACCTAGATCTAGCGATGCCGCTACAACAAAGAACTTTCCCATAGCCCCAAGCCTAACACCCTGAAACGAAAAGGAAACCAACATCTAGCGATGCCGCTACAACAAAGAACTTTCCCGTAGCCCCAAGCCTAACACCCTGAAACGAAAAGAAAACCTAGATCTAGCGATGCCGCTACAACAAAGAACTTTCCCATAGCCCCAAGCCTAACACCCTGAAACGAAAAGAAAACCTAGATCTAGCGATGCCGCTACAACAAAGAACTTTTATTAACGAAAGATTAGCCTACTTACTAAAACTATATACTTACGTAACGTTAACTTTTTCTCTCCGTTATTATTCTTCCATGTTTCGAAGGACTTTTTCATTTGGTTCATTACTATTTCAATCCCCTGTTATGATTAAGCTTCAATAACAGTCGATTGTTATCAGAAAATGCATGCTCTTTTTTATATAAAACACAAAGTGAAGTTTATAAAATTAAACATTAATTTAATTTAATGAGGTCAAATCAACGATGGTATCGTCGATTAGGAGAGAGGGTTAAAACGGGGAAACAGAAAACCAGCTAACCAAAAAGAAGTTCCCTTCACTGCGGAAACTAAGGATGACGTCAACATACCCATACACAATGTTCTAGACAACAAAATGAGCCTAATGCAAAGTACTTCCTATACACTAAAACTCCAATATTAAATACAAAAAGAAAACTTCACGCGCGCACGACACTCTCTATCTCTGCTATTCTCCACTACTCTAATGGCGTCTCTCTATTTTAGGTTTATTTTCCTCTTGAAGTGCATATACTGAAACGACTCTCACTTTCCAGGCTCTCAGCAAACTGCACCACGTGACACTACCAACTCAAAGAACTTGACAACTCGGCGGCTCCAAAGTAAAGTAACACTTTAGTGTCCAATAAATCACAGCAAATAATGTACAATTGGCAAAACGTAACACTGACTGTACAAATGTTCTGTCGTGGATATCTGAACCACCGAATGAATTCTGTACTGCTGTAACAGTAAAACTCTACTGCAGGGGTTCTCAACCTGAGGATCGCGACCCCCTTAGGGGTCGATTGGCGATTTGCCAGGGGTCTATTGCTGTATGTGTGTGTGTTTGGAGGGGGGTCGCGGCAGAGTGGGGGATTGTAAAAAAGGGTCGGCGCGCATAAAAGGTTGAGAACCGCTGCTCTACTGGCTCCGCTGGACCTTGTTGAACTCTGTCGTACCGTACTAAATCGTAGATCGAGAAGTTGTGACAGACTCGACTATGATACCATCGGTGTTATATAGGGTCCCTAAAGGCCTGGTCTTTTCTAATTGATGACATGGCCGTATCTGACGTGACTGCAGCGTCACAGCCTGTGGGCAGTTAAGACCAATAACTATTTGCCACGTCGTGCAGACCTTTGACAAGGCAGGGCAAACTAATAAAAATTCTCAAACTATAGGTTCCAACAAAGTCAAAGAGATTCTCTATCTTTCCACGTCTCTTTACAACATAAACGGGTTGCATTAATCAGCCAGGAAAACCAATGATATGATTAACATGCGTAATAAGATTAGAACTTGAAGTCATGGACACGTGTAGGACGTAATTATCTTCTGTTTTTAATGTAACGTCTGCAATTAATAAGATAAGAAAAAAACAACTCTAAATCTTGATACAATACCATTAGTCAAATAAGTAAATTTTTGAATTACGACGTCATTTCTAATTTTTTTTTTCTAGCGGAAGAACACAACAGTGACTATATCATTCAGAAGCTCTTATCACGCCACCCAGCGCAAGGATACAGTCTGCTGGCTTTACTCACGAGGTTGCATTTACCGACGCTACGGAACCTCCCGGAAGACTATCGAGACTTGGACGTGGACGAGGAGACAGAGAAAGCAGACAAAGACCAGGAAGAGGTGCTGGACGTGTTAAGACCGGCCTCCAAGAAGAGCCTGGGAGCGTGTATAGCTAACTGTTTGACCGTCAACAGGGCCATGAACTTCATACAGTGCAAAACTATGTGTCACTAACAATAACCAAGGTCAGTAACATATTTTTAGCGGATCCCGAAAGGGGAAAAGCCGCTGCTTATTTTGTCTGTCCGTCCGTCCTGTTTAGAGCTCAAAAATTTACAAATCCGATATCATTTTTTAGATGTGCAACGGGTACTCTTTTTTTTTGTTCCGATAGGGGAGCGTTTAATTTTTTAAATGAAATATAAAAGAAAGTTTTAATTTTCATGAAAATGCACAATTTTTTTTTTTTACAAATATTCGTTATTAATAGTAAAAAACATCATCAACAACAACAACAGGGAAGACGTTATTAACTGGCATAACATTGATAAACAATGTTTCTGTATTATATATTTCAGGTGGAATGTATTCATAGCAAACACAACTCTTTTAGACACTTAAAAAAAGGACTTTAATGAGGATTGACCCATGATAAAATAATATACAATGCACTACTCAAAAACATCCATTAGGCCAGGCACATCCTGAACCATATCTACATAACAATCATTCCATTGAATATTAGCAATGTAATAATAATAATAATGTAATAATGTTAATAACTTTAATAAATCTTCGTATCCTGTGGTATCATGTCATCAGTGGGTACGAAGGTCAAACTTTTTTTTTTTGTTGGTTGGGGGCCGGGGGAGGGGGGGAAGCGGATAATAAAAAGTGATACTAGAATTAACGGGCCAAAAAGTCAAAAGTCTATGTGGGAGAATTTCCGTTAAAGAACAACGACAACAAAATGTGCGTTGCAGAGAGCTAAAAAAAAAAAACGGAGAGAGAGAGAGAGAAGGCCGTGAAATTTCATTGTATCAGGTACACTTAAAGTAAAAAAAAGTGTGTGTGTGGGGGGTGTGTGCTCCGGACATAATAAACAACACAAAGTCTGGTGTGAACTAGTTTTAGGATAGGTCATAAGACCAGTGACCTGTATTGTACTGGCAAGTTAGTCCAGTGGTACTTTGTGGTCCCAATTATATTATCTAGGCTAATAACTATAGCCTCTAGATGTACAAAACTACTTAGACATACAAGTATTAGTTAAACATTATAAAGGTTTAGTTCAAACTACACTGGTCAGTTGAAAGACTCAAGAGAGAGTGGCCATTGTAAACAGTTAACAGGGACTTCAATCAAGTAATAAAGGGGACTAACTCTAATAAAAAAATAAAGGTAGCCACCCTTATTGTCCCTCTTGTCACATCTGGGAACAAATCAACGGGCGTAGCCGGTGTGTACTACTAGTACTCTAATATACTCTATTATTGGTCCAACTAACGTTAAATAGCATTTTAGTTTTATGTTCTCTTTTTTGATGTTAGTAAAATTCCTTTGAATAAGTCCTGATTCGACCTCTGTACAGTGACTGAGGGCCAAAACTAAAATCAGAACCACCCTCATAAGAGATATGCTATTCGCGGATGACGCAGCGGTAGTGGAACTTCACTCATTAATGTCCCGCTTCTCTCAAGCCTGTAAAGAATATGGCTTAACTATTAGCACGAAAAAAACAAATGTTATGGAACCACCTGCTACAGCACCGCCCTCCATCCTCATAGACGATAACAAGTTGGATGCCGTAGATGAATTCTGCTATCTGGGGTCCACTATTCAAGATGACCTGTCTCTAAAAGAGGAGATAAAAAAAACGAATAGGGAAGGCTGCCTCGACCTTCGCTAGACTCAGGCCAAGACTTTGGGAAAACCAGAAGCTCACTACAGTGACCAAAATGGAAGTCTACAAGGCATGCGTTATGAGTACAGTGCTGTATGGCAGTTAATCATGGACCACCTACGCAAAGCAAGAGAGAAAACTGAACTCATTCCATTTGCGATGTCTCCGTAGGATCTTGAAAATCACATGGAAAGAAAAAGTGCGTAATACTGAGATCCTTGTACGAACAGGTATTCCCAGCATCTATACAGCCCTCAGACAACGCCGCCTGCGCTGGCTTGGACATGTTCGCCGGATGGATGACAATCGCATCCCGAAAGTCATTCTCTACGGGCAACTCGCGGCTGGCTCAAGAAAAACTGGTCGCCCCCACCTCCGTTACATAGATGTAATAAAACGGGACCTCAAATCAGTAAACATCAATACTGACCATTGGAAAGACATAGCTCTAGACCGCACCAGACGGAGAGAGACAGTGACCAAGAAAGCTATGGACAGCGAAAGAACATGGGCCTCAGCTCTGGAAGAAAAACGTACTATGCGAAAGATGGCCAGCTCCTCTACCATCAAAGCGAAAGCCACATTAAACTGCAATATCTGTGGACGAGAGTGTCTCTCCAAAATAGGGCTCCACAGCCACATGAAAAAGTGTGCGAGATGAACCAGAGTCGTTCTACGACAGAAGGAGGCCAATAACAACAATAATTTGGTCAATTTGTGGATCCATGATAACTTTTCATTTATTATGATCAATAGGTATTTTTAGTCCGTGTAACTTGTTTACCATTTTAGGACCTTTGTGTATACCTGTAGGTGTCGCTTATTAGTGACCTTTGTGTATACCTGTAGGTGTCGCTTATTTGCACTTGGGTATATTCAGTTACCTTTGAAAAATGGGCGAGGGGCGGGCGGGGGGGGGGGGGTAGGCTGGATACTGAGGTTTACGAGGCGTCAAAGTCAGATTCGGGTCTTAGGGGACCGAGTTCACCAGCCTACTCTCTCATGTCTCCACCTTCCCAGTGACACTGAAACATTTTCTTTCAGAACATAAAAATATATTTTATAGATGAAATATATAGATACTTGGACACCCAAAACAAGTACACTCTCTCTCAAATGAAGTCAACACAACTTTGATCTTATTTATTCTACATCTGTACATCTACATTAAATAAAATTAGAGACCGTCTCTGGCCTCTGACAGTGACTATAATCGGAAAGAATTAGTGTGCATTAAATCATAAAGATAGGTCAATAATTATTGAAATAGTTCTTGTTGATATGTAAGCATCAGTATGTTCAGTATACATATTATAACGAACTAGTCGACCAGCGGCGTAGCATACGCCGTTATTTTGCAGGGCCGGCCTTAGGCCACTGCAACCTATGCGACCACAGTAGGTCTCGCACTTTCATAGGACCCGCAATTTCATAGAACCCGCGCTATTTCAAGGTGTATAACTTAAAATAGATTTCCTTTCGATTTACCAGGAGCTCCTGGAAATCTCCCGAAATTGCAAAATATACGAAAAAGTCCATAAAATATATGGAAATATATAGACAAAAATTGTCATTTTGGATATGGAAAACACCAATCCAACGCGCGCTAAATAAAAACGGCATTATGCATAAGCGTAATTGTGTAATCTGGTGAAAGAAGCTTCTCGCGCCTCAAACTAAATCCCTAAATTCAAAATCCTAGTCTTCACCAAGATTCGAACCTAGGACTCCAGGTTCGGAAGCCAAGCTTCACCACACCGCCCGACAAGAGACTGGGAACCACCATATTTCCATTCTTTCTGATTCGGAGATCAATTTTTATATTTGACAATCATATACCTGGATCGAAGCACCGATCTTAGCAATGGATCAATGCTATTGCTACATAGATCAAAGCTTCAAACCTTGCTTGTACACTATGTCACGTCGTTAGCTTAGCACTTTTAACGGCGTCAAGAAAGTCTTGGTCCTACTCTCAAACCTCTAGGACCAATTCCAATGTTCAGAGTGCAGGCTTTCCCCCAGGAGTTGATCGTTGATTAGCTATTAGTACTGATACCCTGTTAGTAATTCAATAAGAAGAGACAAGGGCATTAATCCTCCAGGACTTATCCTAGACCTAAACGATACGGTTGTCTTGTTCCGCTATATTATTGAGGTCACAAATGCAAATCTTTAATTGTATTTATTCTGAACTACATCCATTACTCGGAGCAGTGTTAGGTATTATAAACTTAAGGCAGACTTATGCGAAACAAAACATGAATATACAATTCGGCATGTAGACCCGTAGAGAATAGTGACCTGAACTTCTGCTTTCTTAGTGTCAGGGGAACTTTTTGGCGCCCAACAACAGTCAGGCCACTCTTTATACTATTTGCCTTCTAAAGAGGTGAGCTGTGGCTAATGGACGGACTTCCATTGAAAATAGTGATATGAATAATAGTCGTCCTCCATAAAGGTGTGGCGCCATGTTTTGCGAGGATGTCCCTGTTTGCGTATCGACCTCCATGTTGTTGCTATCATTAGGACGCGCGATTCTTCCTGTCGAAGGGAATGCCCCGCAAACCTCACGCGTCGCTTGGTCACAGCCTCGATCAGCGGTCGAGTGCTCGCTCGGTATAGGAGTCCTCTGCTGATGAATCACTTGTAAAGTTATTTTATTATAGTCACCCCGCCGGACTAACTTATGAATAGACTTTATTCCTTATTTCATCAATGATGTATTTTGTACGGGTGCCAAAGTATCTGCATAACTTACGTGTTTGACTTCACTTTTAGAATTACGTTTTAACTCTGTCCGTCTGCTACACATTTTGTACACGTGATTTTCTCCCACTTCCCATTCTGGGATCAAGTTGAAACTTTGAACAATTGTCGACGATAACACGTGAATGAAAAAAAAAACTGAAAAAATGAATGTATTAATTAAAGGTAATTTTTTTTTATAGAAAAAGGGATATAAACCTTACAATATTGAGATATGTGGCAGTAACTGTGCGGTTCATTTTATTATGTAAGCTTTTTCATTGTTGATGTTTGCTTGTACACATTATGATGTCTAACATAATTAAATTTCAATTTAGCGAAATATTTATTAAATTGCGAATGTTTAAATTCAGTCATTTTAAAAGGAAGGTAATACTTAAGGAAGTGCATGGTAATCTAATAGTCAGGATTTTTAATTGTTTATTGACTTAATGACTAATTATAATCATTGAGAGAGAGAGAGAGAGAGGGAGGGGAGGGGAGGTAACCAAGAGTTGTAAACTCTTAGCTTTTCATACATTTAGGTTTTTGACATTGTTTGAAGCATTCTTTTGGTTTTCGTTGCGTCCATCAAGCTTTAGGAGCGTCGGCAAATGTTTTACCCATCTGTCTTTCCACGTGACCAGGCCGCACCAGACCCTCGCCTCTTGGGTATTCTTCGATCCACGTTGACCTCCGTGGTGGCCTGATAAACCTTGCTCATCAGATGACAACTATCTGGCGCCCTCAGCGGGGTGACACGGTTAACATTCTGGAGCAGTTTTCATCTCCCTCCGCTTTCCTACTCCCGGACCCCCTCCCTCAACCGCCCAACATCGCCATTGACTTAGCTTACCCTTAAGTCAGCCAGGATTATTTATACAGGGAAATGTCGACTCAAGGGACACGACACTTAGTTAATCAAATCAAATTATGCTGATACGAGTGTGTACGGACAGAAGTAATGTGTGAATAGTGTGTACGGACAGAAGTAATGTGTGAATAGTGTGTACGGACAGAAGTAATGTGTGAATAGTGTGTACGGACAGAAGTAATGTGTGAATAGTGTGTACGGACAGAAGTAATGTAACCCGCGAAAGGAGCGATAGATGAATAGGATATAAAGTACAATTAAAACGGGTTTACCCGATTTGTTAAATGAATGGTATTATAAAGTAAGTCAGGACGTCTGAATTCGCAGATATAAGGAACGAATTTATGTAAAAATGCTTTTGAAACACAAAATTCAAGGTTAATTTTATTACCTAATGAAATCAATAGACTATATTTTGTATTTTCATGTGTCAAAGTAAAAAACTATATGTGCAAAGTGTAGTATTTAAAATTAGATCTAGATCTAAATCCTTTCAATCTTTTCTCATGCCAACATTGTAAACAAAGCCTAGATCCATATAATACTATAGCTTTAATACAGTGGGTCAACTTTTATTTTGAGGGTCTTAAGTTTGTTTTAGGGCTACAATACACAGATTAAGGTCTAAGCTAGTACCCAAGGAACATCTCTGCCAAGTTTTATCAAGATTGGTCAAGCGGTTTTTATTTCTATTCCAAACATACATACATACGCCTTACTTTCTACTTTGTAGAATAGATTGTACTTGTTTTTTTTATCACAAAGCTTATGACCTATATCATTTCACTCTGTCTGGTAACATTTGTGGGCATGTCATTTCTTCCACTTCCCATTCTCGGATCAAGTTGAAACTTTGCACAATTAGTCATTGCCTCTAACAACACATGAATAAATCTAAAAGTTAACCAGCGGTAATCAATTAATTGCGTTCGATTTAGAAGAAGGGAATTAAATCTTACATGGTTGAGAAATATGGCTGTAAATATGCAGTTCTTTCCCTTATATATATATATTGTGTTTTATTTTTTATAAAGTATTTTTATATTTTGCGTGTTTAAACTTATGACTTTCTCAATCGCTTAGTTCAATTTTTAAATAGGACTATTTTATTAAAAAGAGAGTATATATCATTAGTTCATGAAGCAGCCTGGTGGAGTGGCCTTGTGGGTCTAGGCTGAAAGAGATTCTGTGATTCTATGAACTTCTCTTTTACATATTTGGTGATTAACAAACAAAAGAATGCTTAAAACTCTTATAAAAAAAAAAGAGATGTGAACTCTTGTCTGTCTCTCTTTCTCTCTCTCTTTCTCTATCTCTCTCTCCTTTGAATTTATACCCTGACAACTAGCAAAAATGTATCCGATGTTACTGGTCAGTATTTTACAGCCTTCTAAACAGATTTAGAGTTTTGGACAGCTCTCACGACGGCCGCATGACAGACATTTTAGGCCCAAACTTTGATCAAGACAGGCGAATAAGACATACAGAAAAGTAAGTCCCCGGCAGACATCGAATTTGTCTGCACTAGAGATGGGAAAATATGCAGGTCGCAAAGGGGTTTGCATAGCCATGTTTAACACTGAACTTATCCTAAGTCTTCGGATTCGAACACATTGCCATTATTATAATAATTAGTGCCTTAATTATTTCTGTTGTTATAATAATTATTATTATAATTATTATTATTATGTTAGAAACGAACTATTCATTCTCTGGCGCTGCCAGGGCCGAGCTTCGTTAGTGAGAAGCACAATTCATTGTAGTCTCCCTTTAACAGTGTTCACTGAGACATTTTCTGGTGATGTGGCAGGTCTGCAGCAGTACCGCCCTCTGACAGGCAACCAGAACCTTCTCAGGGATGTTAAGGGTCGTGAAGTTATCATTATCCCCTCAGTTGACCTAACAACAGAATCTATTGTTATTTTAGACGACTTCCATAAGCACTTTAATCTCCAAGCCAAGGCTCTTGTATTTACTTTCTTTTTCCATTTCGTTTTCCATATATTATGAGACAGTGCACGTTTCCATTTGGGCATGTAGGCATCTCTGCGCCAGGGAAGAAAGAGCTTTTGTACAAATTTGTCCTAGCATATGGAACGAGCAATGTGCTTTTATCGTTGTGTCTTTCTGGGTATTTTTATTAAATTTTGTTTTTGTATTTGAAGATTATGGTTCAGTTTCTAGCTTTTATTAAACCAAAAGACAAACTAAATTATTCTAAAGATGTCTAAATAGAGAAACAGCCAAGTGTTAATGCTACATGGCCTCCTTCTTGCTGTGTGGGCTATATTATTCTAACCATAGTTGATGCCCAGGCATTCATCTCATTTTATTTGAAGGGATCCATAGTTGTTTTACAACTGAAGGAGGCCCTATAGCATTAAAAAACTATTTTAAAAAAATGATTAAAAAAAAGGGAATTCTGATGGTTTTGATAATTTTATATATAATATGTGTTTTGATTTACAGAAAGTGAATATATTATTCTTTTTATTTTATTTTAATAATAACTTAGTAGTTGATGTTTTTCTGATGTAATTTTTCTGCGCATCTGAAACGGTCAGATTTTCTCCGGGTTTCTATGTGACGTCACATAAACCTATTAATTTAATCTTTTGACTTACTGTATAACCGAAAACTATATAGTAAAGTTTACATTCTCATAAGACAAATAAATTTAGGTCTATGCAATTAGATCTAAATCTTGTAAGCAAAGAAAAAAATACGTGTTTTAGAGTAGATCAACATGCTTGACTAACCACGGCAGTGTGTATTTTCTCGCCTGACCACTCAACACACAACAAACACTATTGCGTGGTTGTCTTGTCATGACCGACTACACATAACCTAGGCTATATAGCTGTCACGACTTAGATTATGTATTATTATATATTGAAATGTCTGGGTAGGAAAGCACAATTTTAATTACAATATGTATGTGTATTAAAGAATAATTATGTTTCTTTTTACTTTATAATTATATCAGTCCCGAAGTTCAGCCTAGCAGACACACCACAAACACTCATTTATACATACATTAATAAACGATGTGTATGATGATTTAAAATCAAATATCAACTTAATACAATGATAGTTATATAATGATATTGAAGAGAATAATGTGAATGTTAAGTAATCAGAAATAAATATGAAAATAATAAAGTCTTAAGCTCATAAGGCTGAATATACTATAAGTTCATTCTAAGTAATTACTTCAATAGTATCAATAAAGTAAGCAGCTTATATTAAGTTGCTTGATAACATTGACTTCAACAACATCACAGTTTCATAACTTCTGCCAAAGATTCGTCTCTGTAATAAGTACTCTAGAAACTGTCTAGGAACACCAATCTTGATAGTAGCATACGCGAACTGACAACTGTCAGTAGCTTCTGACCAACAAGACTGACAGCGATGATGACAACAGTGTCCAGGGCAGTAGCAGAATCCACAGTATCAATATGTAACGCCAACACTGAAACCCTATAGAAATAAAGAACAGCGATTCTAACGTCTGATCTAAAACTACAAATCCGAACGAATCCGAACAAAGAATATCTTTACAATGTAAAATATAACTCACCCTAAACAAGGATCAAATAGTTCTATCATGAATAACTCCTAGGCAATACGACAAAGGCTGTCCAATAGTGTCCAAAGATCATTCAGGACAACAAAAAGCACAGCTTATCTATCATTTTAAAGATGGCGTAATGCACCCCAAAGTAAGAGCTAGTAAATTACGTCACTCTAAATCATGACAAAACGACAAGGAGGAAAAAATATACTATACAAAATAAAATGCTACCAATGACGTCATCGCATACAGAAGAAAGCGGCGCTATTTGATTGTGTTCATTTTTACAAATATACTCCACAGCAAAACTAACTGCGACAATAGCCTTACACTGACCAGTTTTTTTAGAATCAGTCAGACATACGATTTATTTACTTTTTGGGACAGGGAGTGGATTAGATGAAAATGTTCCTTTTTTTTTTTCGAGTTGGTTTTCCTAATGCTTTTAGATCTATATAGGTGTCATAAGACAGAAAAAGTTGAGAACCGCTGTTCTAATCTACCAAGGGATGTAATCGACAAAATAATTTGTAGTTTTGTTTTATTTTTCTTCTAATTGTACACGTGTGTGTGTGTTAGTTGTCTAGTCTATGTGTAATAGAATTAAAGTTATGTTTTAAAAACATGGACCTGGGTTTCTCTTTGAAACAATGCATGTTTTTATTTTCTTCTCGTCAGGTGGTTGTTCAGAGCGAAAGTGTTGCAGTTTCTGAAGCCGCTGTTGGATCAACTAGCCCCACATTCCTTCTGATGTCTAGTTTTTACAATTTTCCAAAAGTAACAACAGACATTACTAAAAACATGGATTGCTACGATGTCGAGGGAATTATTTGAACGAAACAAAACAAAAAAAGTCTGCACGAACAACCAAGTTATGAAACAATAAAAGAAAGAAATGTACATAGAATTGCTTTAAGTGTTCTGTGTTGGCTAGCGTCCTTTGTGTTGGGTTTAGATTTGATCCATATCAACTAACAATGTGTTACTACCTTCTGTTTGTTTTGTCAACTTGGGCTTTAAAGTAGTTAGATTATGGCAGTATCATAGACTTATATAGAGAGGTAAAGTGCGAAGTTCGAGCGCATTAAGCCCGCTGGCAGCAATTTTCAAGTTTGGATTTTTATAGCACCGTAACGGTCTGACCTATAAAAAAACTGATAGTATCTCTGAATTCCTCGTCCTTTTTTCTATAAAAATAGATTGGATTTAATGTATCACTAGGCTTAGTTAAAATTAAATACGAAGTCAAAGAGGTGTAGGGTAAGTATCGCCAAGCGTACTTTTCCTCGAGCGGATTTTTCCCCAGTTAGTAAGCTTGATCGGGTTGATGGAAGGTTCGAAGAGATCAAAGAAAATATATCTAAAAACATGTTTTAATATTTAATTTTCACTATAAAGTCATTTTCTTTTTACTCCAGCGCAAGAACACCATCCATTACACCATTTCCCACCCTCCACAACTTCAAATAGTCTCTTTAAGCTGATGAGCAATCAGACTTAAAAATAGCCTTAAGCCCATTACCCATTTCCTTCACTACCGGGTAGTAAAAAAGAATAACTCCACACCTCCTGAGTTTGACCTCACCATGAACTTAGCCTTTACAAGGAAAAGGAAATAGTATGTGTCGGAAGTAAAGAAAAAAGGTGCATGCGCAGTAGCAATATATTAGTAATTTGGTAAACATTCAAATAAAAAAGTTTTAGCAATAAAAAGTGAACTGTTCGAACCGCTTGACAAATCGGGGCTGCTCGAACTTCGCACTTTACTCTATATTATATCTAGACTGGAAACCGGAAACAAATTCTAAGGGAAGTCGCCCCAATCAATCTTGTCTTAGAAAAGTAATGATCATTAGTTTTCAAAGGTTAGAAATAATGCAAAATCATTTTTTGAATTTTCTTTAGAATGGGCTATTAATCACAGAACTATATATTTACGCTAATATATGGAACAAAGCCATTTCCTGTTAGTTTCCATTGAGATAATGTTTCAAAAATCCTAGATCGAAATAATTCATGTCTGTTGATTTTAATCATCTTATGTACATTTAAATAGATTGATTACCTAGATCTTTCTAGATTATGTATCTAAAAATTGCAATATAATAAATTATGAGACGAGAGTACTCTTATTTTTTGATGTTCAATTACTAGATCTAGATCTAAAAATTAAATTATATGTTGAAAAAAAAAATTTACTTCTTATGGCCAGTTTGCAAAACAAGTCTTGTTTCAACTTAAAAAAAAAATTATCGACATTTCTTTGTACTTTTAAAAGATTTCTACGTCCAGTCTAGATACAATATATTGTTGTAACTCTAAGGTGGGCACTCAACTAAAGGCAGTAGGCAACAATAAACTTGGTATTTACTTATTATAAGCATTAACAAATAGTTAGACTTCCGCTATCAAGTCACAGGGAGTAATGTCTTAAGTTCTAAGAGTCCTACATCATACCAGAACACAGAACAGACCACCGACACACTTCCAAGTGTCGCTCCAGGTCTCCCAAACAGTTCCCTAGTGCCACACAGGACAGCACTCAGCACCAGACTGTTCAGACTCCCATGACTTAAGCCAGATCTACCACAGTCCTTCTTCCTGTCTAAACATGTCTTCCACTAGTTGTTTTGTATTCAATGGCGCTCTGATGCGCACCATCAGTGTGGCGAGGAAGCGGAGTTACAGCAATATATAAGTCTATGTGCAGTATCCTTGGACCATCTCACCATGACATCGTTAAAATAAATAGCACAATAAAAACATTAATCAATATACAAACGAAATGAGAAATACTACCTCGATTACATCAAGCAAAAGTAAAATAGCAATTATATATAAAACACTGAGCAATAATCTTCAAATACAAAAACAAAATTTTATTAAACACTCAGAAAGACACAAAGATAAAGGCACATTCCTCGTCCCATATGCTAGGACAAATTTGTACAGATACTCCTTCTTTCTAAGGTCTGTATTATAAAAGATAAGATAAGCTAAGCTGCTTTGAATTTTCAATGATCATTTCAATCTGAAAAAGACATCAACAAACCAGCTTCCTCTGGAATTGCAATAAAAGCTATTTAAAAAATACACGTATTGGGACATTTAAAACCCAATAAACATCTATGAAACAAATGAAATATATCCTGGTTTAAGAATAAATTCAAGAAACTTTGTGCAAATAGAAGGTAAACACTGTTTTAAAAATTTTAAGAATATAAAGCAGATTCCACACAAAAGTGATTTAAAAATAAACACCTAAACCAAAAGGTTATAGATTCAGTGTCACATAAAAAAAAAGTAGTTCCTAAGGATGACAATAGATATCATCAAATCTAAGAAAATGTAAACTGACTAATATGAAGTTGAAGAAGATTAAATATATAATAATCTTTTGGCACTCATGGTGGTGGTACATTGTACATACATATATATTCTATAGAATAGGCACTCATGGTGGTGATACATACATATATATTCTATAGAATAGGCACTCTTGCTGGTAGTAATACATACATATATATTCTATAGAATAGGCACTCATGGTGGTGATACATACCTATATATTCTATAGAATAGGCACTCTTGCTGGTAGTAATACATACATATATATTCTATAGAATAGGCACTCGTGGTGGTGATACATACAAATATATATTCTATGGAATAGGCACTCGTGGTGGTGATACATACAAATATATATTCTATAGAATAGGCACTCTTGGTGGGTGGTGTTATGTGGTCACAGATAAATAAATAAAATACTGCAGACCTTAATAATGCCAATAATACTAACATTGACTTTGTGTTTATACAAGCAGACATAGCAGACTATCGTTGTTTATTTCGTCACATTCTTTCAAGTACTTCCTCACAAAAGCATTCACAACAAACAATCACACAATATACACATATTAGTACAACTGGTACTTACGTGTATATATATTCTATAGAATGCCTGCATTTCGCACTTTATATATAATTATATATGTTACCGGAAAAGTGCGAGATGCTATAAAATGACGGGCGTTTTTTAGGTAAAGTACGAAATAATTTTCCATTTCCTACTTTGCCTAGGCATTCTATAGAATGACTAGTTCTGCGTCAGGCAAAGTAAAAAAAAAATGTCTTATTTAGAAAGATATTCATATATTAAATAAACATAAGTGAAAATAAAACCCCAAATAAACAACGAGATCTTTGGGCGTCTCTGAGTCCACCCAGCTCTAATGGGTACCTGACATTAGTTTTGGAAAGCAAAGGCGGTTAGTCGTTGTGCTGGCCACATGACATCTGTAAGGTAAAGTGCTTGGCGGTAAAGCGCCTGGTTTCCAAACCAAATAAGTGAAAATACCCCCCACACACACACACACACAAAAGAAGGAAATTTCTTTGTTGAGACCAATGTGTTTATACCCTATGCTAAAGGCAATCTCAGTTTTTAAATAATGAAATGATAGTAAAATAGTAATAAACAATATCTGAAGGTAGCTAGGAATTTTCCATCATTTGGGGGCCCGAGGGGCTTGACCACTTGGAGGCCCCAACATTTTACGTAATAATTAATATTTAATGTAAAAAAAACACTCATTTGGAGCCCCCCTCTCAAGTACAGCCCCGGGGGAGGGGGAATTTTCACATTCTCCCCCCCTCTCGCCCCCCCGCACTAGCTACGCCACTGTACAATATAAATTTCTTTAGCTGCTTCTAAACAGACTAACATGATACATTTAAAGATGCCGAAATATTAAAAGGGTAAAACTGTCTACGCACAACAGCGAAAGAAATTCATGAGCTCTTAAATGCTGCTTTTTGTTGAAATATTTTTGTTAGTTTCTTTTTAAATAAAAAAAAAATACAAATAATGTTCTAGTCCGTTGTCTTAACTTATATAATGAAAAAATACTTTTAAAAAAATCTACCAAGAAAGAAAAGTCTACATATTCTGTTTGTACGCGTATTATTTCAGTTCCAATTTTTTTTCTTTGTTCTTTTAAATTATCTTATGTAGGTCAAAGCTGGGGCTAGGCAGCCACGGGAAATACTGTATTCCCCACTAATCTTCGGACTCGAAGACAAGCCTTATTATTATGTTGAGAGAGGACGATGCAGGGGGCATATCCTCAGCAAGGAGGACAGAAAATAAAACAAGACAAAGTGTAAGTTAAAAACTTGGTTTGCAAAGTTTTGAATAAATTAAAATTAATTATTATGTTGAGAGAGGACAATGCAGGGGGCATATTCTCAGCAAGGAGGACAGAAAATAAAACAAGACAAAGTGTAAGTTAAAAACTTGGTTTGCAAAGTTTTGAATAAATTAAAATTAATTATTATGTTGAGAGGGGACAATGCAGGGGGCATAACCTCAGCAAGGAGGACAGAAAATAAAACAAGACAAAGTGTAAGTTAAAAACTTGGTTTGCAAAGTTTTGAATAAATTAAAATTAATTATTATGTTGAGAGAGGACAATGCAGAGGGCATAACCTCTGCAAGGACGACAGAAAATAAAACAAGACAAAGTGTAAGTTAAAAACTTGGTTTGCAAAGTTTTGAATAAATTAAAATTAATTATTATGTTGAGAGAGGACAATGCAGGGAGTAGAACCTCAGCAAGGAGGACAGAAAATAAAACAAGACAAAGTGTAAGTTAAAAACTTGGTTTGCAAAGTTTTGAATAAATTAAAATTAATTATTATGTTGAGAGAGGACTATGCAGCGGGCATAACCACAGCAAGGAGGACAGAAAATAAAACAAGACAAAGTGTAAGTTAAAAACTTGGTTTGCAAAGTTTTGAATAAATTAAAATTAATTATTATGTTGAGAGAGGACAATGCAGGGGGCATAACCTCAGCAAGGAGGACAGAAAATAAAACAAGACAAAGTGTAAGTTAAAAACTTGGTTTGCAAAGTTTTGAATAAATTAAAATTAATTATTATGTTGAGAGAGGACAATGCAGGGGGCATAACCTCAGCAAGGAGGACAGAAAATAAAACAAGACAAAGTGTAAGTTAAAAACTTGGTTTGCAAAGTTTTGAATAAATTAAAATTAATTATTATGTTTGTAAGCACTTTTTTTTTTCAATGGCGAATGACAATATTTCAGACAGAAATTAATTGCACCAAAGCCTTGTTTAAAGTGATAGATTAACTTCTTGTGTTTTCCGCGATCACCACACCAAAACATGTTATCAGCTTTATCTAGTCAAGTGATTTCTTCTTAGTGGTCGTATTTGCCTCTATTACATAATAGGCCTATCAATCAATCATTGGCCTCCTTCAGTCGTAGAGCGACTATGGTTCATCTCGAACACTTTTTCATATGGCTGTGGAGCCCTATTTCGGAGAGACACTCCCGTCCATATATATTGCATGTCTAGGTGGCTTTCGCTAGACCATTTTCCATGTGGCCCGCTTTTCTTCAAGAATCGAGGCCCATGTTTTCTCGTTGTCTATAGCTTTCTTGGTCACCGTCTCTCTCCAACTAGTGCGGACTAAGGCTATGTCTTCCCAATGGTCAGAATCAATGTTTTCTGTATTTAAATCCTGCTTTATCACATCAACGTAACGGAGGTGGGGGCGACCAGTTTTTCTTGAGCCAGACGCAAGTTGCCCGTACATAATGATTTTCGGGATGCGATTGTCCTCCATAAGTCGAACATGTCCGAGCCAGCGCAGGCGGCGTTGCCTGAAGACTGTAAAGATGCTGGGAAGGCCCGTTCTCGCGAGGATCTCAGTAATACACACTCTTTCTTTCCATGTCTTTCAAGTTTCATATAACAAAGCATGCAGAGTTGAATAATGAAACAAACCGCACACTTGAAAGAACAAGACTTAATTATTTAGAATACTGGCGAGTAGAAATATTATTCCGAAAAATGTATATTTTTAATTAAATACTTTAAATCGTCATTTAAACACTTTGCCTAAAGCAAATGTAGTCATTCTGTAGAATGCCTAGGCATTTTACTAATGGTGTTACTCTAATCAAATGTGAATATTCGTTTCTTAATTTGTTCTTACCTTATTTTATCAATTAATGACGTTCCTTCAAAATAGAAGATACATACGTCCTACGTCCTACGCGTTCATGTGTCAATCTAGCCATGCATGCCGTTCAATAGAGGTTTTTAAGAGGAGGCGGACTCAATGATTCATTCCAAACGCCCAAACATTAAATGCAGGCCATTTTTAAACATTACTTCATCCTCGCTAAGCATGTGTTTCGAACTGGCTCGCTTGATTACGTTGTGGTCGAGGGGGTGGGGAGGGACAAGACGTCGGGATGCTTCCTTGTTCATTGGTCTCGGGCGTTGTGGCGGGCGGGAAAAGGGCGCCCCATTAACTGCCCTGACAAGGAACCAGGACTAAAAAAATATATATTAAGAGATAGATCTAAATAGTTTTCACTCGAGCGAAAATGTGATCCATAGAGACGGCGAGAGAGAGAGAGAAAGAGAGAGAAAGAGAAAGCGAGAGAGAGAAAGCGAGAGAGAGAGAAAGAAAGAGGGAGAGAGAAAGAGAGAGAGAAAGAGAGAGAGAAAGAGAAAGAGAAAGAGAGAGAAAAAGAGAGAGAAACAGAGAGAGAAAGAGAGAGAGAAAGAGAAAGAGAAAGAGAGAGAAACAGAGAGAGAAAGAGAGAGAGAAAGAGAGAGAAACAGAGAGAGAAAGAGAAAGAGAGAGAAACAGAGAGAGAGAGAGAAACAGAGAGAAACAGAGAGAGAGAGAGAGAAAGAGAGAGAGAAAGAGAGAGAGAAAGAGAAAGAGAAAGAGAGAGAAAAAGAGAGAGAAACAGAGAGAGAAAGAGAGAGAGAAAGAGAAAGAGAAAGAGAGAGAAACAGAGAGAGAAAGAGAGAGAGAAAGAGAGAGAGAAAAAGAGAGAGAAACAGAGAGAGAAAGAGAGAAAGTGAGAGAGACAGAAAGAGAGACAGAGAGAGAAAGAGAGAGAGAGAAAGCGAGAGAGAGAAAGAAAGAGGGAGAGAGAAAGAGAGAGAGAGAGGGACTGAGAAAAGGTCAAAAAGAAAGAGAGAGAGAGAGGCACAGGAAACCAAGAAAGAAAGAAAGAGTGAGAGAGGAAAAGAGAAAGAATGAGAGTGAGAAAGAGAGAGAGAGAAGGCGATAGAGCTGATAGATTGGGTGAACTCAATTCATTTTCATTATTTAAAAAGTTTTCAAAAGACTAAACAAAAGTCTCCTGTCCAGAGATTCTAGAAATCTAATACAATTTAGTTTGATAGATTCCAATACATCTGCTACAACCATATAAAACGCAAACTAAATCTCTATGATCTCAGGGCTCGCAAAGACCTTACTGCGGTAAACAGAACCAGGAAGAAGAAGAAGAGGCAGACAGAAAGCGATGGGAAGACAACATAATAGAATGAACGGGCCTGCCATTGAAATATTCTATCCAAGGCAAAACACATAGAGTAGGAATGGAGGAAAACGGTCAACAGATCTTGTGTGGTGCCCCAACAGAGTAAGGGATTGGTGAAGGTGATATAAATACGTCATCTGGTTCTAATTCATATAATAAGGTAGATAACTCAGAGCCTACTTCGCGACCAAAGAAAAAATAAATAAAGGGAGGGGGCAGCTATGTAGATCAAGATGTATACCTGAAAAGTTCAATATTTGGTGTGTACATGGATGTCTCTATTAGTAGATCATATTTACCACAACCAATCGCTATTTTTGTAGCCAGGAATTCGGACCAATCATTTTATTTTATTTCTTTTTTGAGCACCAGCAGGATCAAGAAACTTTCAATATTTGTCGTCTGCTAGAAATATATGCTCTTGCACTGACGTATATATATATTAGGATCCATAATCACAAACTGGGAACCAAACGGAGTTATCGACGAGCATGCAATAATTAGTTTAACCCTGATAGAGCCTCAAGCATTGATTTAGGTCCAGCTCACTTAATAGAATAATAGTCACTGATACCAAGTGGACAACTGGACAGCGCGAAGGAAGCCGGAGCTCTCAAATATCTCAGCTTATTTCTTCGCTAAATTCATTGCTCCACCCATGAATTTTACTGAAGACACATTTTTATGGTAACTATAACTTATAACTCATAACTTTAAAACAAAAAAAGAGCACAGTTAGACAAATAGTTTAGATCTACTAAAAGAAACAACCGTATCCACGTTTAGTAGGCCAATATTACGCTTGTCTTCGAGTCCGAAGATTAATTAGGACTGCTGTATTTCGTAGGCTGTATTGTGCAATTTCAGAAGATTTCCAGGAGGTCCTGGGAAATCAGAAGGCCGAGAAAACCTTGTTATTATATATAAGTGATAATGGTTTAATTTAGTAATTTACACCTAGAATTAGCGCGGGGCCTATGAAAGTGCGGGGCCCACTGCGGCCGCATAGGTTGCAGTGGCTTGAGGCCGGCCCTGACTATGATTCAAGGCTTATTCGCGAATGTTTAGATCTACTTGTTAGATTACACATGTTAGAAGACTACATTGTTTGTTCTTTTTGGTGAAATGTCGAAACGTAATTTCTAGTCTGGTGATCCTGAATCGTCCATGAAGCCCATTCGTGCTATCGGTGCTATATGAATTTAACTTCTTTGTTGATTTAGATGTAGATACCAAGTGCTTTATAGTGTATTGCTTATTTATCTATTTCGTTTGGGCCCACATTCATCACTTCTCGTCTGGACCCCCTATAAGACCCTATTCGCTTCACCTAGGGCCTACCTAAGGCATGGCTCTGGGTGAGGGGAGGTCTAACGTTATAATAATTAGCTTTAAAATAACCCTAAAAGAAAACTCCTCCCCAAAACACACACATACACACACAATCTGAATGATAGTAATGTATCTCTCGGTCTTGGCAGTCCCATAGTCAATGTCTTTAAACATGATTAGTAATATTATTTCAAGGAAGGAGATTCCAATGCTGTGACTCGAGACTGATGTCAAGATTTGCTATCACCCTTCCACTTGACAGTACTCGTGAATACTAGTTCCATGAGGGGGGGGCGGTGGGGAAGAGAGTTTCTTAAAGACGTCTTGTCTATCAAACTTCATCATATTGAGTCAGTGACCACGTTGACCTAACCATAGGAGCACCTACCTATAAAAACTTACTTCGGACTTAGGTCCTCCCGCGCCGTTCGGCGCATTGGGCGGCAAGCTGTCTCCATAAAAATCTGTCACTGGCAATGTCTGAAGCCTCCTCCCACCTGGTGTCCACTGTTCTGAGGTCCTCCATGAAGGTGTGTCGCCAAGTAATACGAGGGCGTCCCTGTTTGCGCTTTCCTTGTTTTGGCTTCCATGTTATCGCAACTCTTGGTGTGCGTAATTCATTTTGACGTAGAACATGTCCCGCAAACCTCATGCGACGCTCAGTCACAACCTCACCAAGTGTTTGACTCCCAGTTTGGCATAGGATTTCCTTGTTTGAGACCCGATCTGTGTAACAGACTCCCAAAATCCGTCTCAGCCATCTCTGTTGAGCCACATTTAGTCTTTTCTCAATTTTGACAGATGACTTCCACGTCTCACATGCATATGTAGCAGTTGGAATGACGATTGTGTTGAGAAGGTGTATTTTTGTCTCGAGTCCAATGGCTTGGCTAGTCCAAATAGGCTGCAGCCTTTGGAAAATACTCCCTGCCTTTCCTATTCGGCACTCTACATCATGATTAGCATCTCCATCATTTGTTATGATGCTGCCAAGGTACGTGAACTTGTCCAGCTCTTCAAGCTTTGACTCGCCAAGTCTGACGGGGACACCCTTTGCCTTATATCCCACTCGCATAATTTTAGTCTTATCCAAGTTTATGCGGAGGCCAATTTTGGGTGCCTCTCTGTCCAGGCTCTCTGTCATTTCTTGAATGCATTTATTTGTAGCCCCGAGTAGTGCAACATCATCAGCAAAGTCCAAGTCCGAGTTGTTCATGCCATGGAATACCAAAGGCAGTCTGGTTCATTACTCTCCTCATTATGTAGTCGATGGCTAGGAGGAAAAGGAAGGGAGATAAGATGCACCCCTGTCTCACACCTGTCTCGATTGTAAAAAACTCTGTTGTTCCCTCTTCTGTTTTAATGCAGCAACTAGATTGACTGTAAAGGTGTCGTAGGATCTGGACGAATTTTTCTGGGATACCGTATTCTCTAACTATGTTCCATAGTGATTCTCGGTGGACACTATCAAACGCTTTTTTTGAAGTCCACGAAACTGATCGTTAGCCGTTGTTGGTACTCAAGACTTTGTTCTATGATATTTCGTAGAACGAAAATCTGCCTCTGTACATGATCTGCCTCTCCGAAGAGGCACCTATAAAAACATGTGTGCATTAATTTAAAAATAAATATGACTCTATTTTGAAATACTTTAATACTTTCTCCTTATATAGAAGCGGGGGTGGAAAGGAGGGGATGCTACTTGGCCAGTTTTTCAAGTCAGCAGGGCCGGCCTTACAGATTTCGGGGCCCAAGTTAATGGATCCTTCTAGTTTTTTTTTTACAACTATTAATATTATTACAATTTTAGATCATTGTATCAACATGTATTATATTACAACCCACTCAAATGCAAAAGGCGTCAGTGGGTTAGTGAAAGTTACGTCAGTCGTGCGATACACTAATTTTGTTAACCCATTAAGTCCTATATCTTTAAAAGCAAGTGACAAGAGCTATGATTGAAAGTGGTATGCTAAATATAAATTTAGGGCCCGATTTGGAGCTATCGGTTAAATCGGCTAAGGCCGGCCCCTACTTCAAAAAAGAAGATGATTACGTCCTACGTGTCATGCATTCAGTCATGCATATTAACCAATGACTTAAATTCTACCAAGTCACTGGTTTTCCTGGCTGGCTCAGGCAACCCCCATTCCATGCTCTAATAGCACTAGGGAAGAAGGAGCATTTGTACAAATTTGTCCTAGCATATGGGACGAGGAATGTGCCTTTATCTTTGTGTCTTTCAGAGTATTTTATTAAATTTTGTTTTTGTATTTGAAGATTATGGTTCAGTGAAAAAATCCTATTTGAGTTGTTGAAAATATAAAAAAATAAAAAAAATAAATAAAGATAGTGACCTTTGGAAGTTTATTCAGGAGGAAGTAATGACCAGTACCGGGTTAATATATATATATACCAAACCAAAAACCAATATATATATGGCTCCTTTTGTCTCGAAAGGTAATGGATGCGCCCAAATGAGTCACTGGTTTTGGCTTAATCTTAGACGGGGCAGAATCTGGTGTGGCTAATCAAGCCAATTCTAGAACGGCAGACTTTGCCACAATTCGTACATGTGTATGCCTTTGATTTAGGGCTAGCGGACAGGGCAGCTTTCTTTTTTTCCCCCTTGATTAAGGCCGCTTCAATTCTTTTGTTCTCAGAAAGGGTTGTCCCAGCACGCACAGTCTGTCTCCATGCACTCCGGTCTTTGGCTATGTTTTCCCACATACTTTCGCTGATGCCTGTGGCTCTCATGTCTCGCTTGCAGACATCTCTATATGTTAGTCTTGGGTGGCCCTTGGGTCTGACTCCTTCCACAAGCTCAGCATATAAGATATCTTTCGGGATTCTACCATCTGGCATGTGAATGACATGTCCGAGCAAGCGTAATCTTCTTTGTGTCAGGAGAGCATACATGCTGGTCATATTGGCCAATCTCAAAACTTCCTGATTGGAGACATGGTCCCTCCAAGAGATGTCCATTATGCGTCTCAGGCAGCGCAAGTGGAAACTATTCAATCTGTGCTCTTGGTACATGTATGTTGACCAGCTTTCACTGCAATAAATGAGAGTGCTCACAACACAGGCGTTGTAGACTAGTATTTTGGTCGCTGTTGTCAATTTACCATTTTCCCAGACGCGCTGGGAGAGTTTTGCCAATGCTGTGGTAGCTTTTCCTATCCTTTTTGTCAGCTCGATGACTAAGTCTAGGTTACTGACAATTGTTGAACCCAAGTAGGTAAATTCCTGCACCACTGAAAGGGTGTGGTTCCCAATGTGTATTATAGGTATTTCTGCGACGTCTTGTGCCAGGATTTCGGTCTTGGAGAGACTTATAGTAAGGCTAAACTCTTGAAAAGCAGCTGCTAAGGCGTTCACTAGCTTCTGTAGACCGGGTTAATACAAGTGGATGTAATGCATTAGGTTCGGCGCAAAGCAAGTTACGTCCCCTACTTTAGATCATCTTATTAAATATATCAAATGTCAATGCTCTAAGTATAGACTATTTCATAAAGTCTGTAATACTATCACATACAATTTTGAAAATCAAATCAAGCAAATCTAAGCTAAGCCTTTTTTTTATTCGTTAATTTTATTTTGTCCGTTTTTTTATGTATATATTTCTTATTTTGCTTTAGCCTGCATCGTCTGCTGGTTTGTGCATTGTGTAGTCTTCTTATAATCGAGTCAGCCAATAGAATCACGTCTTGTTCTGTAAATATGGTCAGCAGTTAAGCCTTCATCAAGTTTCCTAGTGATCTGTAAGTGGTCAGTGTTTACTATAAGTGTAAGATAGCATGACCAGACAAATGTATGTTAGCGTTTAGTGACTGTGTACATATTATAGAACAAAGTAATGGATAATTATTTTATTACACACTTGGAAGGGGAACTGGGTATTTGTTTAAAAGAAATCTTGGATCTATTTCATTAATTCGTTTTATTTCTATTTGCCTGTCGTGGTGTTCTACTTTGTGGTTTGAAAGTATATAAAATTACAGCTGACTTTTGATAGTCCCTCGGTTACGGGACCTGCTTAGTGAGGAATAACGTCGAATTACGAAAGGTTATAGGCCTATATATATATATTATATGTATTCTTCTTCAAAGAATTTAGCCGTATTAGACAATAAAATTATAAATTTAATTGATGCGTATGAAATACAAAAGATTTCCTCAAATTTATGCTCGATTTTAGTGTTTTTCTCTTGGTCTGGTCTTTGATGGATATCATAAAATGTTCTATTTTTTTAACACTATTGTTCATAATGTCGTAATGTCATAAACGAAAGGTCGCCCGATGCCTTAAATAGAAGAAAAGGCAGTCGGAATTTCACCATGGTCATACCTCTTAATAATGTTCCATTCTTCAGGAAGAGATAATGTTTTGTGCTTACATCAACTGCCTGGTCGTGCAATATGCGGGCTGGACTGTCGTTCAGACTTCTCGATGTTCCTGGGTTCATACCCTGCCCGCTGCCATCCCCCGTCGTCCTGCGGGACGTTTGGACTAGGAAGTAGATTATCTTCAACTCAACATGTAAAAAAAGAAATTTACAAACTGTCTGATAGTAATCATAGAAAGACAACAAATGACGTGTCACCGGTTAACACAGCAAGAATCACACGAGAAGAGACGAGACTTGCGTGTCAAAACACGCACGTGCAGCTGAAGCCAACATTGTTGTCATGTTGGCGCCTCTTATTGAGCTTGTTAGATTAAAAGTGTCAAACTATGAAGGGTCAACTGTAATCTTTTATTTTTCTTTTTTTTTTTAAATTGTTTTTCTTTGCCTCTACCCAAGGCAAAAGATGCGTGGTCGAGAGGCTAATTACGCTTGGCTAATAAAGGGGGCTCGAGGTTCGACACCCGACTCGAGCAGAGTAATGTTTACTTAGCGCCTAAAGGCAGCACGGAAAACCTTCTCCCAGAGACCCCCTCACCCACTGGTCCACAAATGAGATTGGACCATAATGCTCTGAGCATGCTATAAGCATAAAACTAGCGCTATTTAAAAGCTATTTAAAAAAAGACAGAAGAATGGAAGAAAGAATGTTAACAAATCTTGTGTGGTGCCCCAACAAATTAAGGGGTAGCTGAAGGTGAAGCTAAACACAATTCTTCTTTTGTATGACATTTTTTTGGCTTTTTTTTTTTTTTTGGCGACTCCTTACAATATCTATAAATCACACTAAAATCTTCATTAGAAAATAACTATTACGATATACCTTAAGCTAGGCGATACGGGAGGATTACGCCACTGTATTGCGCAACAGCGAACTGTTTAACACTGGTTGCGGACAGATAGACAAAGAAGTTGAGATCCGGTCAATGCTGTGGCAGAAGTTGAATGTCCTTAAGTCCCAAAAGCTGTGATCTTGTTTCATCTGCATACCTTAGTTGACAAAGAATTGTTACTTAGTTACTAGAACTAATTTTTAGCAATACGGTCGATACGACAGACCAAGATTTGCGACATTCATTCTTACAACCTAGCATAATGAATTTCAATTATTACGAATAGACTTGGCTTATAATGCTGTATTCACAGTAGGTGGGGTGAGGTTTGGGGGAGCCAGTGTGCGATGTTACAGTGAAATACTGATCTATGTGTGCCTATTACATCTAGCTCAGTGGAACAGTTCGAACGAAAGGTCCTTTCCCAATATTTGCAGACCGCCGTCGGAAGTCAGTAACGAGGCCAGGATCTTTACGACATCGACTCATTAAGGCTGGACAAGGAGTGGTCATCGAAGATGGACACTTTGGTCACAGGCATTTCAGTGGCGAAGATTTAGTCGATTTCGTGCGAAATTATTGGATTGTAATTTTTTCTACATACCATTATTGTCAATTAATTTCTTGCATGCGTTAGTTACATTAATAATTTAATTAATTCAATAACTTTATGACTATTTCTTAGTCTGGATGCAAATCCATAAACAGCAATCTCTTCGGAATATCGGGTATATATCATGCGGAAGTATTGATAAATGAATTCTTTTAATTAATCATGTTTATACAATAATTATACTAATAAATTCAGGTCTATGCCACATTATTGCCTCTAATAAATTCAGGTATATGTCACATTATTGCCTCTAATAAATTCAGGTTTATGTCACACTATTGCCTCTAATAAAGTCAGGTCTGTCACACTATTGCCTCTAATAAAGTCAGGTCTATGTCACACTATTGCCTCTAATAAATTCAGGTTTATGTCACACTATTGCCTCTAATAAAGTCAGGTCTATTTGCCTCTAATAAAGTCAGGTCTATGTCACAATATTGCCTCTAATAAAGTCAGGTCTATGTCACACTGTTGCCTCTAATAAAGTCAGGTCTATGTCATACTATTGCCTCTAATAAAGTCAGGTCTATGTCACACTATTGCCTCTAATAAAGTCAGGTCTATGTCACACTGTTGCCTCTAATAAAGTCAGGTCTATGTCACACTATTGCCTCTAATAAAGTCAGGTCTATGTCACACTGTTGCCTCTAATAAAGTCTGGTCACACTATTTTTTATTTCCTTAAAGTTCGTTCATCAAAATGTAGCTCTGTATCTTTGGGTAAGTTTCTCTAAGTGAGCCAGTTACCCCATATTTCCCGTTCCCTCTTCCCGCCTCGATGTGTCGCCATATTGTCACCAGCGCAGTGCCACGTGACAGCTAATGTTAAAGCACTTTTAACGTCTGACATGATGCTCCCTGAAGGAGGGCGTACCCTGCTGCTGTTAGAGGGGGGAAGGGCAAGTAGTCTGAGAAGACCACGTGACATAGCCAATTCAGACAGAAGACCCTCGTATCGGCTCCTTCGACATAGTCACGGAGGTATTCACTGCAGATCTAGCAGATTGATACGTAAGTCTGCTGGTCGTGCGGTAAGCGCGTTGGGCTGTCGTTTGGTCGTGTCGATGGTCCCGGGTTCATACCCTGCCATCCCTCGTCGTCATACGGGTCCAGGAAGTAGATTATCTTAAACTCTGAAAGAACATCAGAAACCTGTCAAACATTTTACTGCGTTGTCTGTTAGTAGCCTACCATATAAATCATTTAAGCATTTCAAAATGTAGATCTAAATCTTGAACTTCGGCAGCCCCCCCCCCCCCCGTAGTCCTAAATACCTATATTAAACTTTTCTAAACTTAGACACTTGAAGACTAAAATCTAAAGCAATTTACATTAACACTAAAAACTAAAGTAGCAATTTACATTAACACAAAGGGAAAGACAAATCTCGTAGGCTACTTCTGTTACTTTCTTGAAAGTTAGCTTAGGCGCCTTAGGCCTACTCTTTTGTTCATAATTGCCACGAGAAAATACAATGGTCTTATCTTGTCTTATATAATACAGACGTTATTTAAAAAAAGGATTCAGTCAGGAAAAAAAAATTATCTACATATATTTTCGATAGACCGTCTGTAATTTAGGGCCTATAAGATAAGGTAAGATTTAAAGAAAGCCAGCTCTTAAACTATCACTCTTTTTAACCTAAATAAATTTTGTGTTTTAATCCCGATCATTGCTGTCCTCTACATTCTATGCCCACTAGCTGTCTGTAATGTAATCTGGAATTGTAAAAAATGTTTCTTCCAAATCAGGAATCAATGTTTATGTACTCGATCCACGTTAGAATATTAATTTCTAAATATAATAATAATAAGGCTTGTCTTCGAGTCCGAAGATTAATGAGGATTGCAGTATTTCCAGTGGCTAGGCGACATTAGAATGAAGACATTTTGTTTGAAAGCTCCAGTCAGGGCCGGACTTAGGCCATTGCAACCTATGCGGTCGCAGTGAACACCGCGCTAAGTCTAGGTGTAACTTATTCAATTAAAACATAAAAACTTATTTATAATAGCAGGTTTTCCGTGGCTTCCTGATTTTCCAGGGGCTCCTGGAAATCTCCTGAAAAAAAGACAAAAGCTTCATTTTTGGGTGCCAATTTTACGCGTGATAAAAAAACGGCATTGTAAAGACGAATGTATTTTCTAAAACAAAATCTTAATTTTGACCTTATGCTTATCCCTACCCAGACTGGGCCCCGCGCAATCCGTTTTGCATAGGGCTCCGCAATGGCTAGGACGGGCCCTGGCTCCAGTTTTTTTGTGTGTGTTTGACTTAGCTCCCTCTAAAACAATGTAATGAATAGACTGGCTCCCAGAATAAATTAGAAATATGATATTTGGATAAACTAATGTGTTCAGCTGACATTCAGTATAACGAATGGACTAGCTCTCAGATTAAAATCTCAAATCAGTGATTTGGAATAAATTGATGTTGTCATGTGACAATCAATGCTAAACATTTTTTTCTATATCAATGAAAAGTATCCGTCTGTGGAAATAGTGAACACGTCATTGTATTGAAAAACCAGAAGAAATATTGATTCCTAAAACAGCTTTTGTTCATTTGCATACTATAGACAAAAGCTTGATTAAAAAACTGAAATAATAGAGAAATAAAATGTAAAGTATTTGTTAAAAAATCATTTTATTAGACATGGTAATACAAAACACATTGTTTGTTTGGAAAGTCAAAATTTCATCAAAATATCTCACAGTATCACATAAAGTACTTAGTAACAAACAGGCAAGCAATAAACTAAACACAAAGTCACACTTTCAGTTGGATATTTGTCTCAAAAAACAACTTAAAGCATAAATAGCAGCTGAGCACAGTCTAAAATAAACCCAGAGTCATTTAAAAATGTATACCCAGTACATTGTGTCTTGAGAATCAATATTTAATGAATAGAATTATTTAAAAAAAAAAAATTTACAATCACTCCCACTTAAAACCTGCCACTGGGAACTAGAATCACTAGATCCAGGATAAAAATGCAACATCTTCAATGGATTCATAAAAGCAACTAAATTTAGCTTCAACTTAGACCATGGTTAAATACAAAAAAAAAACAGAAATTCAGTTGAGTATTTCATAAAATTAAAATAAAGTAAGAAAAGAAATTGTAAATATTTTTTTGTTTGTATTGTTAGCTCTACATATGTTCAGGGCCTAAAGACACACCAGCTCTAGCTTAGGACCCCTAAGAAATATTTAGCACTGACATATATAATCTGAACTTATAAATGGCCCCATATCTAAAATAGTTTTAGGACCTTTTCAAGTCAAAATACAGCACTGCATATACTATGAATATCAATGTCTGTTGAATATTGATCACCAAGTCAATGTGAATATGTTTTGATTTGACTGAACTTCAACACTGCATTGCAGTCATTTCACAAAGGCAAATTTTATCCATTGTTTTAAAATGGCACAAGTCAATTTTAGGATGGTTTTCAATTACAAATAATTAAGACCTACATATACAAATACTTAAGCCGTACATATTTCCATGAGGTGTTCCCATTTCCTGCTCTGTGCTTTTCTTTGGTAAGATTTTAAAAAAGTATTAGCTGTCATCTTATATCAACTTCTACGGATGTCCCTTTAAGAAGCAAGCAGTTGCCAAGAACTTTTCTCAGTTTTCTCACCTCCCTTTGTCTCATCTATTGCCTTGCCCTCAATAGGCTCATGTATTGCCTTGCCCTCAACAGGCTCATCTATTGCCTTTCTTCCATTGGTTTTGGGAACAAGCCATTCTCCAAACAGATACAATTACCTGTTATACAAAGATGTTACATCAATCATTTCCATAGTATCTGTAAGAATTGACTATTTTTTTGCATTGTACACTGAATACTATTCCATCAATCATCAACAAATTATAAAAATACTCTTGTTTATTCCCTTAATATTTTAATATAGAAATGCAGCTAACAAATTTTGTTTTTTTGTCTTAATTCAATAGACATGGTAAAATAACTGTGAGCCTCTGTGAAATGACCATACCAAATAAGAAGCAATACTTTTGATGCTACAAATTCATCTTTGGCATGAAACAAATTTTTAAATAAATCAAAAGGTAATGAAACAATCAAATAAAAAATAAAAACTGAGAACAAAATATGAATGATTGATAGACAAAGTCTAAACCTTTTCTTCTTGTTCAACATACAAACAAATTTCAATTGAAGCAAAACTATTTTTCTTTAGTCACTTATTTCAAAGTAGAACTCTTTTAATGTACAGAACGAATCAGTCTCTATATAAACCACATGACCTATACATTGACAATAAACTGTAAAGCATTCAAGGCTGACTTGTCACACTGTCAAATAAAGTCACACATTTTAAATGTGTTCACGGGATATACAGTCGAAACATGTAAAAACAAACTCTAGTGTCACAGCCATTGTCAAACACTGTAGGTTTCAAAGACCAACCATAAAAACAAAAATAAATTTGCAGACTTAAGCCAGAACTCAGCACATCAAAACGGTAGCGTGAAATGTTTACAATTCCTCCATCAACTGATGCAATATGAAGTTAGCCTACAACCACTTTGCACAACAGCCGACAGATTATAGCCATATCACTTCTGACCTAAGAGCTAAATACATGAATATATATAATTAACATGACTACCCAAAGCCAGTTGCCACCATGTCATGACAATGTCTTCAATTCTGGAGATTATTAAGGATGAGAGCAGTGTTTCAGATGACTTTGCAAACTGAGTTGCCACCTGCATATTTTGTCACCTTTAATGGCAATGTCTTCGATTTTGAAGATTAAGGAAGATTTCAGTTTTTCACATGGACTACGCAAACCCAGATGCACCCTACATATTTTGTCACATTTAATGCAGTCAACATGAATGTATATTTCTCATAAAACTATCAACATTAAATGGTCATGTTGATAGTTGTTTTATATTTAAAAGCAAGACACTGCTAGAATGATATAGAAATATTAATGTCGTCCTAAACATTTTTCAATGAACAAATATAAAGAATCGTTTTTCTATCAAGTTCTAAACATTTCATTCACAGGATAAGAAATAAGAGAACTGTTTGATTAAACTCTTGAGAACAAGCTCAGACAATCTTAAGCAAATGTCAATAGGTTCCCCTTGCAGAACATCAGTGTATCCATAGCTGTTGGTGTTTTAAGAGTCATGTGATGGCCTCCACATGTTTATCTAGTCTATAGATGGTGTAGATGGCAATACGTGGGCACTTGAAAATCAATGTTTTGTTAAGGTCAAGTTTGTGTATTGAAGATCTACCCAAACTATTTAGTCTGGAGATGGTTTTAGTAGGTTTAACAGGCACAACTTTCAGACCTTGTGATCTAGGGGCCCAGATGATGTAAAGCTTATATCTTTATATGGCCAATGGCTAACAACTAACAAGGTGGCCAGCACAGTGACCAACCCATTAAAGTTGGCTGGACTCAGAAGTGTCCTAAAAATTCTGAAGTTCAAATTCTGTCCTAACCGGGATTCAAACTCAAAACCCCTTGGTTCAGAAGCCAGGCACTTTATACGACTCAGCCACCATGGCCCCTAGTTGGCTTAAACAACTATTCCATTGCAACAAGGATGTTTTGTTGTCCAGATAGTCCCCTGAATGTGGTGGGGGAGAGCTAGATCAGTAAAACTACAGGAATGCTTCTAACAAAAACCTTTTACTAGCCTGTGGCCAAAGAACATTTTTTTCCTAAAGTGTATAGAACAAAGTTTTACATTCACAAAATTATGAAATATAAATAGAGTAAAGCTTTAAGCACCAGAAAGAGACTAGATTAGATTCACTGCAGACACAGTTTTCAATAGTTTTTTATAAGGAAAAAAGATTACTTGAATTCTCATTGCACTAGCGTCATAATATAGCGTACCCAAAAAATTCCATAAAGTAAGAACTACCACAACAATGTCAGGCCTCAGAATTAGTCACATATCTTATATACAATGCATAATGTATGTATGTATGTCCCTCATAGAATTCAAAACCATTTAACCAATCTAGATAAAACTTGACATAAATGTTTCTTAGATCATGGCGGAGACCCTAGTGTATGTTTAATGTCCCAACCACTACAGAGGGCCATAAAAATAGACAAAAAACTACCTAATTGTATCTCTATTAAAAAACTTCACTTTTTAACAAATCGGGTAAACCCGTTTTCACAGTATTTTATATTTGATATAAATATGTCTGGTGAACGGGTAAACCCATTTTCCCACTCTACTTTTATTTCTGTAGCAAAACAACAACAACAATGTGAAGGGAACATGCTCCATAGATCTAAATTCAATTCAGTAATACCAAAACTAAAGCCCGCAGGCCCCTCCTGTCATATCCAGCTAGAGTAAGATAAATCTAACACGGATGAACTAACCCTGTAACAGTTTTGTTTTTGAAAGCATATGTTTTGATTTTACTCTGGACTCATAATTTTCTCTAGCCTTATGGAAAGATGCAGTCTGTTTTAGCAGTCTGTTGTGATTTCCATTATGAGTTAAAACAAAAGTTGAAAATAAACTACGACAATGACGTAAATAAACAAAAAAATGAAAGGCAAGAATATACTCAGATAAGTTATACACAAATTAAACTAGATGATCTTAATAATAATACAGAGTGTAGATTAGGTTATTGCACAAACAAGAATCTGAACAGAAAATACATTGATCAACAGACTGTTTAAGACTCGTATGTTTCTTGTAAACTTATTATGAAACACAGTTGACTTTGTTGAAGTGGAACACAAGTTAATTAGACAATCCATCATTTGGACTGAGTAGTACAAGACTAAACAATTTCCTTGTTAATCCTTTGGAACTCAATGACATGTAATCAAAAGCCAAAGGAAGGATTTTGTTTTATTTTAAAAAATTATTTTAAAAATTTTGACATTCTTTAAGAAAAAGATTTTATCTCCAAGCCCAGAAGTCCTGCAGGATGACAGAATGAAAGGCATGGTTTCAGGACTATCATAATCAAAGGGCATACCACATGTCCTGTTAGCCAGGTGTGTGAGAGAATAAACCAAAAAAAATCCCTTTGTCTCCTGCCTGTAAATATGTAAAAACTTCTACGCCATGTTTAAAATTAGTTTCTATTGTTTGAATAGCACCTAAAAAAAAAAAAAAACAGTGACTGGAAGACCAAACAAATAAATTTAAATGTTGGCACAAAAGAAACGCAAGATGCCCAGTAATGCTCTGAAATGAAAGGCTATATATCAAACAGGATGGTTAGTAGTCCTAAAATGTCTAATCACACTGGAGAAATTTAAAGGGGTCTTTTTTATAAAATGTATTGTTTGGCTTGCCAGGTATTTTATACAATGTATTGTTTGGCTTGCCAGGTATTTTATACAATGTATTGTTTGGCTTGCCAGGTATTAAATTAAAAAAAGTTCTTGTTTGTGTGTGCCACAGAACTAAAGTCATACAGACATTGACATATTGTATATTATATATAATAACATTTATTACAGTCTTCATGTGCTACTAAACCATTTCATTACTAAGACTAAAATGTGATCCAGACAAACAGAGTCAACTGCATTGAAAGTAAATTATTGGATCTAATAAAAAGAAGGTGATGGGGTGGAGGCAGTGCTGAAAGTTTTCATTTATGAAATCAGTTAAAGAAACCCTAATTAACATTAGCAGACAAAATACATAACAGTAATGAAAAAGAGTGATGTCACAACGCCAGCCTACAATAATTGGGGAAAGACGGGGATATGAAAAAAACTAGATCAAGAGGTGCGAGGAAAGAGCCGAGTTCAGTTTAGCTCAGATTGGTTGGCCTTTTTCAGTGAGATGAAAGCCTGGGCATTGTTTATAGTCGAAACGATGTTGCCCTCACAGGAGATTACTGATTGACTTAATAAGTGTACCACATTGAAACTAAAATGCTTGTGATTCAACGATGTAACTTGAATTTAGTCCAGTGTTTGTATTTCTAGTCCTGGATAATCTTCTGTGCTTTATTCACTATGGAGATGTGTTTATATGGGAACAAAAATAGTCAGCAAAGATATATGAGCACAAATCTACACAAGTTCAGTGTAGCCATGCGACACCTGGACTTAAAGACTTTGTCGGAGATCCAAACATTTTATAATGTTAATAACTGGGATGTAACAAATTGAATCACTCAGCTGACTAGGATGTAACAAATTGAATCACACAGCTGACTGGGATGTAACAAATTGAATCACTCAGCTGACTGGGATGTAACAAATTGAATCACTCAGCTGACTGGGATGTAACAAATTGAATCAGCTTACTGGGATGTAACAAATTGAATCACTCAGCTGACTAGGATGTAACAAATTGAATCCCTCAGCTGACTAGGACGTAACAAACTGTATCACTCAGTTGACAACTGGTAAACATGGAGTTTAAGAAGTTGTCATCAGGATTTGCTGGACTTGCCAAAAAAACCTTTCTTGGAGGGCTTCTCTTGGCCAGCCTAGAATGGTCAAGAAAGTCAATAAAATAACCATTGAATATTACATCTAAAGATTTGTAAGACTGCTATCTCAACTATTTCATTGTTTATGGAAATGCCTTATCTGCCTTAAGTGACAGAATAGAGTTTTAAAAAAAAACAACAGGCAAATTTATAAAGGGAAAATAAATGAACACGAATTATCTTAAATTATCTTACATCCATAGGATAAGAGTTGGCTGGACTCAGGGATGTCTTGAAAGTCCAAGTCTTCAACAAGAATTGAACTCATGACCCCTCACATTGGAAGTCCAATGTTTTACACCTCAGACACCCTGCCCCCCACCTGAACAGCAGAAGTTACTTTTTAAACCTTGTCATACATGCCTATTTTACAAAAAGTGTACAGAATTTGTTGTTGCAATGTTGTTGTTTTAGAAACAGCTAATCCTGGCATTAAAATGTCCAATATCTGTATGTCAACTAACTGCTGATTGGTCAACACATGATAAATTGAAACTCCTTTCTTAAAAGTCAAAGGGGACCTACCAAAAGTTTCGCTCCCAGCAACATCTTGGCTTTATCTTCCTCTTCCTGGACATCAGTGTGGGGAGGCTCGTCCAGGACTCGGGCTTTCCAATGCAGTTTTTGTTTGATAGCCTACAGATAGAACAAGGGAGACTACAAAAAACACTATCTATATTCTCCCTTTTTAACTAAGTAGTTGACACCAAGTCTTATTAACTTGTTCTGCTGCATTTTGAGGAACAGTATGAAACATATAATAAATACCATTCTATAAATCTACTACACAATAAATAATATGACCTTTTATTTTCAAAATCAATTCCTACCAATGTTAAAACAAAATATAGCATATGATGCTTTAACCAACTGAGCTAACTGGAATTTTTATAAATATGTTGTCATGCAGCAAGAGTGTAAGGCCAACTTTAGGCTCGATAGGATAATTAAAAGTTGTTATTCTCATGTTTTACTTTGATCTCGATTTAAGTGTGATTCAATGGTAGGAATTGAAGAAAAAAAGGTTCCCCAAATCTACCAGTTAACAAAATAAATCCTAGTTTATACTTTGAAAACTTTAGTTGAAATAATTTATACTTTGAAACATTTAGTTGAAATATTTGATCCTGCTAACTTCTCATGATCTAGTTACCTGGGAAAGCAGAACTCTCTTGCTGTGGTTCTTCAGTGTGATCAAAAAGTCAAACCAGGTCCAGATGCAGTTATGGTACTCAATGGTGGGCAGAATAAAACTGAAATCGTGGACATCCTCAATGTTTTTCTCTTTCTGACCCTATGGACAAGAAACAAATCTAGACTATAGACAAACAAACAAATCTGACTTTTAGCCCCCCCAAAATATCTACAGTCAGCAAAAATGCATAGCCCAAGATATTAAAAAGTTAAAGCGGAGCTGGAAAGGCCATAAAAACTAAGTCCCAATGTTGCAAGGCAGGCACTTTACTGGAATCTGCAAGGAAAGGGGAAAGTGGGCAGACCCATGCAAACCTGGAAGAGGTCAGTCATCATTGAAGCAGAGGATACTGGAATGACATGGGAGCAGATGAAGAAAGCTGCTCAAAACCAAATTTGGTGGAGAGGTGTGGTTGCAGCCTCCATTGCCCTGGGGGTTCACAGGTTAGGTCAAGCAGTCATGTTTATTAATATTTCATTAATGAGTGCAGTGTTTGATACACTAGACTTTATAAACTAATTATTCTAATTAAATTACTTCTTTATACATTCAATACTTTTTCCATATTGTTTTCATATAGTTGGGACAAAATTATCTGGAGTCTGCAGTTAAATACCAAAATAAAACAAATATCAATTTGAAAGGATAATTTTTAGGATATCTCTCAAATAAAACATATACAGTAATGAAATAATGTTTTTTTTAGTCATTTGTGTCTGAACCAAAGTAATATCAATAATCAGTCACTAAGAAATTACATAATGAGAAAAAAAAATTAATTCAATGTTAATGTTGCTGCTGGATTTCTGTTATTTTTTCTACTGACCTTGTAACTCACTCTGGCCACAACTTCTGGAATCTTCACATACAAGAATGTATTGTTCTTGGCAGCTCTTTCCTATCAAATAAATGTGTAGTTTTGTTACAAGGGTCTTACAGTAAACAACAAACGGAAAACACAAGACTCTTACAGTAAACCACAAGAGAAATAACACAATAGTTTGAAAATGATTTTTTAAAGAAAATGAGATGCTTATTACAGAGAGCAAGAACTGGAATTAAATTTGTGACCCAACAAAAATATGAATTGGTTTAGACACCTACTTATATGCCACTCAAATCATACAGTTCCAAGACGCAAAGAATTTGCAACGCCAGGAGGGTGAGAGTGAAGGCAGCGCAAGAGGAACTTACACATTAGGAGGAGGATATTTTAGAAATATCAGTTTCAGCAACAATGATAACTAGTTCAACATGAATCCTAAAATATACACATCTTTTACTTAAAGCAATTATAAGATCAAGTATCTAAATTGACTTAAGTTTATTCATTTTAAAAAGCAAACACTTTGATGTGCTTAAGTTAGTTATTACTGGTGTTATAAACTAGCTAACTCTTTGATGTGCTTAATCCAGCAACACAATGATATTATAAACTAGCTAACTCTTTGATGTGCTTAATCCAGCAACACAATGATATTATAAACTAGCTAACACTTGGATGTTATAAACTAGCTAACACTTGGATGTTATAAACTAGCTTACACTTGGGTGTTATAAACTAGCTAACACTTGGATGTTATAAACTAGCTAACACTTGGATGCTATAAACTAGCTATCACTTGGATGCTACAACACTTTAATGTACTTAAGTCAGCTAACACTAAGATGTGTCTGTACAAAATAACATTAATGAAATCTTATATGTAAAAAATAAAGCCTCCAAGAGGAGCTCACTCTCATTTTGTTGATGTCGTCTGCACTGCTGAATGAAGCAGCAGATCTCAAGGAGTTCTTTTCCAATTCTTCTCCCTTCTCTTTCTTCTTCTCTTTGTCTTTCTTATTGTTCTTCTTCTCTTTCTTCTGTTTCATGTCCAACTCATCCTCTGAGACACAACGAGAGAGGAATTTATATAAAGAGCGGTTGAATTTTATGTTTATAAAGATAAACTCAAACTCTTTGGCCACATCACAAGGTCCTCACGGCTCATAAAGACCTTCCTTCAGGGAACAGTACCAGGAAAAAAAAGAAGAAGACAGGAAGTGATGGGAAGATATCATCGAAGAATGGACAGGCCTGTCAGTGAATGAAATTCTATCTTAAATACACATTACAAAATGAGAGAGTAGTTTCCCCTGTTTGCTAAGAATAAACTATTTTTTCTTTGAATTATTAAAATTTGTAGATCTTAATTTTGTGTGTTCTAAAAATATAGATAAATAACAACCCGAGCCAATAACACACTTGCCATCGCCCTCACACACACACAAAATGAGATCTCTTACCATCGTCCATGTCGACATTCTTGTCAGGAAAGAAAAACTCCATAATGGCCTTGTAGAACTGGTATGTCATCTGTATCTGAATAGGGGCCACGTTGACTTCAAAGTGTTCCTTTACTGGAATGCCACCAACTGAAACAATTAGAGACAAAGTAAGACCTCATATACAGTACAGTCTAGGGATCACTATTTGTCAACATAAAATAATGCAGTTTATAAGACATTTTTTTTATGTAATCGAGCAGTGTTGGCATTAATAGGTGTCAAAGCAGTGTCTTACACTAACTAAAAATATAAATTTAATTTTTTTTTTTTTATTGCTTTTGTAAAGTGCATTCTTCATGTCATAAGCAGGCGAGAGCCCTCCATGGGCTGTAGCGCCACTGGGATGGATGGATGGATTCTTCATGTCATAGCATGCTCACAAGGTCTTCGGGGCTCGCAAAGCTCTTCCTCTAGGGAACAGTACCAGGAAAAAGAATAAGAGGCAGACAGAGAAAGCAATGGTAACATAAAAGAACGGACAGACGTGACATTGAAATAGGATTCTGTCCAGGGCAAAAGACAGAGAAGAATTGATTAAGACAGTCAACAGATCTTGTGCGGTGACCAACGCTCCAAATGACTAAGGGATAGGTGAAGCATTCATAGTGCAGTCTTGTTCAATCTTTTTAATTGATGTTCAATCTTTTAAATTGATGTTTGGAAGTATCAGAGAGAAGGTTTCTGTGGTCTTTTGATGCTCAGCAAACACAAAACTCAGTTTGAGTTTGGAATTAGTTGTGATTTCAGCTTGTGCCACTTAACCCTAAATCCCCATACTGGATTTTTTTCTCTCACTGTGCTTAAAGCCTTCACACACTCCATTGAACTAACTACCAAACTACAACTAATGAACTCTGTATTTGTATGCGACATGGAATTAAAAACAAATAATCAACAAAGAGAAATGAAGAAAAAAAAATGCCATTGACCTGGAGATCTCTCAGTGCATGTAATCCTTAGAGCCATCTGTCTGTTCTCACCTTCTTGGCCCTGAGGATCTTTGGGCACCAAAACTTTCTGGAGAAAAAAAAACAACCTTAGTTTTTTTTTTGTTAGAAACCCATTGAATTCAAGAAAAGTTGGGGGGGGGGGGGCATTTAAAATGTTTTGAACTTAGCACTATAAGTACTATCCATAAATTAAAGAAGTTCCTATATGTCTTTAAAATCACTGTAAGAATGAAGCGACGTGATTAGTTAGATCTAGACCTACTTTCAGTATGGTAGAGGGGAATGATGTAAGCATACCCTAAAAGCAAAAATCCCATAAAAAATCCTGTTTTTTTTTTACTTTTTTAGATGTGAAGAATTTACTATCTAATTTATTAAATATAATTGTTTCACAGCATCTAAACAAAAAACAACAGTATAATGTTTACTATTACAAATTTTTATGCAGAAATTAAATATGTCATTATCTCAAATTTGAAAAACCATCAGAGTTTCCCTTTAAAATAAATGACACCAACAATAAAGCTTAAACTTGCTGTAAAACAAAACTTATCAATAAAAAGGATAAATCTCCGCAAATGGTCTCCCCTTTCAGACCTTACGATCTACAGGGCAGATGATGTAAAGGTTATTTGTTTTTGTGGCCTATGGTTAAAGAGGGTGTCATGTAGCCAGAATAATTACCAACCCCCCAATACTTTTCCCAACTTATGTCAGGTGCCCTTAAGAGCTGGGTGGACTCAGTGGCGCCCTGAAGATCCTGAAATTAAAATTCCAATCTTCACCAGGATTTGAAACTGGGACTCTTCGGTTCGGAAGCAAAGTGCTTTAACACTCAGCCACCGAGCCTCCCTTTATAATAAAGTTCCTTGAAAAAGATCTGTATACTGTCTGATCAAGAGGTTCAGCTTGTATGCAATTATAACCTCTATTGTTCATTAACCTCAAATCTGACCTGGTAAAAGTTGTCTGTTAATAAATTCTCCACTTTGACCCAGGTCAGCTCCAGCTGATGTGTCCATGTGTCATCATCTCTATTGACTTTAGTGTACCTAAACAACAGGAAATGTGGACAGGTAAGTTTATACTTTTCTATAAAAGTAAGCTAACAAAATGATTCAGCTAATCATTGGCAATAAACAGACCGCACCTGGACACCTATTCGAGTGAACATTGTAAAGAAAGCTATTAATAGTTTAAGTATAAAAAACAGACACAAAAACTTCTTTGTTCCCTTAGCAATAAAATCATTGAATAAAATTCAGCTTTCTGAAGTAACTTTACATGAAACTATGGTAAAACCTTATATTTAATAAGCTTGTAATGTATTGCTATGTGTAGTGCATAAATATATGAGAAATTGCCTCAAGGATAATAATAATTATTATTATCGTTTAACCAGCTATTCAAAGTGAATAAGTTAATTAAATTTTAAAAAAATAAAATATTTACACAAAGTTACGAAGCTCCAGCTCAGCTATACCGCAGTGGCCATCTCTTTCTGTCATGCGCCACTTGGCATACTTGAAACAAACTTCATTCCTTTTAACCACTTGTGCATGCTGGGCTACAATTCAGAACAAACACAAACTGTATCATTATGAATAGAACACTATGAATGTAACATTAACAATGTAACATTATGATTGTAACACATACTTGTTTCACAGTTTCATTTAATACTCTAAAGTCTTTTTCCTTAATGGAAAACTTTGCACATTCTAAGTATTTAGCAGAACACTTTGCTTAATTTTGATTAGATTAAATCACATGGTGGCCTACTAGTTAATTATTCCAGAAATTCGTGTGGAACTCCTATTAAGGCCTTGCAGAACACTTAGGGTTCCACGGAACACAGTTTGGAAACACTGCTCTAAGGTGTCTCTTTAAGTTATCGTACAATGAATGAATAGCAAAACCTCCAACCTCTACCCCACTGTTAATGTGTAATATAATTTTTAAACAGCAGAAGAATACCAAGAAACAATGCTTTGCAAGAGAAACATTTTAACTATTTTTAACAAAATTAGAATGTCTTTATTACAAACACAATGATACTCTCAGGAACATGGGTTTATTTATAGCATCAAGCTGTGGGCTAGGTCCAGATAGAGAGCTCATAGATAAAAACTAATAAATCTTTCTTCTTCTTCTTCTTCGTTCTCATTGATTATGTTGGAGTGTTCAGATGAGTAGACCAATACATGAGATGAAATGCGCAGTGGTTTCCAGATCAGGGAGCTCTCCATATAGTTTCTTTTCTATTGGGGTGATTTGGGGCCAATGTCTTATACGAGCCTCTTGGTATAGAGAGCAGTTTTGGAGGACGTGGTCTGTATTCTCTGGTGATTCTCCACATGGGCAGATTTCACTGGTTCCAATTTTGAGTTTCCGGTACATGTGTTGTCGCATTCTGTTGTGTCCGGTCCTGAGTCGAAAGATTAGACGTTGGTCTTGTCGGGATAGCTTATAGTAAGCGTCATCTTTCTTGTGATTTGGATGAGAGCTCGTCCATTTCTCATTTATTTTATTTACGATAAATTTCTTCAATTCTTCTGGATAGAGTGCAGAGTTTATTAGTGTATTAGTTCTTCCACTCTTGGCGAGTGTGTCAGCCTTCTCATTTCCTTCTAGTTCTATATGAGCTGGTATCCATTGAATTACAGTTTTTTTGCTGTTGTTGTTGAGCTTTGTAAGTGCTGTTTTGAGGTTTTTAATATATGAGGAATCAGAGTTTTGCATCTTTGAAATTCATAGTTTTTTCAAATATGTTAATTAAGAAAAATAACAATAACTTTAAAAAAAGTTTTTTTTTTACCAAGGTAAAATCATATGGGACTACAATCTTTGTTTAACTTCTTATTCATCTATGAAACTTTTTCTAAGACATAACCTTATGTAGAATTACAACACTTTCATCCTTAGTTCTGAAAATGGCTCAGTAACATTAGTTTTTACCTTTCTCCATTTTCATTTGAGCTTTGACTTGAAGCTGACTCTCATTGTAACAGCTGGGAGAAGAAATAACAAAAACATTTCAACTAAACAGAAACCAAGAGGAAATAACAACATACAACTAAAATAAACAAAGAGATAACAACAACATGTAACCAAAATAAACAAAGAAATATCAAAAACAACTAAAATAAAAAACAAACAAAAAAACAACAACATACAACTGAAATTTTCAAAGTCCCAGAAGACAAAAGCAGTTGTTTTAGCTAAAGAGTGCAAGCTATTTTCACTGTGTTGTATGGTATTATAAGTTCAACTTATCATTCAATGCTTAAATATTATGATGGAATAAGTGGGCACAAAAATGAATCTTAAACTAATAAACTTTATGTGTTTCATCCTTCTACATGAAGATAATAGTCTATGACATGTAACATTGTTTAATACTTTTGTTAGTGCAAACCATCTGTTGCATTTCTATGGCCTCCTTCAGTCCCAATGAGATGAATGCCTGGGCATTAGTTGTGGTCAGAACGATGCTGCCCACACAGCAGTTCCCCCTCTCTCTAAGCAGCTGATCTAGCCAAAACCGGTTCTACCAGGATGTAGCACAGTGTGCTTCAAACTGCATATGCGTTGCTGGATCCTGATTTTTTTCCTCAGGGTTGACTCCCGAAGCCCTTCCCATGTTTGGGTATAACTGCAAGGCAGCAGAGGATTGAATTCAGAGTTTTTCTTCTGCATTTAACTTTTTTTTAACTGCAGTTTTTCCAATTGTGTATACGTCCAATATGACAATAATATAAAGAGAGACACACCCATCAAAATGAACTGAAACATTTTGGGATCAATGCAATCAAGCCAATGATTACTTTTCACATGACCCATGTGAACAGTCACTAACCTGATTCTCATGCCAAGCTCTTCATTCTTTAATCCAATCCAGTTTTTTAGCTCATCCATCTCCTTTTCTAAAAGTTCCATCCTGAAAACAAATTCAAATGTTTCAATGAAATATGCTGATGATATGGAAATAGATTCACTAGATATTCTTCTCATAAATTCTTTCAGTAATGAAAACACATTAAAAAAATAGGCAAACCTTTCTTCATCATCTTTTGTTTTGGCCAAATAATATTCTTTTTCCAGCATTCTTAATTCCTCCACCTTCTCTCTGTGAAGACAAACACATATGACAATGCACTATATATATATATATATATGTGTGTGTGTGTGTGTATACTGCTCATGCTGTATACAACTTCTCAGACAAACACATAATGCCAATTAGAAGTGATAAATGGTGTAAAAAATACTAGATAAACAGCTAAAAATGATTCAAAATGGTATATTTAAAATGTATCTTAAAACAAAGAATCACACAGGAAATAATTAATAAGAAATGTATTTAGTGTTAGAAAAACATCAACAATAATAAATTTTAAAAAGCTCATGTTATTCCCCCTCTCGTATTCAAAAAATACTATCTATGCCAGCCTCCCTACCTGACAATTTCTTGTAACTGTAAAATGGGCGTTTTCTGATCTTCATCTCTATTGAGTTGGAGTTTAAACCTCATGTTTTGTAAACGGTCACTAGCTGCCTGTAAACAAACATCAGTTAGCTGCATCACTCAGGTGTATTGTCATCACCAGCTACATTAGATCATAACTAGAAAAAACTTGTTATTACTTGGCTACATTTTTGCAGCAATTAGATAAAAAGGAAACTAGGTCATCACTAAGAAACAGTATCATCACTTAGCTACATTGCACCATCATTTCGCTTCACTTTCTCAGCAATTAGCTAAATGTCATCACTTTATTACTTTAGGTCATCTCTTAGCTACATTGTCTTAGCATTTAGCTAAAAAAAAAACTAGGATCTACTACCATCACTTTTGCTAAATGTTGCCATCACTTTGCTACATTTTGTCACTACTAAGCCAACACCACAAAAAAAATAAAAATAATAATAATAATAAAAAAAAATTTGCTAGTACAAAATTGTCCAGTGTTTTATGAAAGGAATTAGTTGAAATCTAGATAATTAAATGACTGAAACTGAACTTGTATTCATTTTAAAGTGCTATCTAAATAGTATTGATAACCAATTTATTTCAAACTGAACTTTTTTTGTTGTAACCAAATAAAATTGACTTGAAATCTTGTTAACAAAACTCCGACAAAGCCTACCGGACCACCATACATTTCTACCTGACCATCTCCCTTACATTCTTAATTTCTATGTTAAACCCATCACCTTTTTCTTGGGTTCTACGTAGAGAAGTAGATTGTTGACTATGTCCATGATGACGGAGAACTGCAGCTAGAAGGAAAAAAAAAAAAAGAAGATGTTATTCCAAGATCTACCAGCACAGCAACGCTCTACCATTGGCCAGGTATATATATAAAATACTGCTATAAACAAGTTCATAGGTACATTGCTGAAGTAGAACCAAAAGTACAAAGCAGGGGCCTGGCAGAAAGATCAAGATAAAAAAAACTTAGCAAAACTTAATAGAAACCTATCCCTCTAAAAACAGTGTCAGGATTTGAAGACATAACCATTTGGGCAAGTAGAAAAAAACAAAAACAGTGGTCATGGGAAAAAAAAAACCCCAACACATTCTAGAAAAATGTGTGTCTACATTTCTAACTTTTTCTAATTCTTTGATGGACTCAAAAGACAAACGAAATTTTCTAAATAGAGAAACAGCAAAACTTTAATGTTATAGGGCCCCTTTCAGTTGGGAAACAACTCTGGATCCCTTCAAAGAAATGAGATGAATGCCTGGGCATCAGATATGGTTGGAATAACAAAGCCCACACAGCAGGATAGGCTTAAAATGAATATTCTCATTTGACTAGAATAACATCATTAGTAAAATCAGAGACACTTCAGGGCAGAAGACTAAAAAGTAAAGTAGCATTATACATAAAACACTAGAACCTATTAAAATACCCAGACAACGATAAAGACAGAATTATCTTTTATTAAGATGGAACATATATAATTTATTAGATAAGATAAACAAACAAACCTTCTATAGCTGATATCTATCTATAGAGAAGTAAACTCACAGGATTAGAGTAGGCATAAACACTTTCATGTAACAATGTAAATGTATCCACACCTTCTTCAACGCTCATCACACTGTCTTCTGCTGGCTGGGGACAGAGAGGTGCCGCGTTAGTTCACACTTCACTCAAACATTACAGCAACGCTCTACCATTGGCCAGGTATATATATAAAATATTGCTATAAACAAGTTCATAGGTACCTTGGTTCTTATTAAATTGATTGATACCTTGGTTCTTATTAAATTGATTGATACCTTGGTTCTTATTAAATTGATTGATACCTTGGTTCTTATTAAATTGATTGATACCTTGGTTCTTATTAAATTGATTGATACCTTGGTTCTTATTAAGTTCAATTGACAAGACATTTGTTTTCATAGCCTAAACAATGGCTAAATTTAATCATGCACATTATCTAGTCTAACAGTCTCTCTCAATTCAATCCTAGACAGTCTATATATGAACAAAAAATGAACACGTTTAAATAATACACTTTAAATACATTTTAACTACAATAAAAGAGTAATATGGCCATATTACAATGTTCTCATGGCTCACAAAAACCTTCCTTCAGGAAACAGTACCAGGAAAAAGAAGAAGAGGCAGACAGAGAAAGTGATGGGAAGACAACATCAAAGAATGGACGGGCCTGCCATTGAAAGAAATTCTATCCAAGGCAAAAGACAGAGTAGAATGGAGAAAGATGGCAGATCTTGCGTGGTGCCCCAACCGTTCAACAGCGTAAGGGATTGGTAAAGGTTAAAGAGGAAAAAAGAACAATTGGTCTTAAAGCTTTGACCATGTAGGTCCTAAATCTTCCGTTTCTTAAAAGAATAACCAACAAGTTTATGAACCAGCCTTTTGCCATTCCTGCAGTTATGTTGATCTGATTTTCGATGCAATCTAGTTTTTCTAAACCAAAGAAAATGAGGTATGACATTTCTAAACAGAAGAATTGAAGGACACTGTAAACTTACAGGCAGTGGCACTTCTGGCAGACTGTTAGGATCCACGTCTCCATAGTTGGCATAGAAGAACTTGCAGCTACATCTGTAGATGATCCTCTGAAGCTGTACTGTGTCTGCTGAGGTACTCTGTGTCATAGGGAATAAACTCAAGTTAAAGTACAAGTAGAGAATGAATTTCAAATAGGACAAGCAGCTAATAATAAGGACAAAAGTGAGTATAAGGTGACCAGTGAACTAGATGTGGCATTGTTTTTTCAGAGTTGGTTGATTGGTATATACTACTATCTCTACCTCTTCTCTAAACTGACCACCGGCAGACAAAATTTATGCATGTGCTGGATTTGGCAAGATATGTAGGTCGCAGCTGGGCCTGCGTAGCCATGGGAAATACTGCATTCCTCATTAACCTTCAGACTCAAAGATGAGCCTACTTGTTTGCATTGATTGGTTGGCTAGACAGCCACCATGTGTTTCTTCCCCCAACCTAAAATCTTCTCAGCTTAAACTATGTGTCAGTTAAGTCTTTCCTGACTTCTATTTGACTTTTAAAAAGTTTTGTAGCATATCTCTAATGTATTGGTTAAGCAACATATTTTTATGTGGTGTACTTGACTTAGAGTACTTCTTGTTACGCAACATTTTTTTTTGTGGAAAGTTGTACCTCCAATACCATTGTAGTTCAACCCTAGACAACTAAAGCAGTTTATATTCATTAAACAATAAAAACAACTTTGACAATTTATAGCATCCTGTAGTGGCATACATTATAAAACAAACTCACCTGTTCACACGTTGGCTTCACTCCTGTGACCACACTGCTGACTACGCTGCCAACAGACTGACCGCTGCTGATCATCTCAGGCAGGCCAGTTAAGTCAGTGTTGGTTCTATCCTCGACATTTTCCCTGGACAGCCATGGAATGTTGTCCCTTTCATAGCTATTGTTGGGATCCACAGTGGCATAGTACTAAACAAAACAAAAATTGTGCAAACAGTTGAATATGTTATTACTGTCATGGCATGATACTAAATAAACCAATAGTTGTGCTTATAGTTCAATATCTCTTTGGCTTAGACATAAAAAATTTAGTAAATGTCCACATTTCACTGATGTGGTAGTATTAATTGTACAATCATACAATATTTGTGTTAGTTTTATAAATATTTTAGATGTTCCAGATGTTAATACAGAGTTGAAGATAATCTACATTCTTGCCCAAAACTCCTCGCAGGCCAACGGGAGATGGCATTGGCAGGGTGCAAACCTTGGATCATCAAAAACCAAATGACAGTCCAGTGCACATACAGCACAACCAGGCAGCCATCCAATATATTAAATGTATAGTCGTATAATGACTCAATTATGACCATTTCTAGCATTGGTTATGAAATGCAACTAGACTTAATATTTGGGTAAAAGATTCTGAGTTCTTTTTTTGTTTAATTTTCTCACTTCAATGCTAGTTGAAAGATTCTTGGTAAAAGTTTTTAATTCACAAAGAATAAAAAAAACAAAAAAAAACTTTGTTCATTTCTCACCCCATAGTTTTCCATTGAAAGGTTTTATTTATCATAATGTTCCCATAAAACATTAGACACTGACAAAAATGTATCCACTGTCTTTAAACATCTAGTCTCTTCTGGTCATAAGACAACAATGGCTCATCTCATGGAGGACAAGAACCCCCCTTCTGTCAGTTCCACTAGACAGCTAGACTGTGTTTTAACATCCATAACCTGTGTCTACTTAACTAGTAAAATATTTAACAGCCCACTAAATGCTTTAAATGGAATAATAACCACCCAAAGCTTACATTACCTGCATGCAGTCCACATCCCCGTTCCAGGTAGACTTTGACCTCAACTGACCATTCCTCCAGATGGGCATGTGCGTGTAGGAGGTGATCTTTGCCCTGGCCGCACTAACAATCACGTAGCCAGGTGTTTCACAACCTTTGACCACCACCTGGCTGTTGTGGAGCTCAACTACACCAACAAACAAAACAAAACAATTTCAATGTGAAATACAATAAGAATCACTTGCATATACAAAATGAAATCTCAACAACTGTTGACAACTTCTTGTTAATAATGAAAGGCTAACCATTTCCTACATGTAGAAAGTGTCAACACAGGGTAACATGTATACATGTCTACAACGACAGTGGCTTTAGAAATAAACAAGTCTCTGTTTACATCTCACCAAGTGGAAAGAATGGAGCTTGGTGGCTGATTGGTTAAGTGCTTGTCTCCTGAACCAAAGGGGTCTCAAGTTTGAATTCCAGTGAAGACTGGGAGTTTGAACTTCAGGATTTTTAGGACGGCCTTGAATCCACGCAACTCTAATGGTTACCTAAGACATGTTGGGGAAGTAAGGGCCACAGGTGGTTGTGCTGGCCACGTGACATCTTCATTGTCCGCCAGCCAAAGAAACAAATGCGCTTAACATTAACTGCCCCCATATTTGCGACCTGTTACCTGAGACCTGTTACAAGTTGAAAATGTATAGATAGATAATTATGTGCCAATCAGCTAAGTCATTGTTTTTCCTGGCTGATTCAGGCAACCCATTCCATGCTCTAATAGCACTAGGGTGGAAGGAGCACTTGCACTAATATGTCTTAGAATATGAAATAAGAAATGTGCCTTTATCTTTGTGTCTATCTATGTATTTTATAAGGTTTTTGTTTTTGTATTTATTCTGTAGTATACTGACTAGTGCACATGTCACACAATGTCAACCACTAAAACAACAACTACTTGAAATAAATGGAATAAAACTAATTGTATCACTTAATTCACAACTTACCCTGCCAATTAGTCTGTAGTATATCAGTCAGTTTACACGCCCTAAGTCCATGAAGTTGATCTACATTATTATCTGAGGGCTGGACAGCAAGAACTAATGTCAAATACAGCTTCATAATCATCTCTAACCAAATGGAATTAGATTAATTAATGGAATAAAATGGGAAGTGTGGTCTAGAGGCTAATTACACTTTAACTTGGCTTGTCTTGGCTACCTACGAAGGGGGCTCGAGGTTCGACACCCGACTCGGGCAGAGTTGTGTTTACTGAGCGCCAAAAAGCACCACAGAAAACCTACTCCTAGATACCCCCTCCCCCCACTGGTCCACAAATGAGATTGGACCAAAGCGCTCTCAGCATGCAATAAGCATGAAAGTAGCGCTATATAAAAGCGATTATTATTATATGATTTTTTTCTAGTCTGTTTTTTTAAGCTGACAATTCCAAATAGAGGCAGCATATTGAAAAACTATCTTGTCTTATCTTATCTTATATAATACAGACGTTACTTCAAAAAAAAAGATGATTACGTCCTACGCGTCATGCATTTAGTCAGGCATATTAACCAATGACTTAAATCCTGCCAAGTCACTGGTTTTCCTGGCTAGCTCAGGCAACCCATTCCATGCTCTAATAGCACTAGGGAAGAAAGAGTATTTGTACAAATTTATCCTAGCATATGGGACGAGGAATGTGCCTTTATCTTTGTGTCTTTCAGAGTATTTTATTAAATTTTGTTTTTGTATTTGAAGATTATGGTTCAGTGTTTTATGTATAATTGCTACTTTACTTTTGAGTCTTCTGTCCTGAAGGCTTTCTAAATTTAGTGATTTTACTATAGGTGTTACTCTAGTCAAATGTGAATATTCATTTGTTATGAATCTCACTGCTCTATTTTGTGTCTGTTCCAGTTTCTTAATGTTTTCTTGAGTTGAGGGTCCCAAACGGAGGATGCATATTCTATCATTGGCCTAACCAAGGTTAAATAACATTTTAGTTTTATGTTCTTATTTGATTTATAGAAATTTCTTTTAATAAACCCTAATGCTTTGTTTAATTTTTTTATAGTTTCATCAATATGTGGATTCCATGACAGTTTTTCATGTATTATAACACCTAGGTATTTTGCGTTTTTTAGTCTGTGTTACTGGTTTGCCATGAATAAGATAAGTGGAATTAATTTGTTTTTGTTTTTTTGTTACTCTTAACAACTGACATTTTTCTGGGTGGAAAGACATGCTCCAATTTGATTCCCATTTCTGTAATTCATCTAATTCTCTTTGTAAAATATCTGTGTCTTGTGTTGTTTTTATTGTTCTATATATTATGCAATCGTCTGCAAATAATCTGACTTTTGTTCCTGAAGTAATGCAATTTGGTAAATAATTTATGTAAATTAAAAATAGTAGTGGACCCAAGACTGTTCCTTGAGGTACACCTGAGTTTACTGTTATCGGTGTTGATTTAGAGCCATTTATCATTACAGTTTGTTCTCTCCCTATCAGAAAACCTTTAATCCACTGATGCAGTGGACCATGAATGCCAAAATATTTTAATTTTTTAAGCAAACTATGGTGGTGAACTTTGTCAAAAGCCTTGGAAAAAAATCTAGTAAGATAGCATCTATTTGTTCACTATTATCAAAGTGAAATAGTTATTAAGGAATTCTATTACAAAAAATATAATTTGATTTGTAATTATTTAATCAATATGGGACATTCCACTATGATTTATAAATTAATATAACAGCTCAGTATTGCTAGTATCTAGTGCTCTGATGAAAAATAAACTTAATATTCCTTTTTTTGTAAATAATAATTATCATTTCTTTAGATGGAAAAATAAGGTCTTATTAGTCTCCCAATTTATCTTATACTTCCAATTCACATATGTAGTATAACAGTAACTTGCGGTGTTTTTATCATTGTACATATGTGCTATCTCACTCTGTTCAAGGTCTAGTGCAAATTGTCAAGCCATAATATGACTGCAGAGAATTTTATCCAATGTTAAGTCCAGTAAAAAGATATAACTTATGTATTTAGTACAATAGCTGTAGTTTTAATATTATTAAAGTTACATTGTGTTTTCCTATTATGCAATGAATGACCGTAGATTTGAAATTGTTCTCATTAGTGACTGTATTCTTAACTCTGTTGTCTGCTTCAGATGTTTTCAGAAACGTTTAAGAACTCTTTGTTTGTTTGGTCTACAAGCTTCTGGCGTTCCTTCAAAAGTCAAGATGATTACATCCTAGTCCAAACCTCCTGCAAAATGACAGGGAAACGAAGCAGACAGGGCTTGAACTCAAGACTATTAAGACAAAAGTCTGAAGTAAATACCACATGACCAGGAAAGCCACTCGCCAATCTTTGTTATTAAGTCTGTACATTTTTAAAATTAATTTTTGTTCTTGAGTTTCTATAGATATTTACCTATTTTGTTTGATCATAGCTTCTCTATATTTACAGCCAATCCAAATTTACAAAGTTAGATGGTCAATCTTAGTAATAGTGTGATACATTTTGGATGGATTCATGGTCATAAAGTATTGGGCTGGTCTGTTGTTTGCTCATATCAATGGTCCTGGGTTCATTCCCTGCCCTCTGCAATACCCCTCCATCCAGCACGTGGTTTGGTCTAGGAAGTAGATTATCTTCAACTCTAAAGGAACTTACGAAATATGTACATTAAAAAAAAAACATCTTTTACATTTAGGTTAATCTGTCTAGTTTAAGAAAGTTTTTCCAGATTTCAATAGCACTTAGAAAGACAAGAGTTATTTTCTTAAAGTACTTGGATACAGAACATATTTTTGCGTCAGCATTGTTATAGTCTTACACTTTATGTACTGTTGACATTATAGGTTGTGTATTTATTAAGTGTAGTGTATTTATGTTTCTTGTGTGTTGTGAACTGATCTGTTCAGGTGTGTCTAAAAGTCTTGGTGTCCAGGTCAGCTTGTGTGTGTGTGTGTACAGTGTTATTGTGAACTGTTTTGTCATTCTTGTACAATAATGATTGGATCAGGACATGTCTTCCTATAGTGTTTTATTAGGTTACTACAATGAGATACCAAGAAATAACCTTTGCCGAGACCTACCTCCTCTGTAAAGGCCACTGATTTGCTGTCAGACTCAGACACTAGCTTCATCAACATGGAGTGGGCGTGGCTCATCTGAAGCTGGCTCAGCGGGCTGGGGGCAATGTCTAGCGACTCTGTACTCTGAGGTGGGGCGTCAGGGCTGCTCAGAGAGAACGAACGATTCTTCTGTGGGTTGAAATTTTAAACTTTAGACAAACAGATGGCAAACACTTTATAAGAAAAACAATTGTGCTGTTTAGTTATGTTTATTCGAGGCGCGGTGGCTGAGTGGTAAAGCGCTTTGCTTCCATAACCCCAGGTTTGCATCCTGGTGTAGACTGGGATTTTTTAATTTCAGGATCTTTAGGGCACTTCTGAGTCAATCCAGCTCAAATGAGTACCTTACATTAGTTGGGGAAAAGTAAGGCAGTTGGTCTTTGTGCTAGCCACATAACACCCTCATTAACCAGGTGTCAAAGAAACATATGAACTTTACATTATCTGCCCTACAGACCGCATGGTCTGAAAGGAGAACTTAACTTACTTAAACATTTATCGCTAACATCTGAAATTCTAATGGTAGTTAATCAAAAAGACTCCATCAACACAGTTACAAAGCAACAGAAAGCAAAAAACTAGTCACACTAAAACAATTTATCATTTACGCCTTATACATTTTTGGTAGCATAAATATCATATTTGAGAAATATAAAATTTATGATTAATACAAATCTGTACGAATAAATTAATTTTTCAAAGTATAAATATAAATGGTGTAGACAAAATATTTATAATGAATATAAATCTCAGCTCTAGAGCAAATACACACAGAGAACATCAAAGCCAGAGAAATTACAATGGGAATATATTAAAGGAAAGTAAGATTATTTTCAAAAGACTTTGGAAACATGTCAAAGAAATAAATTGAAAGAGTAAGTTAGAAGCAAAGCAAAACAAAACTTATCTAAAGGAAAAGAACTCTGTCCTTAAAACTATATTTACCAAAAATGAACGAGTTATTTTCCTTATTGGATCTCCAACAAAATAATGAGTTACCAATAATTTATTAGCAGAGTATTTTTGATTAGTGTTTTGTTAGGTACAATAAATAATTGTTTAAAGTATCAACTTGATCGGAGAATGCGTGAGTGAGAAATAGTGTTAACAATTAATTAGCCATAGCTGAAGTATTGGTTTCCCTTGTTGCTGTTGAACAAAATAATGAATTTCCAGTAATTATTTGTCTAATTGGTTACTTTTTTAAAAATTGATTCATATCTTGTCTATGTCAATGAATAGGTGTGCAAAGTTTCAGCTTGATCCAAGAATAGGTGTGCAAAGTTTCAGTTTGATCCAAGAATAGGTGTGCAAAGTTTCAGCTTGATCCAAGAATAGGTGTGCAAAGTTTCAGCTTGATCCAAGAATAGGTGTGCAAAGTTTCAGTTTGATCCAAGAATAGGTGTGCAAAGTTTCAGCTTGATCCAAGAATAGGTGTGCAAAGTTTCAGCTTGATCCAAGAATAGGTGTGCAAAGTTTCAGCTTGATCCAAGAATAGGTGTGCAAAGTTTCAGCTTGATCCAAGAATAGGTGTGCAAAGTTTCAGCTTGATCCAAGAATAGGTGTGCAAAGTTTCAGCTTGATCCAAGAATAGGTGTGCAAAGTTTCAGCTTGATCCAAGAATAGGTGTGCAAAGTTTCAGCTTGATCCAAGAATAGGTGTGCAGTTTCAGCTTGATCCAAGAATAGGTGTGCAAAGTTTCAGCTTGATCCAAGAATAGGTGTGCAAAGTTTCAGCTTGATCCAAGAATAGGTGTGCAAAGTTTCAGCTTGATTCAAGAATAGGTGTGCAAAGTTTCAGCTTGATCCAAGAATAGGTGTGCAAAGTTTCAGCTTGATCCAAGAATAGGTGTGCAAAGTTTCAGCTTGATCCAAGAATAGGTGTGCAAAGTTTCAGCTTGATCCAAGAATAGGTGTGCAAAGTTTCAGCTTGATCCAAGAATAGGTGTGGGAGAAATAATGTGTGCTCACTCTTTAACAGGCAGACAGAGGGAGTTAACTCTTTCTCTCCTAACTGATGTTTTGTTTTACATGTTTTCAGATGTTCCTTCAGAGTTGAACGACAGTCCAGCGTGCAAACCGCACGACCAGGCAGCCATCCAACATTGATTCCATCAGAATGTGGTAAATAATTACCGAGAGAAAGAGTTAATTAAAATTTTATTAAAAAAAAAAAAAGAACTGTATTATAATTGTGAGAGTGTGTGTGTAAAATCCAAAAAGGTTTACATTAGTAACTGCAAATATAAAACTATTTCCGTATATGGACTGTTGAAATAGTTTCTGCTATTGAGGTCATTATTTTGTTATTGTTTAGAAAGAATACAAGAGTTGAAGAAACAGAAAACAAGCCAGTACCCCAACTCTGTTAATAATATCACAGCTCAAGTTTCAATCTATACTACTACACACTAGTTAAATACATCAACTTAGATTACATTAACTTGTTACAACAAACTACATTTAACAGATTCATCTGTTCACTAAAAACCAAACCAATATCTCTAACATCACCTCTTTAGTTGGAGATAAGTGAAAGAAATCAAAACTAGGGAATGCTCTAAAATTTTTATAGACATTGTAAAATTGAAATTATTGACCTAAAATAGATTTAAAATCTACTTCAAACAGTTTCTGATACTGAATCTGGACAATCACATATTTTTTAAAATTATGTCATGAAAAACACTATATCTGATATTGTTGGTCAAGTCATACAAACATAAATTGCATGGAGATTATGTATTTAGCTTTATAAATAATTGTAAAGATATTGAGCTAAAAAGTATGGTACAATATTGAAATTAAATAACCTTTGAGGAGTCAAATCAATCAAGACATATTAGTTATCAATTATAAATTATTTTACAAGATGGAGAAAAACTGAGCAATAAAAATACAACATGAAATATGTGTTTTAAAAAAAACTGACTGCTATAGACTGCTAAGCTATAAAGACACACTGAGCACAGCCTAGAGAAAGAAGTTGAAAGGAAACATACATGCAGCGAGCTAACCGTTACATTAGCGGTAGACTCCACCCTAAACCCTTTGAGAGCCTCCGAGGAGAGGTTCCGCCTTAGGGCCTTGGCCCTCATATAGCTGTCATACAGGTTCATCACCACTGTACGGTTGAATTGGTTCCAGGCTCCACGCATCTCATGGATTGATACACTGTGAGTGGGCATCCTCTGAAAAAAAAAAAAAATATATAAAATATTGAGAACATAGTTGACCATTTTTGTAATCTTGGATCCAACATCTCCGATAGTGTTTTTTTCTGGGTAAAGACACTAATAACAGGATAGCTAGGGCAATGAACATCATGTTTGAATGTTTTACTGCTATTATAAAGTTTGAATGTTTTATTACTATTATAAAGATTGAATGTTGCACTACTATTATAAAGATTGAATCTTGCACTGCTGTTATAAAGTTTGAATGTTTTTCTGTTATTATAAAGTTTGAATGTTTTACTGTTATAAAGTTTGAATGTTTAACTCTATTATAAAGTTTGAATGTTTTACTCTATTATAAAGATTGAATGTTGAACTACTATTATAAAGTTTGAATGTTTTACTCTATTATAAAGATTGAATGTTTCACTGCTGTTATAAAGTATGAATGTTTCACTGCTGTTATAAAGTATGAATGTTTCACTGCTGTTATAAAGATTGAATGTTTCACTGCTGTTATAAAGATTGAATGTTTCACTGCTGTTATAAAGTATGAATGTTTCACTGCTGTTATAAAGTATGAATGTTTCACTGCTGTTATAAAGTATGAATGTTTCACTGCTATTACAAAGTTAGAATGTTTTACTGCTATTTTAAAGTTTGAAAATTTTACTGCTTTTATAAACGTTGAATATTTCACTGCTAATATAAAGTTTGAATGTTTACTGCTATTATAAAGTTTGAATGTTTTACTGCTTTTAATCGGTCAATATCTGTTAATATTTTGTCACATGTAATGCAGACAATGCCGTAATCCACTGGGGGTCTATTTAAGTTTGTTTTTTTCGGCTTCTGCACCTGCCTTCTGCAAGAACTTTTCTTTGGGACTTAAAAGAAACTTTGGTGAATCTTTTATTTAAACCTAAACTGCTTTAACTCACCTGTTCCAGTTCCTCTTCTTTATTTCCAGTTTTAGTTTTTCTATCTGCCCTTTGATAGCTGATCCTAGAATGTAAAAAATGCACTTGTCAATACTCAACAGCAGCATACACAGCTTCAGTTTTGAAGCATAATATTTAGTCTTAACGGTTTTGTTTGATATGAAAACAGGGGGCTGTTTTATAAACTTTAAAATATTCACAAGTCCATTGAAAACAATTATGTATCATGTTGAGCTACAAAACTATTGCCATGATTTATTAGTGTCAATTTAATTTTTTAAAAACATTTCTGCCTTTTCAGTTTGACTGTAATAAGTGGTAAGAACAAAAAAATGGGGTGAAGTGAACAAACTTACTTAGTGACGCTAAGAAAGAAACTGCGGTCAGGAGCTGGGCCAGGGGATGAAGTGACAGTCTGATGAAAACATTCAACAGTTCAATTAGTAAAAAAAAAGTAAGCACAGTTCCAACCCACCCTGTCTCCATAGGTTGAGTCATCCTGTCATTATCAATACATATACAAGGAGGCATTCCGTTTCAGGTACTTTTTTTTACAAGTGTTTTTATATTCGATCCAGTTATAACTTTTGAAAGTATAAAGTGGGCCCCATATGGTAATTAACCCATTTGCACCCTGGTTGCAAAACCACTGCATGAAGAGGTTGATATGAAACTCATTAATTTCTGAGGTTATTGGTTAACAAGGGTATCATGTGACCCACACAAACAACTGGCACTAAAGCTGGGTAGAGACAAGAGCATTTTGAAATCCTGAATAGAAAAACTTGTGACTGTTCATTAGTCAAGTGCCCTACCACTGGGCCATACATTTGCACAATGTAAATAAATAAAGTGATGAATGTTATTTGATTTAAACATCTTAAATAAATTGAGAGACTAGAATTTAGTTTAAGTTAAATCATTGTTGAAGTTAAGTTCAGCCAACACTTTGGTCACTTACTATTCAGCAACAGTTTAACAAATGTTAAAGTGAAAAGAAATTTAACTCTTTCTCTCCTAACTGAAGATACCAACATTGGTTTGACCCCATTAAACTAAATTAAATTTTGATTTTATATATAAACTTTAATTTGTGTTATATAAACAGAGCATGCATATACCTAATATAACATTTCCAGATTACATACAAAAAAAGTTATTAAACTTTAATCCTAACAGGGTAGTGAAACACAAATGAGCAAAATGAACAATTTCATCGGACCTTGGAAAATAATTACGGAAAGAAAGAGTTAATAGAGAGCACAAGTCAGAAACACTAGGGCACTCACCTCATCTTTCCCTTTATTTTTACACAAGTAAATACGAGTTGGTCCCAGGTGACACTTTAAATACTTTATGTTCCAGTTGGCCTGAGGTCGATGCAGCAAGCCATCCTCTATGGGAACTAGAGTCAAACGATTGCACATCTGGTCCAACCAAGGAGACAAAAAGTTTAAAAAGTATTAAAAGAAATCACAAGGAAACAGTGGTAAATGGAGAGCACTATATGGTGAAATGAACAGAAGAGCTCATTTAAACAAAAACACACAACCAAAGTATGAATACTATAGTTAGACTGGATTGTTTCAGAAACAAACTTTTATATTTTCAATTCTAAGCTAAGAACTGTTGTTTTTTTAAATTCTTCTTCTACTATTTAACATTTGATGTTTGGCAATATTTTTTTTACTGCTACACTGTCAGTCACAATAAAAAATGTTGTTAGTAACAGAAACTTAGAGGAAGAAAAGTTTTAGCAATAATAAGGATGGGATAAAGTAACAAAGTGTACAACTAGATTGGGAAGGTCCTGGGTTCAAAGCCTTCAATTAATTGAAGGAAATTAAACATAAACGTTGTTAGTCTTTCTGATGGTGACTTTTTACCACCATTGACTGCAGCTTAGAATCAAGTCATTTTATCTAAGCATCAAGATAAATGAGATTAGCCTTGCAAAGCACAGGGTGATATTATTTACATTTAGCAGGTGTCTCATTACTAAAGACATGTCTCTAAAAGAAAACTTTGAACATTAAATTATATTAAAAGCCCACACGGGATAGCTAACAGGATCAATAAGATATTCTTTGCATCCTTCAAACTGAGTTTCTGACTTATTTTTATAGCACTCTTAGTTTATGGTACACAAAAATTAACTCCCTTAGAATGACTAGACAAGTTTGTTGACCACCTTGAAGGTCATGTGACTCACCTGAAGCACAAAAGAATCAGAAACAAGTTCTGCTCCGTGCTCTTTGGCATTTGACATCCAGTGACATATGGCAAACTTGTGGAAGTCAACCGACAGTTTGATCTTTCTGGAATTTTAAGTTTTGCAATTGGAAGAACAATAACTTTATCAGTAAAGACTATGGTAATTTAAAACTAGTACAAATACAGAGTTTTGAATCCATTGACAATAGTAAATGTGGATAGCTACTATGATAAATAAATGTTCTTATGCACCTATCCAAATAGATACCAGATATTTGGCAATGTGTGTATATATTGTGCTAGCTACACACTAAGTCACATATACTAGATTCATTGAAAAGTTTGAGAAGGAAAATTATGTCTAGTATAGAGTCAGATGAACAGTCAGGTGCAAGTCATTCCCAATATAAACCAAAAACTACTTGAAAGTCTAAAATTTTAAGATCAAACCAATTAACTTCTGGAAAGTAATATATGTTAAGGATTAAACCAAGAAACCCAGAAAGTCGAACTATCAGATAACCTAAAGGCTTTCTTTTATCTTATTTAATTTTCATTCCTCTCGACTGATAGAATGTTGGATTCATTTGGTGAGCACATTAGCTCTACATGGTGTTATCTCACAAGGTTAAGCATCAACAGGTTTGTCCACAAATAAAGAGATAATTGGACCTCACACTTTAGAAGTGTGTCTACTAGTTAGCAAGAAATAGAAAAAGAGTTTGTGGACTGAAACTGTAAGAAACAGTTAACAAAAATGATATCATTCTAATGCCAATGCACTGAAGTTGTCATGTCCACTATATAGAGGATGAATGAATCCCTAAGGTCATCTTCTATCTGCAACCTGCAACTGGCTACAACACGAAAAACTTGTCTCCTCCACCTCCAGTGTGGAGATGCAATCAAGCAGGAACTCAAATGTAATGAAACAGGACCTCAAAGCAGTGAACACTGATGTTGACTAATGGGAAGACATAGCCCTAAATTGCACTATGTGGAGAAATTGTGTCAAAGAAAGCCATGGACAGCGAAAAAGCATTGGCGTCTGCTCTGGAAGAAAAGCGAGCCAAATGAAAAATGGCAGGTTCCTCTACAACCAGAGCAAATGTCACCTTTACCCCTGTATTTTGTGGAAAAGAATGTCTCTCTAGTATAAAGCTCCACAGTCACATGAATCTATGAGATGAACCCTAGATGTTCTACGTTTGAAGGAGGCCAACAATGCCATTCAATGACTTACTTTTTTCTTTTAATTTTAAATTAATTTATGCCAAGAGTTTTCCTTAGTTGTATTGCTGACCATGTAAGCATCAAAAGGTTTTGTTTATACCTTCAGATATATCAAGAGATAAACAACAGAAGTACTGAATGAACTAACTTGTAATGCCTTGTAAGCTGGAGTTTTCTAGGGGTGACTACTCCAAATAATTTCCCCCTTCTTACTGGCCTTGTCACACTGAACATGCAATTCTGTAAAAAAGAGAAATTATAATGATATTTGAAACTGGACATTAATAGCTAAATTGAAACAACTATAAAATTAAAACTACAAATTATACACATTTAATAAACATTTATGGAAATATATGTACTTTATGTAAATGTTAGGTACCCTTATTTTCTCCAAGAAACGAAGAGTACTGGCATAGAGCTCTGGACATGACGGTATATCTAAAAGGTTGTCTGCAACTGGGCGTGTTTTTAGGCTGAGGTCAAGGTTTAAATACTGCGATCTAAAAGCCCGAAAAGAATCATGTTCCTGAAAGTAAAAAAATATCAAAATAGAATTGTTTTAATGGAGAATTGATACATGATTGATTTATTGAAAACGTTTCAAATATATAAATAATGAACTTATAAAAAATTTGACAGGTTGATTTTTCTGGAATTTAACGTTTTACGATTGGAAGAACAATAATTTAATAAGATTAATAATAATTACAATTTCATTTATACAGTGCAATTAACAAACATATTGTAGGCACAACATAACAGACATAAAAACAAGATTTAGAAATTACTATATACTCTTAAAATAGACCTGCAATAAATGTGCTGTAAAAACATTAAACTGAATGATACATTAACAAATAAAATAAAGCAAAGGAAATGTTCCTACCTCTAGTGAAAAGTCTGGTACTTTGTCTGGTGCACAGGGCATCACAGCATGGTGATCATTGGCATCCCCGAGACACAGCCACTCCAAACCAACTCTGAGATACACATGTTCTACTTTAGAGTTACATTAGTAGTTACACAAACATAATAATTAGTGATTCTCAAAATAAGAGAGATTGCCTTATATTAGCATTCTATGTTCAATAGTTTAATTTTATGAAAACTTACTGTCACTAAATATCTTGTATTAATAAGTAAATTTTGTGAGCTGGCGTTCCAGGATCTAGTTTTGTATATTTTTATTTGTTATTTGTATAGGCTAATGCTAGGATAAATGTTATCTAGTTGTTGTTTTTTTTAAATATATAGGCTAGTGCGTGTAGAAAATTAACTTCTGCTAATTATCGCTGTTCTGCTACTTTAATTTTTTTCTTGATATTTGTGTTTGACTTAGCAAACAAAACAAAGCTGATGTTAAAATTGAAATTGCTGTAGTGATTTGGTCACTGCTGCTTTAAGGCTGCTGTTTATGATTTGTTGTTAGGTCTAGATGTAGTTCGGTTTAGAATAGTTCAGGTCTGGTCAATTAGTAGATCTCGATCTACAGCTGGGGTTTATTTGCTACTGTTTAAATTGTTTGGCTTCCATTTGTGCTTAATGTGTGATTTACTGTTGTATTTCTTTATTTTCTTTGTTTATTTTATTTAATAATTACTCAAGTATATATATATTTTTGGTATAGTCTAAATTGAATAAGTTTCTTTATTTTTATTAGTTAGGTTAGTTTAGATTAGTTAGGTGTAGTCTGGTGGCTTAGGCAAATCTAGTCCCTTGGTCTCAGACCAAGGTGCACAGTACAAACCCACCAAGAGGGGTACCATTTGGCTACTGTTTAACTTCTTATTAGCAGAGGCCTAGGCCTGATTTAAGGCCCACCACCCTAACATTTATGAAAACTTACTGTCACTGTCACGTTTATAAGACCAAATGTTTGACAAGATTATAAGTGCAACAGTGCATATTTGAATTCCTCCACACGTACAGCTTACCTAAAGGTCAAGTTTGGCAAATGAAGCAGTTTGCTTTCATTATATTTGGAAGCAGTCCGGACTGAAATGTCAAGGTCCCCTTGCAGAACAAACTGACCTGAGTGTGGAGAGACAGAAAAACTTGTTTAAAATACAGTGTCTTTGACATAATCAAGGAAATTGTGTAAATGTTTGAAATGTGAGAAAACTTTTGACCTTGAGTTGAACTATGACCACAGAATATTTGTTTTAAATATTGCTGTTTTATATATTGAAGAAGAATTCTAAAATGACATCAATGACAATCAAAAGGCTATTAAATCATGCATACAAATAATAAAGTAAAAAAAAAATTAAGAGAGGTTGATCTAAAGACAGGTGGTTAAATGAATAACTTAATAAAAAGTCTTTATATGAAACAGATTTTTTAAGAAGAAAACAAGATGGTATTTATTTAAAATGAATACAATATGATGACTTTATAAACAGAATACAATATGATGACTTTATAAACAAACAAACAAAACTGGCTATAGTGTTAAAAACAATATAAGAAAAAAAATGCTGATATTATTAAAGAAACCAGTTGTGTTATAAATCATCAATATTCAAATAACAATGGCTGACTTTTGGTTGAAGCTAAGAGAATGACAATAAGGAAATTAGCTAGACATTGTTTGATAGTGAACAGATAACGCCTGCCATAACAGTTAAAGTGTGGGCAAATCAGCTCCCAAGTGAAGTCTTTATCATGTAGTTATGTATTATTCAAAAAGTGTTATGCTACAAAAAAATCTATTAAGTAATTAGTATGATAAACAATGTCACTTGCAGAGTAGATATAATTTGTTTTTTAAACTTTTGTATTGAGAAAAAATTTAGATACACATAAATATATTTTAAATATTTTTTACAAATAAAATCACAAAATTAAATGAATTTTTACTAATTTCACTGTGATCCAATGCTAAGAATCCTACAGGCCAACTTAATTCTTTATCCTTTACACAGAGGGAACATTCGCAAAATACCAAATGTCAAGGACATTTTAATTCTATTGTAAGAAAGTGTACACATTTTAATTCAACTAAAATGTAAAGAAGTGTACCGTTGGTCCAGTCCATAACCAAATTAGTCCAAGTCCAGTCCATCAACTCTGTGTTGTTGTAAGGGTCAAAGGAGGCATGGTAGAGCCAACTCATTTTAGTGATTGACCAGGTAAAACGTCCATGAAACAGGAGGCGCATTTTGTCCCAGAAGGGCAACGGTTTACTGGGATCAATCGAAGGGCGGTTGATGAGGTCAAGGCTGAGATTGAACAAAGCAAAGGCAGGCTCCCAGCACACCCCATAGGCCATTGTTAATGAAGTCATATCTGAACAATGAATAAAATAAGTTTTGATTTGTTAAGAAACAAAATAATATTATCAAGTGTTAAATTTTATTTAGGTGACCCATAACCAGCTTGTCATCATCATCATCATCAAACTTCATTTGAGTGAGGGCTTGAGAGGCTCAAATCCTCTCTTGCAAAAGCCCTGGACAGAAACCCTGCTGTCTTGCGTAGTGCATAAATGTCGCCATACAGATCGAGAATTTTTGGTTTCCCAGACCTGTCGAGACGGAGATCAGAAAGTCTGGGGCAGTCAGACAGAAAATGAGGCACGGTTTCCTCTTCTTCCCCGCAGCGGGGGCACAGTGAATCGAAATTTGGTCATAGCTGTGAGAAATACAACCAGCTTGTAGCATACAGTGCTACACTCGTGGCAGACCCTGGAACAGCTGCTGATCCCAAACTGTATTGGCTTTTTTGCTGTTCCATTTACCCAACTTAATGAAGAAAGGGGGGATAACTACTGTGTGACAGTGTGGGACTATGGATGAGAACGTTCACAGCCAAGGCGATTCCCTGGTTCTCATCTTGTCAACCCAGGAGATGACCTATAAACCGCCTTATGATGGAAGGCGGCATATGAATATCTAGGGAGTGCTTTAAATAGTTGCATACATATTAAAAGCATGAATGAATATATATGAATAGAAGCCTTAGCTCAGAATTAACTTGATTCAACGAGTTGTTAGAGTTTTAAATTGCAAAAAAAAAAAAAAGTTTGTTGTTCAAAAGATCCTGAAAGTAACCACAAAACAGGTTCTACATAGTCCAAGTAGTTTTTTGCAACAGCATAATGTTCTACATCCAGTACACGTTGGACTTACTTAACCAACTTAAATGAACTCATCAAAATTGAGTCTATGTAATATGAATACATAGTTCAAATTTATACTGATGTTAGACGTCTATTTAAAGTGTATGCATTTAGAATTTGTATTATGTATATGGCTGGACAACATAAAAGAATGGACCGGCCTCTCACTTGATAACCTGCTAAGAATAGTTGATGACAGGGAAAAACAGGGATTTGGTTACACCATCACAGCACCCCTACTACAAAAGTAGGGGAAAACATGATGAGATATATTATATATATATATATATATATAATTATATATATATATATTAAAAATGTATGTATTTACAATATGTAGCCTACTTGGTGTATAATAGAGTATATGTATATTATGCATTCATTTCACCTATGTATTTATCATATTATAAATAAGTTACTAGATTTAGTGTATGTATTTAGTGTAAGTATATGGAACATGAAAAAGAGAAAAACTTGCCGCAGCTAAAGTCATGGAAGAACTTCAATGCCGGTAAGTTTCTTTCAACAGTAGTAGCCTTCCATGGTTTCTCCAGCTCCACAGTACACAAACGTTTAGCTGAAGTTTGAAACAAAATTTTTGAAAATAATAAAAGTACCCAGTAAATTGGAATTTTAATGCATAAGCCATGACTTGATAACAATAAAAAGGCTTTATTGTAGGGCTAGCCAGAGAGATTTTTGTACAAAACAAACATTGCACCAATACACAACAAAAATAAACTCTCAATAAATCTGAACTACCTCTACACCAATACACAACAAAAACAAACTCTCAATAAATCTGAACTACCTCTACACCAATACACAACAAAAACAAACTCCTGAACTACCTCTGACTGTTCCTTCTCTCTCTGCACCTATCAGCCTGCCCCAGACATGTTTATTCTGTATGTCAATCATGGGACGTGGGAAATCTCTCAGCGACACTGACCAAAGTTTGACACTGGCATTAATGTAGCGACACCATAAGGTCACAAACTCTACTGGCTCCTTGGGGAAAGGACTATAAATATAAAAAAAATATCTTTAGAAAATTAGAGAGTGATTTTCTGATGCGTTAAAAAAAAATTTAATTAATCAATTTCATTTAATTTTTTATACAGTTTGTATACAGCCAGAAACAAGAATTTCCTTAAGACCTTTATATTCAAAAAGTCAATTACCAGTTTCAGACCTGGTGATTCATGGAACAAATAAGAATTTCCTTAAGACCTTTATATTCAAAAAGTCAATTACCAGTTTCAGACCTGGTGATTCATGGAACAAATAAGAATTTCCTTAAAACTGAAAGCAGCTATAATTATTCAATTTTTTCAATTTTTTTTTTTTACAATTACTTTCTTTTCATAAGTTGTTTTGGTCTGTATGTTGAAGAAACTTGGCACACTTGACAATGTTTTATTTTTTAAATTCATCATAGAAAAGTGGTCTAAAGAAGATTGCATAAAAATTAGATTAGTTACCTTTCTTTATCAATCTCCTGCATGTGCTTGAGGACATTCTCTTTCCCATGGAAGGAAACGTCTGCTAGAGCTGTAATGTGGATGTCCTCCATCAGCCAGGTGAAGAGCTGTGTGCGCAAGGGGGCTGCGTTGTACAGCTGCTGAGAACGCTGGATGTAGATCTCTGAACTTTTCTTGTAGAGGCTGGCGTAGAGTTCTTCTCTTTTATTCACTAGACAAACACATGCATCAATTACAAAATGTATCATCTTTAAACTAAAATGATATAAAATGGGTTGATAATGAAATAATAATAAAATAATAGCAATAAAAGTCAGATACCCATTAGAGTTGGGTGGACTCAGGGAAGGCCCAAAAAAATCTTGAAATTCTAAATTCCCGTCTTCGCCGAGATTTGAACCCAGGACCCCAGGTTCAGAAGTCAAGCGCTTAACCACTCAGCCACCGGGGACAACAAAACATTATAATGATAGCAAATGCAATATTTGTTCATGCCAAAGTTTCACTTAAACATTACACATAAAGTTAACGACAGATAGTTGGATCATATTTGAGGATTTAATCGCCAGGGAAACGAGTTCCTATGTCTCGTCTTTGTTTCTCTGTGATGGTAAAATGTTAAAATTGTGATTTAAAGTGTTGTTTTTCTTTGTTTAAAACCTTTTGATTTCTATTGTTATAATGTTTTGTTTGGTGTAATACATAAATTGTAAGACAAATTTCCTTACGAATAATAATGATTATTATTATTAACTATTATTATTATTCTTAGGTATGTTGTTCTCAAAAGGTGCTAGTAATGATCTAACAAACAGTATTTAGGATTTGTATTCTTAAGTTTATTAAATGCTTATGTCAGCTAATTTTATCTGAACTTGTATAGAGAGAAAATATAAGTGAACTACTTGTATATAGTATAAGCAAATTCTATATAAAATCATTAAGAGAAACTAAGGAAAGCTTACAAGGAATGAATTGCTTCTTTTGTATATCCACGAGCTTCATGTCCAGAACTTCCTTCCTTTTCTTACTTTCAGTGCCTTCATCTTTTAGGAGCTGGTTGTTAATACAAGAAATAGATCAATAGCTGGTTGTTTATACAAGAAATAGATCAATAGTTGATGTTTATACAAGAAATAGATCAATATCTGGTTGTTAATACAAGAAATAGATCAATAGCTGGTGTTTATACAAGAAATAGATCAATAGTTGATGTTTATACAAGAAATAGATCAATATCTGGTTGTTAATACAAGAAATAGATCAATAGCTGATGTTAATATAAGAAATAGATCAATAGCTGGTTGTTAATACAAGAAATAGATCAATAGCTGGTTGTTAATACAAGAAATAGATCAATAGCTGATGTTTATATCAGAAATAGATCAATAGCTGGTTGTTAATACAAGAAATAGATCAATAGCTGGTTGTTAATACAAGAAATAGATCAATAGCTGGTTGTTAATACAAGAAATAGATCAATAGTTGATGTTTATACAATAAATAGATCAATATCTGGTTGTTAATACAAGAAATAGATCAATATCTGGTTGTTAATACAAGAAATAGATCAATAGCTGATGTTTATATAAGAAATAGATCAATATCTGGTTGTTAATACAAGAAATAGATCAATAGCTGGTTGTTAATACAAGAAATAGATCAATATCTGGTTGTTAATACAAGAAATAGATCAATAGCTGGTTGTTAATACAAGAAATAGATCAATATCTGGTTGTTAATACAAGAAATAGATCAATAGCTGATGTTTATATAAGAAATAGATCAATAGCTGGTGTTTATATAAGAAATAGATCAATATCTGGTTGTTAATACAAGAAATAGATCAATAGCTGATGTTTATACAAGAAATAGATCAATAGCTGATGTTTATACAAGAAATAGATCAATGGCTGGTTGTTAATACAAGAAATAGATCAATAGCTGATGTTTATACAAGAAATAGATCAATGGCTGGTTGTTAATACAAGAAATAGATCAATAGTTGATGTTTATACAAGAAATAGATCAATATCTGGTTGTTAATACAAGAAATAGATCAATAGCTGATGTTTATACAAGAAATAGATCAATAGCTGGTTGTTAATACAAGAAATAGATCAATAGCTGGTTGTTAATACAAGAAATAGATCAATAGCTGATGTTTATATAAGAAATAGATCAATAGCTGGTTGTTAATACAAGAAATAGATCAATACCTGGTTGTTAATACAAGAAATAGATCAATAGCTGATGTTTATACAAGAAATAGATCAATAGCTGATGTTTATATAAGAAATAGATCAATAGCTGGTTGTTAATACAAGAAATAGATCAATAGCTGGTTGTTAATACAAGAAATAGATCAATAGCTGATGTTTATATCAGAAATAGATCAATAGCTGGTTGTTAATACAAGAAATAGATCAATAGCTGGTTGTTAATACAAGAAATAGATCAATAGCTGGTTGTTAATACAAGAAATAGATCAATAGTTGATGTTTATACAATAAATAGATCAATATCTGGTTGTTAATACAAGAAATAGATCAATATCTGGTTGTTAATACAAGAAATAGATCAATAGCTGATGTTTATATAAGAAATAGATCAATATCTGGTTGTTAATACAAGAAATAGATCAATAGCTGGTTGTTAATACAAGAAATAGATCAATATCTGGTTGTTAATACAAGAAATAGATCAATAGCTGGTTGTTAATACAAGAAATAGATCAATATCTGGTTGTTAATACAAGAAATAGATCAATAGCTGATGTTTATATAAGAAATAGATCAATAGCTGGTGTTTATATAAGAAATAGATCAATATCTGGTTGTTAATACAAGAAATAGATCAATAGCTGATGTTTATATAAGAAATAGATCAATAGCTGGTGTTTATATAAGAAATAGATCAATAGCTGGTTGTTAATACAAGAAATAGATCAATAGCTGGTTGTTAATACAAGAAAAAGATCAATAGCTGGTGTTTATACAAGAAATAGATCAATAGTTGATGTTTATACAAGAAATAGATCAATATCTGGTTGTTAATACAAGAAATAGATCAATAGCTGATGTTTATACAAGAAATAGATCAATAGCTGGTTGTTAATACAAGAAATAGATCAATAGCTGGTTGTTAATACAAGAAATAGATCAATAGCTGATGTTTATATAAGAAATAGATCAATAGCTGGTTGTTAATACAAGAAATAGATCAATAGCTGGTTGTTAATACAAGAAATAGATCAATAGCTGATGTTTATACAAGAAATAGATCAATAGTTGATGTTTATATAAGAAATAGATAGATAGCTGGTGTTTATATAAGAAATAGATCAATAGCTGGTGTTTATATAAGAAATAGATCAATAGCTGGTTGTTAATACAAGAAATAGATCAATAGCTGATGTTTATATAAGAAATAGATCAATAGCTGGTGTTTATATAAGAAATAGATCAATAGCTATTTGTTAATACAAGAAATAGATCAATAGCTGGTGTTTATATAAGAAATAGATCAATAGCTGGTTGTTAATACAAGAAATAGATCAATAGCTGGTTGTTAATACAAGAAATAGATCAATAGCTGGTGTTTATACAAGAAATAGATCAATAGTTGATGTTTATACAAGAAATAGATCAATATCTGGTTGTTAATACAAGAAATAGATCAATAGCTGATGTTTATATAAGAAATAGATCAATAGCTGGTTGTTAATACAAGAAATAGATCAATAGCTGGTTGTTAATACAAGAAATAGATCAATAGCTGATGTTTATATAAGAAATAGATCAATAGCTGGTTGTTAATACAAAAAATAGATCAATAGCTGATGTTTATACAAGAAATAGATCAATAGCTGGTTGTTAATACAAGAAATAGATCAATAGCTGGTGTTTATACAAGAAATAGATCAATATCTGGTTGTTAATACAAGAAATAGATCAATAGCTGGTTGTTTATACAAGAAATAGATCAATAGTTGATGTTTATACAAGAAATAGATCAATATCTGGTTGTTAATACAAGAAATAGATCAATAGCTGGTGTTTATACAAGAAATAGATCAATAGTTGATGTTTATACAAGAAATAGATCAATATCTGGTTGTTAATACAAGAAATAGATCAATAGCTGGTTGTTAATACAAGAAATAGATCAATAGCTGATGTTTATACAAGAAATAGATCAATGGCTGGTTGTTAATACAAGAAATAGATCAATAGCTGATGTTTATACAAGAAATAGATCAATGGCTGGTTGTTAATACAAGAAATAGATCAATAGCTGATGTTTATACAAGAAATAGATCAATGGCTGGTTGTTAATACAAGAAATAGATCAATAGCTGATGTTTATACAAGAAATAGATCAATGGCTGGTTGTTAATACAAGAAATAGATCAATAGCTGATGTTTATACAAGAAATAGATCAATGGCTGGTTGTTAATACAAGAAATAGATCAATAGCTGATGTTTATACAAGAAATAGATCAATAGCTGATGTTTATACAAGAAATAGATCAATGGCTGGTTGTTAATACAAGAAATAGATCAATAGCTGGTTGTTAATACAAGAAATAGATTTAATATGCAAGAACTTGATCATTTCATCAATAGCTAGTGTTAATATGATTATTTCATCAATAGCTGGTTGTTAATTCAAGAAATAGATTTAATATGCAAGAACTTGATTATTTCATCAATAGCTAGTGTTATAAGAGGAATAGATCCTTACAACAACCGTAAGCTTTTAACATCTAAACTGTATTCTTATTTCTTTAGAGATACATATATATTGAATGTATATCTATATAATACTGTCAGATAGAAATCTGTCTGGGAAGCCCAAGAAACAGTTGACAGAACAAGTTTGCTGGCATACATAACAAAAGATGTGTCTATCACAATGAACTTCTGGATCCAGCTAAATAGTACTGTTTGAAATACATTTTATAAGATGACTTACCTCATAGTTCAAACCCATTTTGACTTCAAATGGATCATCAGACATCTCTATAGACAGCATCTGAAACACAGACACACCAATGGAAACATTATATACATGAATTTAAGGGTCATAACAGAATAGACACCAAGAATTAGCCAATTTTATTTTGAATGCATCTTTTGTTTTATTTATTCTGCATACAGTAAAGCACCGCTGCCATTCCCTGTCCTCCTGTGGGAGGTTTGACCTAGAATGTAACTTATCTTCAACTCTGAAGGAACATCCGAAACGTGTAAAACAAATTTGTTATACTAACATTTAACAAATTTATTATTGCTGTGATCATTGATTCAATATATTCGTGAAAACTAAGTTTCATACCTTGACTTTAAATGTGAGATCTGGCGGTAAAGGACTATCAACAGTGGAAGGTTTCCTTTTCATTCTATGAACTAACTTTAACCATTTGACTGTGTTGATAGCCTGGAAAGAATAACAGATTAGAATCAAAATTAACTTCTACTCTCAAAAATATACGAAATAGTTCAAATACAGATATGACTTTTTGGGGTCAGTTCATTTTTTTTTTTTTTTCCCCACCACCATTTGATTGTGTGGGTTAGTGCAAGTTAGTGTGGGTAAGGGTAAGTGCAAGTATAAAGTGAAATGTGGTAACACAACTGTTGACACTGTTCATTCTTTGATGACCTGTAAGGTATTTGCTTATCTCCCCTACATCAGACTTGAACTGTTATAAACTTATGTTCTGGTATACGCTCTAGTTGGTGTTCTTGGCAGTATATAAACTCGTATTTGTTAGTGATGTTTTGGTATTTGATGATTTGAATATTAAACACTAAAAAAATTGCTGTCCTTTTTACTTTGAAATAACAACCATCTAACTAACAACATTCTTTTAAAACATGTACAATAATTGGAACTGAACCAACAGTGTCTGTGGACTGACCTCTTCATAACAGTTTATAGTATCTATGGACTGACCTCTTCATAACAATCAGCAAAATTGTATTGGTGTGGAAATAAAATGTCAATGCTGTCAAAAGAGATGCTCCTGAAACGATAAAAAAAAGGCATCTCATGTTATATATACACTATATGTTACAGCAGCATCTCATGTTATATATACACTATATGTTACAGCAGCATCTCATGTTATATATACACTATATGTTACAGCAGCATCTCATGTTATATATACACTATATGTTACAGCAGCATCTCATGTTATATTTACACTATATGTTACAGCAGCATCTCATGTTATATATAAACTATATGTTACAGCAGCATCTCATGTTATATATACACTATATGTTACAGCAGCATCTCATGTTATATTTACACTATATGTTACAGCAGCATCTCATGTTATATTTACACTATATGTTACAGCAGCATCTCATGTTATATTTACACTATATGTTACAGCAGCATCTCATGTTATATTTACACTATATGTTACAGCAGCATCTCATGTTATATATAAACTATATGTTACAGCAGCATCTCATGTTATATATACACTATATGTTACAGCAGCATCTCATGTTATATTTACACTATATGTTACAGCAGCATCTCATGTTATATATAAACTATATGTTACAGCAGCATCTCATGTTATATATACACTATATGTTACAGCAGCATCTCATGTTATATATAAACTATATGTTACAGCAGCATCTCATGTTATATATACACTATATGTTACAGCAGCATCTCATGTTATATTTACACTATATGTTACAGCAGCATCTCATGTTATATTTACACTATATGTTACAGCAGCATCTCATGTTATATATACACTATATGTTACAGCAGCATCTCATGTTATATATACACTATATGTTACAGTGCAAATATTTGAAGTTAAGTAGCTGCAAAGTAGACAAATTTTGTTTGGTTTTTAATTAGCTCTCAGTTCTACAACATTTACCAGGCCTTGTTAGTGACACACTGTAAATTCTTGGCCCGCTCTCTTTCTGCCTTCAAGTGACTCAGTGGTAGACTCTCTAATTGGAAGCCCTGATGTAAACATGGGGGAAAAAAAGAACAACTTAAGAACACAAAAAAGAAACCTTCCAGTGACAGTTTTAACTCTTTCTCTCCTAATTTGTTGATTTGACCCAATTAAATAAAATTAATTTTTGATTTTATAAACTTATAACTTGTGTTATATATAAAAAGAGCATGCATTTCCCTATAATTCTATACCAAAAGTAATGTTTTCTGATTTAAAAAAACAATATGATATTGAAGTTTAATCATAACAGGGTAGAATGTACAAATGTGAAAAAAATTAACAATTCTGCCAGAACATGGAAAATAATTACAGAGATAAAGAGTTAAAGTAACTTGTGTAATGACATATACTTCTGTATTGAACATAGTTGTTATTTATAAGTATCTCTTAAGATATAACATTTTTTCATTCTTCAGTATTAATAAGTTCAAAAAATCAATGTTGATTCATCACTGATTCTTCTGGAATTTAAATTACTCAATGTCGGTCATAACATAAAATAGGATATGTTGTATGCCCTTACTCTCTTGGCTACCTTATAAAGTAAACATCTTAACATCATTTTTTGTGTAGTTCATGTGTTCTTGTACATTTTATTTGGTAATGTCTTACAGAAAAATCTGTCGCTTGACATCATCAAGCAAAACTTTAATTTAAACAAGTGTTCAGATAGAAAAAAAAAATTACCCTTTCAGACCTAGCGAACTATAGGGCAGATGATGATAAAGTCATCTGTTTCTATGGCCTAGGGTTAACGAGGGTGTCATGTGGCGAGCAAAATGACCAACCGCATTTACTTTCCCCAACTATAATACTCATTAGTGTTGGGTGAACTGACTCAGGGGTGCCCTAAAAATTCAAAATCCCTGTCTATTCCGAGTTTTGAACCCAGGACCCCAGGTTCAGAAACCAAAAGCTTAACTGCTCAGCCACAGTATTCAGATATAAAATAATAAATATCATAATTAGCTTCTAACTAGAAATTAATTTTATCCAGATCTATATCTGTTGATACTGTTGACATATATGTTTTAAAATTAGCATTTTGTATTTAACATATGAGTGTATTGTGTGTAGACAAGTAGGTAGTCAGTATTTAGAAAGTATAGTATCAACAAGTGACTATTTTTGTGTAAACAAGTAGGTAGTCAGTATTTAAAGAGGCAAGACAGACAATCCTTGTTTAGAGAAGATAACTCTGTGTCTGTCTCACCACTATGTTAAAAATGTTGTGTCCATCACATCTGATGTGAAAGTCCTTGACCTCCATCAGTACATCAGGAAATGTCATGGTCACCAATAAATTCTGGGTGAATATACTTAACCTAAGCAATTAGAAACCAGACATTAGTGATAGAAGATAGTTTTTGACATCATGTAATTGTTGTTTATAGACTTCAAAATAATTTTTTTTTTTTCAATAGGCAAACTTTTACGAAAAATTGCACACAAAACAAAAAAAAAAATTATTTATATATTTTATCCACCAGTTTAAATTGTATGATATACAATTTATAACTATTGATTGAAAATATGTCTGAATAATGCAGACCGTAGAAATCAGTGAATAATTTCTTACATGCATGAGCCTATGAATGTATGTATAATCTAATTTTACTTGTACAGGTCAGTTGAAGGAATGAGAGAGTGACAAGAACATTTGTGTTGGTTTTAGAGAAAACAGTTTGACAGTATGTGTTAACATGCATGACTAGAAGCGTAGGACGTAATCATCTTCTTGTTTGAAGTAACGTCTGTATTCTATAAGATAAGATAAGAATCAGACCTGAATAAAATTGGGGGGGAGACCAAAGTTTTTAGCAATTTTGTTACTATACATATTATAGAAGAGCTGTAACAATGTCTTTTTTTTTTTTATTCCAGTGCTCTAAATGTTTCAAGTAGACTACTAAGTTGTAGTTCAAAAGGATTTAATTCAAGCATTTTTGTGTACATCCACTAGACTAGAGGGAGGAAACTATTCAACTGATGTTTCTATTGAATGTGACAGACTTACAGATGAAAATGTTGATAAAGAATGTGACAGACATACAGATGAAGATGTTGATAATGAATGAGACAGACTTACAGATGAAGATGTCGATAATGAATGAGACAGACTTACACACATGAATGTGTTCATAATGAATGTGACAGACTTACACACATGAATGTGTTCATAATGAATGAGACAGACTTACACACATGAATGTGTTCATAATGAATGTGACAGACTTACACACATGAATGTGTTCATAATGAATGAGACAGACTTACACACATGAATGTGTTCATAATGAATGTGACAGACTTACACACATGAATGTGTTCATAATGAATGTGACAGACTTACAGATGATTCTGTGAGAGTTTGGCCTCCAGCTTAATTTCAGCCACAACTACAACGTTGATGCAGACATCTGCTTTGGAAGGGGAATCACTCTGGTGAGTTTGTAACACTTTTGTAACATTACCCGAGGATGTCTCTGGAAAAAAAAAAAGGAGCAAAACTGATCGGTATTTCAATTTACATTTTCAAAGCATCACTTCAATTTGGCCTTAAATTTTATTGATTTACTACATTTCTTTTATGTCAGTTTTTTTTATCATCTCAGTGTCTAGTATAAGGGTACAACTCTAGTAGGATGGAAAATTCTATAGCAGTGCTTTTCAAACATTATTTAATAAGTACCACTCAGTGAGGACCAGTAAACTGAAGTATCACGTTAATTTCTACCCTTGTTCTTCTGAAGAAAAACATTTTAAAATCACTACAATGAAGATATTAAGAGATAACTGTTAATTATTAAAGAATCAATTAAAAAAAATAAAAGTTCATCATGTGTTACCTTCTTCCACACCAGAAACTTTGGACTGTAAAGCTTTAAGTTCCTGCAATCCCTCTACCAGACACTTGTGGAGTTCAGTTGTCCATTGTAGTGTCAGGTGCTGCACAATGTGGACTTTGCATTCCTGTTAGAACAGCCAACATGAGACAAAGATAATATAAGACAATAGATAACTTAGTCAAGTATGCATAAATGTATTATTCACTTCAGAATTTGTCTGTACAATCTCAGTTTTTTTCCTTAACATAATGTCAACCCAGGACTTTATGAAACAAAGAAAACTTGAATAGCGAAAGCATACAGCTAAAACAACTTAAAACTTGTATTAAACTCAGATATGCATCTTCTTAGATAAACGAGATCTAATTAAAACAAGGTTGTTGTTTTTTTTAAAACAAAGTCAATGACTATGGCATATCAACATGATCAGGTATCTGTGTTTAAGATTCAGAGAGTATGACACCATTTTAAAAAATATTGTTCAATTTGTGAAATGAATCGTGAACAGAAAACAACTTTTTTTTCCATCTCGATGACAGTGCTGAAAATTCAGAGACAATGATATGTCAATCATAATCATATCCGTTGTCTGTTGAAGATTTGGAGATCATCTCACAGCTGTTTCTCAAAAAAAAAACAAAAAACAACCTAGTTAATTTAATGGGGCATGTTAATAAGAGCATTATACTTAAATGAATCACAAATGAATACATTTTATTTAAGGTGGTGTCTGAATGCTGGTCAGTCCGAACCTCCTGTTTTGGAGGAGAAAAGTAGAGGGAAGGGGGAGATTCAGGTAGTTCAATTCAAGGTAGTTATTGTTTTGGCTTTGCGAGAGGGGTTTAAATATGGACTGTAACTCATAGTTAGGCAGTTGGTGTTTTGTTTGGTTGTAGAACGGAGAAGAGTATCTTGCCCCTGTGTAAAAGCAATACATTTTTCTTTCATTGGAAATATATTGTACAGAAAAAAAAAAGGAACAGATTGCGTTGGGCAGGTCACCTCGAAAGAATGCCAGAGAACTGAGGAGCAAAGATTGTTCACCGGCAAAAAACAAAAGGCAGGCGCTCTATTGGCAGGTGCTCTAAAGCAGAACACGAGTACTTGGCTTGATGACGTTGAGGCAGATCTACAATATTTTAAAGTCCAGGCATAGAGACGTAAAGCACAGGATTGATCAGAATGGAGAGATGTGCTTAAGCTGGGCCATGCCCTCCAAGGGCTCAAGTGCCACTGGGATGGATGGATATATATTATAGATGTAGTATTACGAATCATTTGTTAGCATTGTGGGATGATATTGTGGTCAAGATGTGATAAATTATATATGTCAATAAACTGGAGTTATGAAGTCTTTGTATGCAAATGAGAACGATAGCACTGACATCTCCAAATAATAAAGTTCTTGACAGGGGGCTGTGTTCAGTTGTAGCTATCAGTTCATGAACTTTTATCAATTAAATTAATTCAAATGTAGTGTCAAAACTTGACAAACCGAACAAAAAAATTATAAAAAAAAAATCTGTAACTTGGAAACCGGCACAGAGAAAATTTTATTTATGAAACTTAAAAAAACATAACAAAGACTTCTCACCTTGTTAAGGGGAATGTACTTGACCTTCACCTGGTGGACATAAAACGCTGCTTTATGGATCTCACTGGAACGACTCAGTGGTAGAAACTGTGAAAATAAAACAAGTTCAGATTTCAGACTTTTAGTTCAACACTGAAACAACAAATTGAGACGGAAGAATAAACTGTCTGATTTATTTAATAGAAATGAGAGATTATAACGTGGAATTGTGCCTCATTCGTTAGTTTGTATATATGAATATTCACCAAAAAATAGTACTTACTTCTTTATCACAGATCAAGTACTGCGTCTTTGTTCCATCCACAGATAATGTGGTATGTGTGGAGTTGTGGTTAAGAGACACAGTGTCGACTCGGGTCATAACACAGGCTGGAAGTACAAGTTATCATTGCTACAATTAAACAGCCCTCAGGGAGAACTAGATCATGGAATTGAAAACATTGTATCTTAAAGCTGTAAAACACCAAATAATAATTAAATCTTGTTTTTAAACCATTGTTTCCATGACACACTACACATACAATTTATAAAGCATCAAGAAGGGTTGGTTAAACTTGGTCATCTACCTCCCTACAAGAAGGAAAACTCTAAATCCAATCTTCTGCTGCCTTTCAGCTAGACCCCCAAACAATGCAAAAGCTTTGGAAGCCAATCCTAAGTAACACCCACCCAGGAGCTGGTGACCCTTAGTGTAGTACGCTGGCAGAACTTTAAAAACTACTGACCCCAAATTGTATCGGCTGGAGCAAACAGCTGTGTGGAAAGGGGGAAATGCTGTTTGGGCACCAACATCCTGACCATTGCCAATGTCCAGCAGATGTGGAATGGTCGTCATACGACTGAAGGAGACCAATCATGTTTCTCACAAAACAGAATATTATTTATGTCAGAAAAAAAAATCTTCAATGAATGGATATAATATCACTGCATACTGGCATCATACTTAAGAACTAAATTTTACTGTGAAAAAAAAATTATTTTGATTTATGTGAGAAAAAAAAAAGCAATAAAAGTGATGAACTCACTCACCACCAACAATATTGCTGATAAATAGATTAATGTTGGAGAAATCAAACTTCACAGAGTGAGACAGAGATGTGCTGTGGAGCAGATTCGCCACTTTTTGCTCCTTGCTGGGGGCTAGTCTGCTAGATTGAAGTTTGAGAGGCTGGGGTTTGGTTCTCTTTAATACACCCAGAAGCTGCTTTAGCACATTATATAGGCCAGTGGACCATTCCACTTGAATGTTGTCCTCCATTCCTTCTAATTTCAAGTCATTACTAAATTTCTTCACCTAGGGGTCAAAGGTAAACAACAAATAGAATTAATATCTTAGTGGAGAGTCGGTAATTGGTAGGGCAAACAGTTGCATCAAAATATCTAAGTGGAGAGTCAAAATTTGGTAGGGCAAACAGTTGCATCAAAATATCTTAGTGGAGAGTCAAAATTTGGTAGGACAAACAGTTGCATCAAAATATCTTAGTGGAGAGTCAATAATTGGTAGTGCAAACAGATTATGTAAAGGTCATCTGTTTCTGTTGCCCAGGGTTAACGATGGTGTCATGTGGCCAGCACATTGACCAACCGCCAGTACTTTCTCCAACTAATGTCGGGTACCCATTAGAGGTGAGTGGACTCAGAGGCGCCATAAAGATCCTGAAATTAAAAATCCCAGGATCACCAGGATTTGAAACTGGGAGCCCAGGTTACAATTAAGTTTTCATGAATTTTTGCCTTTTGTTTGGAGTAGATTCTCAAGGAACTACTTCTACTACACACACAATGACAATCAGAGAGCAGGTGACAGAACCGCTTACCTTCATGAGCAAAATTCCTAAGTAGAAAACTGTGCCCCAGAAATGCTTTTTGCCCCCTAATTGATCACTGGTCAGTTTTGCATCAACAAGGTAACAGAAAACATTCTGAACATCAATTTCACAGGAGCCGTTGTATGTCTGCCACCATTCTCTTCTCTCTACAGCTGAAGAGGCAATACAATATCATGTGATCACTCACTGACTTTAGGTAATGAATGTTATTTAATCGGAATAAAAGTTAACTGACTTAGATAAGTATATCATTGTCTCTGCCTGGTTATGCAATATGCGCTTTGAACTGTCGTCCCAATGGTACAGAGTTCAGATCCTGCCCGCTTCTTTCCCCCACTGTCCTGCTGGATGTAACAATCATCCTTTTGAAACGAACGCCAGAAGCATATAAATGAAAGGGATGAAAACTTAAATCGATCTTCTTCTGCCTACTACTGTCAGATAAGCTCAATGCCTACCACCTACTAGTTAGAGAATCTCTAGGACCTATTAGGAAATTATCCACTGCATTTTACCAACATTAAATGTGAATTTAAAATTTTAATTAATGATAGAATTTAAATGTTAGCTCACAAAAAAAATAATTTTTTCACCTTTTGACTGAGAGTCAAAGCCAAGGTATTAAACAAGTGAAATATTTTTTTTTAAATCCTTTTTTAATAAGAAATCTTATCTAAGGGGAAGAGCTCTGCACTTACAACCATACCTCTCAAAAATGTAGAAGTTATTTCCCTTATTCATTATCAAACACAAAATAATTAATTACCAATAATTAATGGACTAATTATATAATTTTTTAATTGATTCATGTTTTGTTAGGTACAATAAATAACTCATTAAAATTTCAGCTTGATCCAAGAGTGGGTACGCAAGAAGTTAGGTGAACAAACATTTTACCAGACAGACAGAGTGAGTTGACAGAAGCTTTGTAGAAATATTCCCAACCCTAGCAATAATAAAAGACACATGCATTTGTAAGAAAGAGTCTCACCACTTGATCCTCCAGGCTTCAGAGTGGTCGTCAGTTGTGCATAAGCCAACTGGGTGTGAAGTCCATTACACGCTGCTGTTGAAAAGGTCGAAGATAGATCTGTGACCTCAATGACTGTTGAGAAATTTTTCCCTTCCACCCAACCCAACAGGACGGGACTAGAAGAAAAAAATGACAAAGCTGATAAGATACAATAAACATACAAAGATAATTATTTTATTATAGTCTTAAACAATGTTATTTACATCCCAAATCTCCAAAGGCATCATTAGTCAATCCATCCATCCCAGTGGCGCTACAGCCAATGGAGGGCTCTGGCCTGCTTTAACACATCCTTCCATTCAGATCTCTACTGGGCCTTTCGTCTCCATGCCCTGACCCCAAGCTGCTTCAGAGCTGCTTCTACATCATCAATCCATCATCATTAGTCAAAAGGCGTTTTCAAAACAAAACTTTTCATTTTCTATCATTGTAGTAAGGCAGTCTAGAAATTAATTTTGCTTAAAAACATGCATTTCCTTATTGTTTCATTGCCTGCATGCCAGATTATAGTTTGGTTAAGAACCTGTATAACATTCTAATGGGAATAGTCATGCACATTGTGACATTGTCCTACATGTAACAATTATTACCTAAGAGAGCACTATGGCTGCTGTTTTCAGATCAAATCAAAGCATTAGAGATGTGTAATCTAGTAATTCTAGTTAGATGGATTAAACCACTTTACAAAGATGGTAACAGATTTGAAAATGCTTAGTTTTCACATTTTAAATAGTTTTTACATCAAAGAATGGATAGGCCTGTCACTGAATGAAATTCTATCCAAGGAAAAAGACAGAGAGGAATGGAGAAAGACACTCAACAGATCTAGTGGGGTGCCCCAATGGTTTAAGAGAATAAGAGATAGGTGAAGGTAAATATAGTTTTTTAAAGCAATTTTGAACTTCTGTGTAATAAACATGCTATCTTCTACAAGATTTATAACGAAGGATTTGGCATTTGCAACGTTACCATTTTACTACTAGAGCATATCAATAATATATATATTTTGGCTTGGTATTTTGGCTTGGTTAAACTACTAGTATATACCTTAGTACAGAATAGTTTGGTGTATAGTTTTTTGAAGCAACTTCTGTGTAATAAACATGCTTTTAACAAATATTTATAACTGAGGATTTGGCATTTGCAAAGATAATATATTCAATGCAGTGTTACCTAAAGACTATCAATACAACAAATATTTTTGCTTGGTTAAACTTCTAGTATCTACCTTGGTACAGATTTTTTCCTAGTCAAGGGTAAATGTACTCTTGGTCTATCTTGCGGCTGCCTCCACTGGAAAATATTAGTGAAGACAGAGACCCAGTACTGCACTTCTTCATGGTGGTAATGAAAGAAGCCAGAGTTGACTGTCAGGAAAGTATCCAAAGAGTCACGCAGGATCTAGACAAATAGAAACGTAAATAATTTTAAAAACAAAAAAAAATCTGGCATTGATTCTGTGTAGGTTCAGAATACATTTTTTTTACCTTAATAAAAAAAAAAAAAAAAAAAAGTAAAGTTCCCCTTTCAGACCTTGTGGTTTATTGCTTCTGTGGCCTACGATTAACAAGGGTGTCATGTGGCCAGCACAATGACCAACCACCTTTACTTCTCCCCACCTAATGTCAGGTACCCATAAAAGCTGGGTGGACTCAAAGCGCCCAAAGATCCCGAAATTAAAAATCCTAGTCTCATCAGGATTCGAACCTGGTACCTCTGGTTTGGAAGCCAAGCACTTTACTGCTCAGCCACTGCGCCTCCTTCTTAGCTAATGACCAACTTGAAAGCAAAAAGCCAAACAACCATTATATTCCCCCAAAATATATGTACTTATTGAAGATCTGAATACACAAGGATATTTGTAAAAAGCAAGAAAAACATAGAAAAATATTTTTTTAAAAAAAATTAGGCTTATATTAAGTGTAATTGTATCAATAAGTCTGGAACAGTCATTTCTGTAATAGATCTAGACTAACAAGAATCAATCTGTGCGAACTATTTTTACCAATTGTTTTTGTTTAGCCCAATTTCATGCTTCAGTATGCTTTCTCAATATACTTTGATCTTATCACTTGTCTGGAACAGTTGTGAAAGTTGGTGATAGGAAAGAAGGGGGTATGTGGGTGAATGTTACCTGATCACTTTAAATTTTTAAAAAGTTCTACTGGAATTCAAACTCAGGGTTCAAGACTCCTTAAGGGGACTAATTCAATTTATTCCATCACATGTCAAGTACAATTTCTTTCCCTTGTTCATTACCAAACAAAATAATTAATTCCAAATAGCAAATTAACTAATTGTTTTTTTGTTTTTTTTAATTGATTCTTGTTTTGTCAGGTACAAGAACAAATTGTGTGAAATTTCAACTTGATTCAAGATAGGGTGTGGGAGAAATAACATGCTCAAACTTTTTACCAGACAGACAATGAGTTGATATAAGCTTTGTAAAAATTACATACCCTTTGATGTCAGTTTAAAGTAACATTTGAGAAAATGAATTTACCTGCCCTTTAACAACTATTTTGTTCAGCCCAGCAAACTTTGCCTGCATGGAACTTGTGTTAAACTCTGTGGGAAACACACACACACACACAAATTGAAGCAATCATGTAATGAAAATCTACAGTACATAGCTTCTACCAGATGACGTCCAAACAAAATTACTCCAGCTTAACTCCTAGTCAGACTGATATTTGTTCTGACAGTACATCCTTGTAAGGTATGGATAGATTGACAGATACTAATTCTGACTATTTATCCTAGTCATCCTAGTCATGTATGGATATAGTGACTAATATTTGTTCTGATTATACATCCTAGTCAGGTATGGATATAGTGACTGATATTTGTTCTGACTATACATCCTAGTCAGGTATGGATATAGTGACTGATATTTGTTCTGACTATACATCCTAGTCAGGTATGGATATAGTGACTGATATTTGTTCTGACTATACATCCTAGTCAGGTATGGATATAGTGACTGATATTTGTTCTGACTATACATCCTAGTCAGGTATGGATATAGTGACTGATATTTGTTCTGACTATACATCCTAGTCATGTATGGATATAGTGACTAATATTTGTTCTGATTATACATCCTAGTCAGGTATGGATATAGTGACTGATATTTGTTCTGACTATACATCCTAGTCAGGTATGGATATAGTGACTGATATTTGTTCTGATTATGCATCCTAGTCAGGTATGGATATAGTGACTGATATTTGTTCTGACTATACATCCTAGTCAGGTATGGATATAGTGACTGATATTTGTTCTGACTATACATCCTAGTCAGGTATGGATATAGTGACTGATATTTGTTCTGACTATACATCCTAGTCAGGTATGGATATAGTGACTGATATTTATTCTGACTATACCATCATATTTGTTCTGACTATACAATCTTTTCAAACCATTTGTAACAGAAACAGGCAACTTAAATGGCACACAAGCACATACTATCAAGATTAGCTCTAGTTTCTATTATAATTCTGAGCAGAATTACCAACCTTCTAAGTATAGATTGCAGTTCATATCAGTTGCCTGCCAGAAAGACTGGTTATGAAAGCCCAAATGGAACAGTTTTAAGCAGACAGACAAACTTCTGTAGATGGACAATGAAACAAATAATAGCAATAATTAGTTATATGTTGCATCTGACAATGGAAACTCTCAAATAAAACCAAGCTAGCTTTAAACAATCCTTAAGAAATGTTAATTGATCTCAAAATCATAGATGTACTAAAGAAATGTTTAACTAAACAGGAAAACTGAAGTATGAGTTATCTTTTTTTTCCTTTCTTTAAATTAAAGATTTGTAAAATCCATCATGGAAAAAAAATATATTTCCATAACCCAATTTAAACCCAGATATTTGCTTTCCATAACCCAATTTAAACCCAGATATTTGCTTTCCATAACCCAATTTAAACCCAGATATTTGCTATGTAAATTTGTTGATTGGTTTGTAAACTCTTACCTCTGTTTGGTCTCTCTGACAATTTGTACATTCAAATCAGATATGTCAAAACTCACATCTTGCTGTCACATCATAGAAAACAGAAATGCACACAAATATATTAGTTTAAATCTGATGAAATTTCTCTTCATTTAGACTAATCATAAGTTTAACAAGGTAAAATCTCAGACATGGCAAAGCGCCAGGGCCAGAATTATATTGACAGAAATAAAGTTCCCCTTTCCAACCTTGTTATCTTATTGTTACGTTTCTCTCTCCTAATCAGGCCTTTTGTAAACACTGCTAAACACAACACAATACATCAACACATCAAGAACTTGACAACAAGAGCTCCACAATATCGGGTACTTTAATAATGAGTGAATAAGTAGATAACAGCCAATACTAGAAAATTGGCAACAAACACATCAACAACTAAAATGTTACACTGTACATCACCGTACAAAACTGTCTCTCTTTCTGGACTTGTACATCAACACCTGAGGACTCAACCAGGACCGACTTCATAGCCAGACTAACAGTCCTGGTCTCCTCCGTGTCCTGTCTTCTTGAACTGCCGCTTTCCTACACACTGTCTCACTCGTACACGCAGGCTTTCCATCACATGACCATAACATTGGTCATATTTGCATGTAATCGTAGTACTGTCCCTTGTCCATGGCCCCGCAGACCTGAATGATTCACGTGTGTGTCAGCTAAGCGGATGATGTAATGGTCTTTTGTTTCTGTTTCCCACTGTTAACAAGGGCGTCAAGTGGCCGACACAATGAACCCTTACTTTTCCCCAACTTATGTCAGGTACTCATTAGTGCTGGGTGGGCTCAGAGGCACACTAAAGATCGCGAAATAAAAAAAATCCCAGTCTTAACCAGGATTTGAAACCTGGACCACCGGTTTGGAAGCTTTATCACTCAACCACCTTGCCTCCATATTGATAGAACATATATGAAATAATGTTTAATAAACTGCTAACTCTAGTACATTCTGTATAATAAAGGCATAGAGATGGGCATCTGAATGCCTCTATTACTAGGAAGCTATGCAGATTATAAAAACCATCTTAATTTCAAATAGCTGAGTCTTGGTCCATTATATATTTTCAAGGGCTTCTAACTAGACCTGCAATAGCTAACATCTGGTAGCTTTTACTAAACTCAACCCAGACATTTAATGATCAGCCACGCTCAACCAAATCCCTCTCATAAAGATTTTCAAGTTTTAAACATTGAAATGTATACATATATATATATATACAATGACTTGTTCTTAATTACCATTTTTTCAAATAATTTTAATTTAGACATTATAGTGTCATTGGGCCAAGGAACATAACTCTCCTCTACTACTTCAGGGGTCACAGGTCCAACTAAGGGCTCTTCTGTTGGATGCACAAGCTCATTTTGTCTTTTCATATTTATCATCTGCAGACTCTGGAGAAATCCTGAAAATATTTTAGAAGAAGCAAGTTGGCCAAGATAAATTTTAAAAGTTTTATTATGCTTATCTGTTAGCTATTCCAAATTTAGACAAGTTCCCCATTCAGACCTTGCAATCTATGGGGGTGGACTCAGGGGGCACCCTAAAAATCCCAAATTTCAAAATCCAAGTCTTCACCGAGATTTGAACCCAGGACCCCAGGTTCAGAAGCCAAGCACTAGCTGCTACCATCCTAGCAAATCATCCAAGTTCCCCACACAGTCAGATTGTCTTACTAACCGATGCAAAAACAACCCTCCAAAGCCTGCAAAACTCTGATTCCTCATATATTAAAAACCTCAAAACAGCACTTACAAAGCTCAACAACAACACCAAAAAAACTGTAATTCAATGGATACCAGCTCATATAGAACTAGAAGGAAATGAGAAGGCTGACACACTCGCCAAGAGTGGAAGAACTAATACACTAATAAACTCTGCACTCTATCCAGAAGAATTGAAGAAATTTATCGTAAATAAAATAAATGAGAAATGGACGAGCTCTCATCCAAATCACAAGAAAGATGACGCTAACTATAAGCTATCCCGACAAGACTAACGTCTAATCTTTCGACTCAGGACCGGACACAACAGAATGGGACAACACATGTACCTGAAGCTCAAAATTGGAACCAGTGAAATCTGCCCATGCGGAGAATCACCAGAGAATGCAGACCACGTCCTCCAAAACTGCTCTCTATACCAAGAGGCCCGTATAACACATTGGCCCCAAATCACCCCTACAGTAAGGAAACTATATGGAGAGCTCCCTGATCTGGAAACCACTGCGCACTTCATCTCATGTATTGGTCTACTCATCTGAACACTCCCAACATAACAATGAGAACGCAGAAGAAGAAGCCAAATGATTAACCACTCATCCACCAAGCACCCCTAAATTCAGATAAAAGTAAATTTAATTATCTAACCCGAATGCCAAATTCTGTAACTCCACATTGGGAAAGTTGGGGGGAAGTATTTCACAATTTTTGTCAAAGTTTTAATGTGTACATTTGTATTAAATGTTTGAAATGTTCTCATTTTGTGGGGCATGTTTTTTTATTATATCATAGTACTATGATACTATCAGAGTTTAAAAAAAAATAAAATATTATTTAACACTTTGAACATTGAAGGTATAAATTTAACATCGATTAATTACCTTCAGTTATCATCATCTGAGGTTTGGCAATCACTGATTTCAAAGCCTGCAGATAGCATAGAGTTAACTCATTGTGCTTTAATTAGGAATGAGAAATAACAATATTTAACTCTAATGTCAAGGCGGTCCTACTGTATGGTTATGAAACAAGGAGAACAACTGAAGCAATAACAACAAAAAAAAGTACAGACCTTCATCAACAGATGTCTGAGAAATACCTTAAAAATTCACTAGTATGACAAAACACTAAACTGTGGGAGATAGGTGGACAGAGAAATATAGAAGTGCAGATCTAAAAGAGAAAGTGGAGATGGATTGCCCCCCCCCCCCCTTAGAAAAGATACCAACAGAGCTAGACAGGCCTTAGAGTGGAAACCCCCAGGGATTGAGACGCAGAGGAAGACCAAAAAAAAGAGCATGGCGATGTAGTGTACTAGATGAAGCCAAGAGGACAGAAAAGACCTGGGATTAAGAAACTAGCTAAAGACCGAGGAGAGTGGCATATTTTTACTGAGGCCCCATGTCCCATGAGCAACTCAAAGGAAAAATGATGATGATGACTTTAATTTAAATACATATATTTATAGCTTTTATATAGCGCTACTTTCATGCTTAAAGCATGCTCAGAGCGCTTTGGTCCAATCTCATTTGTGGACCAGTGGGGGGGAGGGGGTATCTAGGAGTTGGTTTTCCGTGCTGCCTTTAGGCGCTCAGTAAACACAACTCTGCCCGAGTATGGTGTCGAACCTCGAGCCCCCTTCTAGGTAGCCAAGCCAAGCTAAGTTCAAGCGCACTTAGCCTCTCGACCACGCTTCCTACATGCACATAACAAAATAATGCCTGTATCTAGCACTAAGGAAAAAAAAGAAGATTAGTTACCACAAGCTTTATGTCTGCACTTTTCTCAAGCTTGGCTTCCATCTTGAATGTAAAGGAGAATTCCCCGAGACAATTCTGATGTGTCGAGCCCTGAAAACAAGTGTCCAGATACAGGATAAATATGGATGGGATGGCTGCCTGGTCATGTGGTATACGCGCTGGACTGTTGTTCGGTTGTCTCAACGGTCCCAGGTTCATACCCTGCCCGCTGCCACCCCCTGTCATCATGTGAGAAGTTTGGATTAGGAAGTATATTGTCTTCAATTCTGACGAAACATCCAAAACATGTCAAACATTGTACAAAAACATGTTTCATAGCAAGTAATCAAGTGCATGTAGGGATGTGTTTGCCAAGTGGTAAACCACTGGCCTTCCTAACTAAAGGGTCAAAAGATCCATCCTCAATGAAAGCTGACAGCATGTCAGTGTCCAAAATCTTAAGTTAACAGAATTTTTGTAAGGGAAAATAAAAATGGTCGATAGTTGTGCTGGACACATGATAATTTCCTTAACCATAGATTTAGAAACAAGTTTGTTAACATCATTTACTTTGTTACTAACCGCTTAACGAAGTTACAAACTGAGTTGATAGTAGACAATTATTATACAAAATGCAAAAATATAATTATACAAATAATGCCCCCCCTTCCCCCCCAAAAAAGGATCTTTTGTATCTTATAAACTACAGATGTTACTTCCAACGAGAAAATAATGTCCAAGTATCAATCTAGACATGCATGTTAATCAGTGACTTATACTCTTCTAAGTTGGTTTTACTGCTCAAATGATGAAGGAGCACTTGTACAAAGTTGTCCTGGTATATGGGATAAGAAATCTGCCTTTCAAAATTGTCCAGAATTCTTCCCCTGAGCTCTTAAACAACCCTAGTTCCTGGAGCACAAAATATGAGCTTCTTTAACAACAAATAAGAATTGATAATTCCTTTTCCATGAAAAATAACTCTTATCAAACATTTTTTATTTAACCCCTTAAAACGCGTGTGGTAGTTTAGCCTCTAAACATCAGAATTGTAATTTCATTTTGTTTGCACTCACAGTAAAACAGCTCAGCACTTTAAGGGTTAAGGATGACTAGAAAATAACTTAATAGTTTACCGGAGTTTCAGCCAAAGTCCTGAGGGCTTTACATCCAAAGTTGTTCAGACTTATACACAGCTCATATCTGTTAACAAATTAAACCATTTTTTATAGATTACAGAAACGATAACTATTTTTTGTATGAAAGATGGAGTTATTGGTACTGATACAATGAATACTGTGAATATGTAAACAACAAGTGTAATCTCTGTAATGGAAATGCTCACTTGTCATAAGCAGCCCCGCAGTCCAAGGAGATCTCAGGAGAAGAAAAGTGTATGAGACAGTCTGGCAACATTGTTTTCAGCAGCATTACAGTCATGTTGTTGATACGAAGGCCAAAATACTAAATTAGAAGACCAAAGTACTATTTTAATTTTTTTTACATCATACATTTTTAAATGGCTAATTTTTCTTAAAGCCTAATTTAAATGTTATTTTGTATATATATATATATATATAGTTCGTCCATCGTGGTTCGATGATGACCACTTTGTCATCCAGGGGGCTGAGGGCTTTGCACTGGTGTTTTATGCCTCCTCATGCGGCTTGTGTATTTTGTATAGCTACCAACTAAGCTTTTGAATTTTTAAGAATTTGTCATGTAACTGTTCTGCCAAATGAGTGGAGGGGCAGAACTTTATTAAAGAAGAAAAAAAAAGTATAATAAAGCATAAAACATGATTATTAATGGTTGCTGATGTATGCCACACAAGATGAATGTAATTTTGGAGTTAACAACAAATATTAAATGCCATGTTTGTACAAATTAAGAAAGCCAAAAATTTAGCTAGCTATGATCATAAATGTGAGTCTAAAATATATTTTTACACTTGAGCCAGTTTTATGTTAACAAAAATATCAGTGCTTTTTTTGTGACGGTACTCACCAGTACAGCGTACAAGCACCTTTTTCAATGTGGGAAAAAATTATTACTTTTCTTGTATTTTAACGTTTATTTTTAATTTATTAGTAGTTAAAAGTTAAGCAATCCATATCACTGAGTACTGGTACCTATTTTTTTTTTTACAAAAAAAAGGCACTGAAAAATATTATTAAAAACATGTCCCCTACAAACATTTTTAAAATGTTTTCTCATAGCCTTTCATAAAAAAACAAAACAAAAGAATTAAATAAATCTTAAAATCTTTAATTACAAAATAAATTCTAAAACAAACATGACTACAAATAACTAAGATTATTATCGATTCTTACAGAGCTGAAAGATAATAATTTACTGAATCCCAGCTGTTTCTTTCTTGTGGCAGCCCCAGGGTCGCCTTGCTGCTCTCTGTGATTGCTTACATCCACTTGGATTCTCATGTCCTCTATACAAATCACAACAGGCTTTCTAGAGAGAGAAATAGTGATAGCATCCAGGCCATTTGTACTTCTATTCCAAATTAGCTTCAGTAGATCTCAGAAATGGCCTCAAACATAAGTGAAAATCAAGTCTCTGTAGGACTTGAAACTCAGGAGCTTTAACTTATAAGGCCAAGCACAAGAAACTCTACTCAGTCAACCATTAATGCTATGAAAAAGTAAATAATGAATTCTGATTACTATTTTTTTCCCCCCATTAAGCCCATTGCTTTGATTTTACAATACCCAAATTAATAAAACAAAAAACATATTTTGGGAATAAGAGCTTCATTTCTGACACCAAATTTCAAACTTAGTAAATTTTTTTGAGATAACAACAAATAAGAAAAGCTTGCTTATTTAAATGCAAGTGTTCTCAGTTTAGAGGGTAAACTTATCAACCATTATGAGGTCTTTTGGCATACATAATTAGTTCAATTAACCAATGCTTATTTGATCCTTACCTTACATCAGGATTAAAAAAAGAGCTTGACAACCAAATTTTTACCACTTCCTAAAACAAAAACAAAAAAAAAAAACATTAAAAATACTTTAAAAAAAACAACAACAGCAAAGCTTATATTAATAGTAATTATAGCATTTAGTTTGGATCAGTCATAAATTTCTAATAGATCTAGACTAAAAATAATAAGCCTGTGGGATTAGAAATGGTTCTACCTATCGTTTTTGTTGAGCGCTATGATCCTATCACATGTCTGGACCAGTTGGAAAAGGGGTGAATGTTACAGTGATCACTTTTTAAGTGCATTTTATTTTAAAAAGTTGTGCGACTTGACTTCAAACTCGAGGGCTCAAGCCTACCAAGCCAATACACTAACCACTGTGCCAGCAAGGGCTTAGGAAAATAGGTTTTACAATTATCTATTGATAAGGATGGCCTATTTCTCTCTGCAAAGTATAAAGGGGACTAATTCAACTTATACCACCATTTCTTTCCCTTGTTAGATGCCAAACAAAATTATTAATTATTAATAGTTAATTAATTAATTGTTTTTTTTTTCATTGATTCTAGTTTAGTCAGGTACAAGAAATAATTGTGCAAAATTTCAACATGATCTGAGATTGGTTGTGGGAGGAATAATGTGTACAAACTTTTTACCAGACAGATAGACAGACAGAGTGAATTGATATTTATTTAAGCTTAGTAAAAAAAAAAAAAGATCCCCAATTTTAATTATTCATATGCAATAGAAACATTGTAATAATTTGTAATTCATTTCCTCAAAGAATCAAAGCACTTCTACCAAAGTACTAGAATGTTGAGTATCACTTATAAATGACATTCACTTCTACCAAAGTACTAGAATGTTGAGTATCACTTATAAATGGCATTCACTTCTACCAAAGTACTAGAATGTTGAGTATCACTTATAAATGACATTCACTTCTACCAAAGTACTAGAATGTTGAGTATCACTTATAAATGACATTCACTTCTACCAAAGTACTAGAATGTTGAGTATCACTTACGACATTCACTGACACATCTCTTTGAAATGTCATCTGTACTTTTCCGAAACTTAAGAAGCCCACCTTGCCAAATTTTAAGGTAATGTCCAAATACCTTTTCAGCAGCCATTGGATGAGGTAGGCTATCGTCCTGAAATACAAATATATAAAATGTCAACTATCGAATGCATCAATATAAATATATCTATATATATATCTGGTCAAAACTTGCTAAAAATTAGTATTGCCACCATCAACCCACATGTAATGAGGTATAGAATATCCAATATCAATTTGAAAAACAGTAAAGAAATTCAGAGCTTATCTTATTTCAAACATTACAAAAGTTCCTTCTAAAAAAAGATTATAACTTCATATGGGCTAACATGTATAAGCCAACCTGCCATACACATTATATTTTTTAGAGACTTTTCCTGCTTGAAGAAACCTATTTCATGATCTAAAGTAAAAGATAAAAGCACATTCCTCATTCCATTATAATATGCTAGGACAAATTTATACAAATGCTTCTTCTTCCCTAGTGCTATTAGAGTATAGAATGGGTTGCCTGAGCCAGCCAGGAAAACCAATGACTTGGCAGAATTTAAGTCATTGGTTAACATGCATGACTAGATGCATCACGCGAAGGACATTTAGTAATCATCTGTTTTGAAGTAACGTCTGTATTTTATAAAATAAGATGTCACGAGAAAAGAATGAGCACTTAATTGAGTAAGGCCTAGCATATATAATATGGAACAAGGAATGTGCCTTTATCTTTGTGTTTTTCTGAGTATTTTATTAGGGTATGTTTTAGTATTTTGTTCATTTTTGTAAGTATTAACTACTTTACTATTTAGTCTTCTGTCCTGAAGTGTCTCTAAATTTAGTCATTTTATTACTGGAGTTACTCAAGTGGATGTGAATATTCAATAGTGTTTATAAATCTCACAGCTCTACTTTGCATAATCTGCTATAGTTTTTTTTAATGTTTTTTTTTTTGCATTGAGGAGTGCCAAACATATTATATTCTAAATTACAAACAGTAGCGGGCTTAAGAATGCTCCTTGAGGTACATCTGAGTTTACTGTTATTGGTGTTGATTTGGAGCCATTTATTATTACATTCTAGCTCCATTGGTGTAATGGACCAGTACTGCCAAAATCTTTCTTTAGCAAGCTATAGTGATAAATTTTATCAAAGGCTTAAATGTCATCTGTTTGCTCATTTTCTAAGCCTTTTGAAAAGTCATCAATTAAACTTATTAGTCAGGTTTCACATGACCTAAATTTCCATCGGTATGGAGTAAGGACATTATGTTTTATGATGTTTCTATATATATATATATCTTCTAGTATTTTACATGTGATACTAGTGAGTGATACTGATCTGTAGTTTCCTAACTTAGATTTATCTATTTTTTTTTAAGTGAAGTGACATTCATTAGCTTCTTTCCAGTCACTATGTACTCAACCTTGATTAAGAAGCTTGAAAAAGAATTTTGAACACCGTTGCTAGCTCATTATTTACTTCATTAAGAAATTAGGTGTAATACCATCAGGTCCCAATGTTTTAAAAAGATCTATTTGGATTAGATTCTATGTTACACTGCGTCTCCTGAGGCTGAAAATGTTAACGCAAGTATTTATTTAAAATGTTTGGTAGTTTGGTTTAGTTTCATTGTCATTAGATTTGTGTCCGTTTTTTTAGTTTTGATGTATAAGACATAATAAGATTACAGTACATGAGTACATTATTCATTTATTGAAGTATTCTTAATCTTAGCAGCTGCCAAACCTAAGTATATATCAGTATAGATAGAGGTCTATTTATATTTTTACAAGCACTGTTACGACAGTAGACTAGAGTTAGAATTAAAGAATAGTTAGATCTAGTTAGAGTATAACTGTATAACTTATAGTATAACTACTATAACTTCAACTTGGTGGTGTTGGTGTATCATAGTGTATGTAAATTGTAATAATGTCTTAATAATGTAGAGATCTTAAAATTCAGGCCAAGTCATTCTAGAAAATCTAAGTATAAAAAAAGTAAATATAGATCTAGAGTCTAGATCTATTACCTAGATCTATATATTTTTAGTGAATGAAAATAATCTTATCTTATCTAATATAATACAGACGTTACTTCAAAAAAGAAGATGATTACGTCCTACGCGTCATGCATTTAGTTATGCATATTAACCAATGACTTAAATTCTGCCAAGTCACTGGTTTTCCTGGCTAGCTCAGGCAACCCATTCCATGCTCTAATAGCACTAGGGAAGAAGGAGTATTTGTACAAATTTGTCCTAGCATATGGGACGAGGAATGTGCCTTTATCTTTGTGTCTTTCAGAGTATTTTATTAAATTTTGTTTTTGTATTTGAAGATTATGGTTCAGTGTTTTATGTATAATTGCTACTTTACTTTTGAGTCTTCTGTCCTGAAGGCTTTCTAAATTTAGTGATTTTACTATAGGTGTTACTCTAGTCAAATGTGAATATTCATTTGTTATGAATCTCACTGCTCTATTTTGTGTCTGTTCCAGTTTCTTAATGTTTTCTTGAGTTGAGGGGTCCCAAATGGAGGATGCATATTCTATTAACCAAGGTTAAATAACATTTTAGTTTTATGTTCTTATTTGATTTATAGAAATTTCTTTTAATAAATCCTAATGCTTTGTTTGATAGTTATATTTGATGTGTTAAATAGTTATATTCTAGAATAGATCGAGATTCTACTAGATATCTAGATCTATTTATAATAATTTATTGTGATTCTGAATTCCAGCATTATTTCAACTTTCGCTTTCACTCTTCCTGGTTACTTAAAAAAACTGGGTATTTTCAATTCATCATAATTTGACTCAGCGTATTAAGTAACAGCTCAAGTTTTAATTCGTACCTGCTGAAAATCCATAATCCGATAGTTATATACAGAATGGTCCACAAGACCTGAACCATTTTTGTCATTAAATAAACTAGTTAACTTATTTTATGAGTTATTTATCTTTAGTAAATAAATATTTTTGAAATGGATTGGTAGTGGGTAGCACTCGTTGGCTGCCATTTTTATGTAGGTCAACCTGCATGTGACTGGAATCGACCAATCACATGAGGTTTTCCTTACCGCCTTGTTGTTTCCTATCGAGTCGCCATTACAGTCAGCCATATTATGTGAAGGATTCGATGATGGACGATAATTATTGAATTTTTCAATCGAGACTTATTCATTTCATTCTCTTGGATATAATTTGGGTTTTAAATAATATGGAGTGACTATGAGTCACCCTAATCCGTCTGGAAACGGCTGCTCCTTGGAGGATTGCCTCACAAATCTATTTGCTTTGGTAAGTTGTGAACTTTAATTGTACATTTTTAAGGCTCACATCATAACTGGGATCTTGGTCTTGGTACTTCAGAAAATGGCAGATTACTCCGATAACATCAACATAGATTACCCGCTGTTTATAAGAGGGAGTTCATAAGCATTATCAATATTATACTGTTGTTTTTATGCCTTCTTTAATGTGTTCTTATATTTCTAAGTGTGAATTTGTGTTTGTTTTTGTCTAATATAGACCATTATATTGAAAACATTGAGACATTAAATATGCATGTAGCATGCTTTGAAATCAATACGACCACCATCATTCTTGTAGATTAAATGTCTTTTTCTTTAGCATGTAGAATTGTAAAGTCAAGAATTAGATCTAGATAATAAATAGATCTCTAGACTAGATCCAGTTCAAGATTTGTTTTTGTTTTTAAACTTAACTTAATGCTTTTTGTTTTGGCTTTGTTTATCTTGAATTCTAGTCTATTCTAGACTTTTTGTTGCACACAGGAAATGAGACAAGGCATTGTCATTGGATGATTGGTTAGAATAGTAAACAGTCTTAGAAGAGTCTTAGACTTAGTCTTAGTCTTAGAATTCTATATAAATCAATATCATTTTGTCAATTTTTATTTTCTTTAGACCTTAGACAGTTTAGTTTAGATTTTAGATCTTGATCTATGCTAACCAGTGTAATAGTCATGAAGAATTAATATAATTAGCCTTGACTGGTTTGACTTCAAAATTAAATTGTATAGTAATTATTAGTTTATCCCACTAATCTATACCACACTTTTTTTTTAATGAGTGTTATTTCTTTAACTGTTAACACTGGAAGAAATATTTTTTTTATAACTTACTTACATTCTGTTATTGACCTAGTCAAGTCTAGTCTATTCTAAACATCAGGCATGACTTGAAAACTTTGGTTTTAAATTAGATCTTAATCTAAACACAAGCACTTCTTGAATGAATGCACTTACTTTTTAGTTAGTAGATCTATTTAATTTTAATCTGAAGTTAAATACTTAAGCCTTAGATCTAGATGTAGCTTTTTATGACAGTTACTTTGAAGCTTTTTAGCCTTATCTTCCAAAAATTGTCTTGATTTAATTTATTAATTAAAACACTCAATTATTATGGCCCCAATTTTTTTTCTGAACAGACTGATTTGTGTGGCATAAAATGGCGCCGCTTGACAACAGATAATGTGAATGTAGAGCCACTTGAGGACCCTGTCCTTGTTGGCTTTTCTCGTTGCATTAACAATGACATCTTGTGTGTATGGCGTCGTGTCCAAAGAGACCCAGACCAGCGCCAACCAGACTTCAACAGTAGCAAAGAGCTATGGATATTTTGGTATGGCGATGAGCCTGAGTCCCTTAGGCAAGCTCTAACCCCAGATCTGGGCTTAAAAGGTATTACCTTTTTTTTTTTTTTCTTCATTATATGTTTTATCTTATGCATCATATTTTTTACTCTTTCTAGTTGACGTTTTAATTATCTTGCAACATTGTTTATGCTCCTAGAAATTTCAGACATACTAACTAGACTGAAAATGTATTTTTCAGAAATAGAAAGCGGAACTTGGGACAGGGATAAAGATAAAGATAATGGCCTTACATACGAGTGCAGGACGTTGCTTTTCAAAGCCCTGCATAATCTGATAGAACGGTAGGTGCCAAGCATTGCATGAAAAGTTTTATAATAATCTTTGATTCCCGTGTAGAGGAAACATGGATATAATTCCCTTTTATGTATTCCTTACAGGAGCCTTCTTTCCAAAAATTTTGTGAGGCTTGGTAGATGGTATGTGTTACCCTGTGAGCATGGAAATACAGATACTGGGTAAGCTTACTATTTGACTTAAATATTGCTCTGACATTGAAAAGGCTATTTACCTTTTTTTTTCATGATTGTATTCTTCAAACTGAAATAAACATTGCTCAGTAATTACATTTGTCATTCTCATATCTGTGTAAACACAATTTTTGTATTATGATTTTAATACTAAATGTGTATATAGGCTACGCCAAAACAAACAACATTGTGTAGTCAACTAGTAATTCTAATGTTAACAGCAGAGTACTGCGTTCTGATGCTGTTACTTAAATGCGCTTTAATTATATTCATATGATGAAGTCTTTAAATTTGCAAGCAATATTTATTATATCTTAAAGACTTAGATTTAAAGGGGGGGGGGAACTGATTTTTAATCATGTTTCCTAAATAATGGGGCTTGTTGGTTGTGGTGAAGCACTTGGCTTCCTAACCAAGGGGTGTCAGGTTTGAATCTTGTTGAAGACTGGTATATTGAAAATCAGGAGTCTTTTGAGTCCACCATACTCTTATGGATACTTGACATTAGCTGGAGAAAAGTAAAGGCAGTTGTTGTTTGGTCCCATGACACCCTTATTAAGCATGGGTCATTATCCCATAGGTTAAAAATTGAACTTTATTCATTTATAAATATTCCATTTTCAGGGTTCACCTAAGCTTCAGCTTCCATTACTTTTTACATGGGGAGAGTCAGGTGTGCGCCAGTATTGAAGTCAAATTACGACCTCCGGTTTGGAGACTCACAGCCCAGCACATAGCTTTGGTGCAGGGGAATCAAGCTAGTATTCAAGGTAAGATTTTCTTACAGCTCTAATTGTAGCTGCTTTGATAATATTTGTTGTCGATCTGAATGGTAGTGATCTCCCTTTCATATGCTTGTGGTAATGTTAATATGAACTAAATAGTGAACAGTTAAATTATTCATAAGCCCAATAATAATAATATTTATTAGCCATAAGGAAATTTGTCTTACAATTTGTGCATGGCACAAAACATTAAACTATAGAAAATAGAGTACACTTTCACAAAAGCTTCACTCAAAAGTTACATGTGAAATGATTATGTAGACTTGTATTGCATGATTTGATTGCCAGGGAAACAAATGAGTTTTTGTGTCTTTTAGTCTTCGTAATTGGTGTCTTATCTCCTTTGTGATGGTAAAATCACAAAATCCTGACACAGAGGGTTTGTTCTGAATGGTTTTCTCAAACAGTTGTCCAAATGGAATTTGTTTTTTTACCAATAACGTTATAAGCAGCAATTAGATTTTAAGAAGTTTATTTTTAATGTTCAGATTGCCATATCGGGCAGTGCTATTGAAACTTTTAATGCTGCAGATGTGATATGGGTTGCCTGAGATAGCCAGGAAAACCAGTGACTTGGCAGAATTTAGGTCATTGATTAATATGCATGACGCATAGGACGTAATCATCTTCTTTTTTGAAGTAACATCTGTATCATATAATATCAGAGTCTGGTAAAACATTACCAACAGCTTTTGCTAAAACTAAAGGGGGGTATTTTTCTTAGTACAGCTTTTTGCTAAAACTAAAGGGGGGTATTTTTGTTAGTAATCGTAATTTTAGTGTCCCTTTTTAAAGTCTTTACCCTACCCATAGCGATGTTTTAGATTTGATTTTACATGATGTGAAAAATAGAACACAGTCTTTTCAATTATGTTTAAACTGTGTGTGGAATTCATTCCTTTTTTTTTGTTTTATACTGAACCCTGTATAAAAGTAATTTTAGTGACTTCTATATAAAAAAAAACATGGAATTTACCCCTTTTGAACATAAATTAGCTCCAGAACTTTTAGAATCCAAAAAAACTAGTCTAAGTCATTGAACCTATTTCCACCCACTGATCAGGCTGTAAGCTTTCATCAAGCCCTGGCTAGAATACAAAAAACAGAAATGGAAAAGTGGTTTGAGTGCTGGGACAAGTCCCAAAAAGCCTGTGGAGTCTGGGAGCGCATGAGGCGCCCTGACCGTTCTTCCCCGTGGTGGAGGCTGTCCTGTTGGCGCATATTTCTCGCGGCTATGGCCAAATTTTGATTCACGGTACCCCCGCTGCAGGGAAGAAGAGGAAACCGTGTCTCATATTCTGTTTGACTGCCCCAGACTTGCTGATCTCCATCTCGACAGGTCTGGTAAAACCAAAATTCTCGACCTGAATGGCGACATTTATGCACTACGCAAGACAGCAGGGTTTCTGTCCAGGGCAAGAGAGGATTTGAGCCTCTCAAGCCCTCACTCTAATGGAGTTTGATGATGATGATTGAACCTATTTATTTGTATTGAAATAGTGAGCAGCAAATAATCATTGACAGGCCCTCACAATGATGTTAATTAAATTTTTGGTTGACCTATTTGGAAGCTACATTTACTTGTTGGCATTAAAGAAATTATGGCACTTTGACTACAACAATAAATAAGACTTCAACAACTTACTACAGTGTTTGTAAAAACATACATAAGATAAAACTTTTGGCCAATGTCTTGTAGAAACCCAATACTTCCAACCACTTAATTTCATTCTAGCTAATTTCTATGGATAGGAACTAATCATCTGGCAAAGTTGGAGCTCTTATTACCCTAATTAATCTTTTGTATGAGAAAGGTGCTTTTATTTTTTGTATTTTTTACAATCAACTGTTTACAGCATGGATACAGATTTTATTTTATTGGAGCTGTGGTCCAATCTATTTTGTGGATCAGTGGTGCCCATAGGCACTCTGCTAACAAAACTCTTTTCTCTCTTCGTCAGGATTCGAACTTGAGAGAGCGCGCCCCAGCCCCCACCCCCTCTATTAGCTAGCCAAACTGTTTTGGCCTCTCGACCACGCATCCCAAAGAGTATATGCCTAATCTAACCAGAAAAATCAATTTGCCTTAACTAGTTTTTTTGAGGTTGTCTTAGTGTATCATTAGTACTTTGTAACTAAAAATGTCTTAGTGTTGTTGTTATTATCTATGTTCTTAAATGTAAGCCTTAAGCACAGGTTCTAAATTGCAAGCACCCTAATCCATTTAAAATGTGGTTACTCTAATAGTTGTTAATTTAAATTCATATTAAAATTTTTACAATTATTTTACTTAGTAGTACGAAATGGTCTATCCGAAATCACAAATTCTCAGCTTTCGTGTAAATGCTTTGACTGTACATTTTCTTCTAGATCTAGGGCTTGGTTGCCATTTGTAGAATAAGCATCCCAGGAATCAAACTAGTCTTATAAGGCCTTTGTTATATTTGTTTGATGATAATTTCAGTTTAATTCTCTGCTCTTGTAACATTGTCACTTGCTCTTCTTGGAGTGGGGGTAATTAGTTGTTTTTTTTTAATACACTAGAACAGCGGTTCTCAACTTTTTAAGCTCGGCGACCCCCTTTTTACAATCCCCCACTCTGCAGCGACCCCCACCCACCCTCACACCTACAGCAATAGTAGACAATAACTTTCCACATTTCGGTGGTCTTAGGCGACCCCAGGTAAATCGTCAATCGACCCCCCCCCCCCCACTCCAAAGGGGTCGCGACCCACAGGTTGAGAACCCATGCACTAGAACATTTTGCTCATTTGCATTTTTTAATTTGCCTTTAATTTTGAAACAAAAACAAACAAAAATTGGGGGGGGGGACACTTTTTCCAGTAGGCCACTTAGATCTCTACTATTATACACCAATTAGATTATCTTCCTATGCAATGCTCGGTTTATATTTTAGAATGTTAGACATGTTAATCAATGATTGTTGGATGTCTGATTGTTACTAAATGCAAGATTGTAATTCATTGGTCTTGATTGTGTGTCTGTGAATGACCAGTTCACCTATGGCATTCTGTTAGCAGTGCACACGGAATGTCTCTCTCTCTCTCTCTTCTTGTATTTTAAAAAAAAAAGTACACTTGGTTTGAAATGTGTCTGCTAGTGTTTAGGGGGGGTTACCTTTTTGTTCACACACCAGTGGCAGTAGTGTACTACTGTGTGGTCACTGCAATACTAGACCTCATTCACAGTGTGCTCCCCCCATACTTCAGTCACCTCCTCCATTTCTTCGCCGCCCGCACCCTCCCCCTTTCACCTTCATTCACTTAGTACTAACAATGCCTGATCTCTGGCTGGTGGTGTCCTGTCTGTACAGTGAACGTTCATCGTTTGTTTGAATTCCCTGGACTGGTTTCTACCAATGCTTGTCAGTTACACGGCCGACACACTTGTTCCTTAGCCTGACTGCCTACGGTCATCGTTTGTTTCACATCGCCGCCCCCCACCACCCCCGGAATTTTATTTTTTATTTCCCCATTAGTTGAGGAGCCCCACAGGCTGGTAACACCTGTCTTGCTACCTCCTCCACGAAGTATGGAGGTCAGTGCCAGACGCTGTAACTATTTTGAGGCTTCTTTTTGAATTCATATCCTTTACACTTTGTTGGCCAGACGATGTCCGAGACGTCGTAATTTGTGCATCTATCACTGAGAACGCTCTGTCTGTATATGTGTGTCTCTCTGTGTCTGACTAACAGTTCCAATAACGTTTCTGTTGTAGTCAAAACAAAAACAAACACAAAACAACTTGACTGCGGTCACACCTACAATGCTTTGGTATTGGAATGTGGCTAACCATAGATCTGGATGTACAATGGCACTTGTCATGTTGGTGCTCAATGATTCATACATTTTTGAATTAATGCCATCCTAAACTAAATGTTTAAGTAAAAAAAAAACAACGTATGTCTTTATGTGCGTTTTGCACACCTCGCCTATAATATGGGGGGGGGGTGTTGATATCGTTGTCTCGGGTAGGAATCTGACCTGTCATAGTTGGCGATTTTTTATTTGTGAAATAACCTAAAAAAATCTGACTTTTAAAATGTTTAATTATCATCATCATCACTTTCACCGCAACGTGATGTACGTCCGACTCTCATGGTAGTCGTCAACGGGTTGTTAGATTACGACTTTAGAATGATTCGTTTGATCCCTCGGAAAGACGGGAGGGTGCATCTGGTATCTTGAGTGGAGTGGGTCACATGAGCGGGGACAACGGGCTGTAAGTGAGCAGATCCACGCCATGGTGGCCCTATTGATTTTCATGTCAAGCCTTGGCTTTGCCCGATGGGTATTGAGAGATGGACGGCGGGGACGAGATTTGGGAAGTGTGTGGAGGGGGGCTGGAGAGGAGCCACATAAAGGAGGGTCGAATCATTTCTTTTCATTTAAACAAATGAGGGGGGGGGGAGTGAAACATTACACACTGTTTAGAAATAAATGTAGAGATGAGGGTTTGCTGTGGCGGGAGAATCTGGGCCAGGCATCTTTCCACTGGCTCTCTATTTCAACTTGGTAGAAGAGGGGTGGGGTCGGGGCTTTGAATCGATGACTTAAGAAACATAAGGGTCTGTTTGCTTTTGTTGACGCACTTTAGAGAGGTGGGCATGTCAGCAGGTCAGTGGAAACCAAAACTGAGACTTCAAATGTTGAAAATGCCTTTTTAAAAAAAAAAAAAAAAACCTAGCTACAATCATAAACATCTCTAGTATGATTACCAGAGAGAGGGGTTCTAGTCTCAGTTTACAATTTGTAGTATAATCTTTCTAAGCATATAAATACATTTCAAGAACCCCTTTGTCTTGACTTTCAGAGCTTAGATTATCAATGCCAGGTCATCTCGCGCTCTCTAGAGATGTTGCCCTAACTCTCTAACCAACAGAGGAGCAGGACTACGTTTTAGTTGACATCCGTGGCGAGAGTGTGTGAGCTTGTCAGCATATTTCAGCTCGGAGCTTCTGCCGTGGAGGAAAGGGCGCTAAACGCTGCGGCACTTACGACCTCATTACATTCTCATTCATCTAATGATATTGATTGTTTTTAAAGCAAGCATTGAACGGTTTTGATAGGAACGCTTAGGTCCGCATTGTCTAAACAAATGAAATATTCATACTCTTATGAAGCCTTAACAACATGAACATTTAGAATACAGTCGAGAGGATACGGTAATCTACCTTCAACAAATGCACGAAGACACAAAGCTGTTTAGTACAAACTGGTTGCCTTTTCAAAGTTTAATTGTCTCGTGCTGCACTCATTTTTGCTGCTACCAAACCGAGGCACCTTGTTGAAAATACTAAGTTTTGTACCTGAATCATTGTGATATTTTAGGTGCTTGTAGGAACTGGTCTTGAAAGTTTTACAATCTTCATCATTTCATCAACCGCGAGCATAGCAATCATTTCTGTAGCCTACATTACGCTTGTAATGTGCTGCTTTGAATTGCGCATAGGGTTTCGATGCGCGACTGTGGAGCTCTCCAAGGCAATACTAGAGCTATATGCTTTGCCAGCGCTACCAGTAAGGTTGGAAATTCCAAAACGTTTTCATACTGACAGAGCCAATTGTTGTGCAAGACGAACGGGCGTGGAGCAAGACCAGTCGTCTATAACAAATAATGGTCTCCCCAATCGTTTATGAGGAATAATGGTCTCCCCAATCGTCTATAAGGAATAATGGTCTCCCCAATCGTCTGTAAGGAATAATGGTCTCCCCAATCGTCTGTAAGGAATAATGGTCTCCCCAATCGTCTGTAAGGAATAATGGTCTCCCCAATCGTCTGTAAGGAATAATGGTCTCCCCAATCGTCTATAACGAATAATGGTCTCCCCAATCGTCTATAAGGAATATTGGTCTCCCCAATCTTCTATAAGGAATATTGGTCTCCCCAATCTTCTATAAGGAATAATGGTCTCCCCAATCTTCTATAAGGAATATTGGTCTCCCCAATCGTCTATAAGGAATAATGGTCTCCCCAATCGTCTATAAGGAATAATGGTCTCCCCAATCTTCTATAAGGAATATTGGTCTCCCCAATCTTCTATAAGGAATAATGGTCTCTCCAATCGTTTATAAGGAATGATCTCGCGTGGAGACATCGGAAACGTTGCTGAGACTTGACCTAGTTCACTTCGTGTCTTCACCTTGCCGCACTGGCTATTTGAAACTAGTTTTTGGTTGTCAGGATGACCCTGAGGTGTTACAGCATTGTCAAGAATCTACGTTTGTTCTTTAGGTTAGACATAAATAAACAAAGTCAAAGTAAATACTGTTGGTGTAATAGATGTACCTCGGCTCTCTCTACCCCCTATCTTAGGAATCTGTACGAACTAATGTATCTAGCCTGCATTGTGGTCTAATTTATATAATTAGTGTATCTAGCCTGCATTGAGGTCTAATTTATATCTTTACTAGTGTATCTAGCATGCATTTGGAAATTGTCTAATCTATATCATGACAAGTGTATCTAGCCTGCATTGAGGTCTAATCTATATCATGACAAGTGTATCTAGCCTGCATTGAGGTCTAATCTATATCATGACAAGTGTATCTAGCCTGCATTGAGGTCTAATCTATATCATGACAAGTGTATCTAGTCTGCATTGTGGCCTATATATTTTATTTTTTTTTGTTTACGCATTCTCTGTATAAAGTGACTTCCACACGTGGAGTCCCCCCCCCCTCCCTTTTGCTTATTGATTTCCCACACCACAGCTACTAGATTCCTGCGTTTGTTTCATGTGTCCCTCTCCTTGCCGTCCCAATTTCAACCTGGAACTGAATGGCACGGCTAGTCAGGGCCTCTATTGATTCTTGTCTTTACGGTCAAAGATGTTCTCTCTGCAGCTTCATCTGCATTCCCGTCCCCCCCCCCCCCCCCAAGCCTTTCACTGCTTCTTGCATCGCTTCCTCCCCCCCCCCTTTTTTTTTTTTTTTACCCTTCGCTCGGTTTTCCTGGTAGGGTGTCTGGGAGTGGGGATAGGGGGTCACCACTGGCGTCTGTTTTATTGTGTTACAACACAATCCTGTCCAGGCCTCTCCCCCCCCCCCCCCCCCCCCCCCCCCAGTTAGTAGGCTAGTACCAGAAGGGCGATTGGCAAAGTACGGCACACAAAAGTTGGTGAAACGCTGTGCGCCATGGTTTCAAAAACGCAATAGTCACCCGGCGCCCCATTTCCCCTTACTGTACCGGGCTGCTAAAAAAAACTAAAAATATCTTTTCATCTTTCTTAGAGGCGGTGGCGGGACATGTTAGGTGAATTAGTTGTAGACATTGGAACACATTTCCACACGTCGATAGAGACACTCTCGGGGCTGGTCGATGTGAACAGATCATGTCTTGGGATCGCCTCGTTAATCAATCGCCATCCATCGGAAGACTTATTGACTGCTAGACATTCTTAAAACAAGATGAACCCGCTGCGCTGATTAATAGAATAGAATGCTTGATAGGATAACTTTATTTAAAAGCCTATAATGTTACATTGTTAGCCCTCTATTTGTTCAGTCAAACCTCATTTAGGAAAGTCATCAATTCGATTCTAGGACATACTTATAGTATTGCCTGAAAGATGGGCACATTATAAATGTGGTTCAGCCATTGGTCTTGTCCGAAAAAAAAGCATGTATATCTCTTGTTAGTGAAATGGAACTTGATTTTGTATGACCGGCTTCCTACAAACTATTTCGTGGGATTTTTTCTCACTTTGGGCTGACACCTGCTGTTCTTCTGAATGCTGTTCTTACGAAATAGTTTTAATAAGCTGTCCGCTTTTCCCAAACCTAGACCGTAGAGATGTATGCTTGGCGCCCGGTTGATAAAAAGCTGAATTGTGTGGCCGCACACCACGTGATGGGATAACGGGGCATCATTCACGTCTGCTTGAAACGAACCTTTTTTTTTTTTGTTTGTTTCACATAAATTAATAAAAACTTGGATGCAAAATAGGAATTGGTTTTTAATCTTTCAACTTTTTTATCACTGCATAACATGCGTTGTAACATTTTATCATCGCGAAACATTTTATCATTCCATTGTAAAATTGTACCAGAGACATTGGATTCTGGAGCAAAAGTATACTTAGCATAAAATAAATGTCTTCGAAAAAATGAATCTTCAAAACTATGGTGATAATTGGCTGAAATCTAAAGAGTTCATTATTAGATGGCATGGTTACGTTACGGGATCAAACTAAGTCTGCTGATTGGTAATAGTAGTAGATATAATGAATAGCAATCATCGGGTACATTGAACGTAGAGTTGTGACACATACAGCACTTGATCCAAGTAGAATGTACAATTGATGTAAGGTCTGAACCAGGGCTGTCTGTATCACGTACAGCACTTGATCCAAGTAGAATGTACAATTGCTGTAAGTCTGAACCTGGGCTGTAGGTCCTAACCTAGGCTGTCTGTATCACGTACAGCACTTGATCCAAATAGAATGTACAATTGCTGTAAGTCTGAACCTGGGCTGTAGGTCTGAACCTGGGCTGTCTGTATCATGTACAGCACTTGATCCAAATAGAATGTACAATTGCATTGCTGTAGGTCTGAACTTGGGCTGTCTGTATCACGTTCTGTCATAGGCTTGGACCGAAATTACGTGCACAACCCTTTTCCATCCTAACCCATTCAGTCTTTCATGGGACCTTAATGGAGCTTAGTTCCTTCAGGAGTTTGTACATAACAACCTTGACCTATCTAGAGTGGCAGACATAATAATAGACAAAATCAAAAAGGTTGGTAATGAATGTAAAAATTGTCCACAAACTCAAATGTCTCACAGATCTGACCGTCTATAGTCTGTGTGGAGGAAAAGTCCAAGTGTAACTAGGGAACACACTTTCTGCCTTGACGTGCAAACAACAAAAAAAGGATGGATTATTTGAATGTTACCAACCAAAAGACAACTAATAGTGTAGCCTCTGAGAAAGTGCATTATACCATATGTGTATACACCAATTTGTTGATAGCTAGATCTGAGTGCATTTGTCATGATCATTGTTTTCCTACTTTGTTATTAGGGACGAAGTAGCTTGAAAAACAACCACTTTTCACCAGACAGTTTGAACAGTGCCGAGTTGCTAAATAAGTGAACTACACAGCACTAAAGAAAATCGTACTCTGTAGACAAGCGGTTCATTGTGACGTCATCTTGTGCAACCGAAGGCACGGACATTTGATTCCTAAAGCAGACGGTAAAAGTGGGACGGTGGGAGCTAGAAACTCAGCTTGTCCTGTAGTTTTCTGAGATGATCTTGTCACGAAGCAGAATTGGTAGAGTTGTGTTAAGTTTTGTTTTAGTTGGTTTCTCTGTAAACTCTTTGCATTGGTCTCTTTCTTCCAATGTTTCTCTTGGCGTCTCTCCCCATTTCTTGTCCACCGTCTTGACCTAGAGGCGTGGGGCCCCAAACGTGCGCATGTCATTGTGGGGGAATGTCTTCTGGCAGTGTCTCCAAACAAAAATCACTTCAAGACATGCACTGTAGTCATTTGTCAGCGGCTTTACCGTAGCAGTTCTTCTGTAGGATCAATACTTTTACACTGATGTTTTTATCTTGTGCAGGAGGCATCAGGGCATTTCATTTCAATTCTTACATTCATTTAGTCTTGGGGGGGGGGGGGGAATAAGCGTTTTAGAACCAACTTTTGGTTGTTTCTATGAAATGTGTTTCTTGTTGCTGCAGAGCCCGTATCTCTCCTCAAACAAGAACACGTTGTTGTTGTTGTTGTATTACAAAGCTTATCTCAACTATGGATCATAGCGTACTGAGAAAGCTAAAAGCATGAAATGGCGCTAAACGAAAACAATTGGTAAGATATATTTCTAATCGCACTGTTATTGTTGTTGGTCTAGTAGAGATCTATTAGACATTTTAACTAAGTGACTGATTCAAACTAATTGATACAATTTTACATCGTGTAAGCTTTTTTTTTTTTTTTTTTCTATTTCGTTTAAGATCTTGTCTTTGTACTGCACATGACTGACTGACTGACTAGAACCTTGACGTGCACGCGCTTTTCTGTGTGCAACTTGACTGAATTGTGCATGCTCATGTTTCAGCACAACTGACTTGACCTACTCTCGTGGCAACAACGTGCTGTGTCTTCAAACTACTTTGAAAGCCTTAGGACTCCACAATGTTTACTCTGAACGCGGATTTCAATTCCCCCCTTTCTCTGGGTGGACTTAGTGTTTTAACTGGTTACTGAAAAGTTGGGTACTCTTGTTGTATTGGGCCGAAGTTGTGTTGCTTCACGGGCATTGTTATTGGTCCGTTGGTTAAACACACATAAAAGACACGCGGGGCGCGCAGAGACTGAACGCGCGGTTGTTTGCGGAGTGAATGCAAAGTGTTAGAGAAAGGTGGATGAAGAAGTACTGTGCTAGATGTAGACTACAGCTCCCACCTCTTGTACCACCAACATGCCTTGGGATAGAAACCTGCACCTTTGCTCCTAGGGGGGGGGGGGGGGGGAGTGGCGGTGGTTAGGTGTTTTTTTTTTTTTTTTTGTGACACTGTCTTTGTTCTTTGATAATTACTTTGTAGACTCCCATCTAGCAGCTGAGATCCCCGGCTGTCGTTATTCATACACTGATACTTCTTTCAATTCTCCCTTAGTTTTCGCCTCCCGTTAGTTAAGAGAACTATCGACATAGTTGTAAATGTACTTGGGTTATAGTATACATCGATATGGCCACCGATTGATACATAGAAAATACTATAACTTCACACAATTAGGGTGGGGAGTGGCTGAATTGTAAAGCACTTTGCTACCGAGTCGTAGAGTCTCGGGATCGAATCCCGGTGATGAATGGGATTTTGAATTTCGATAAAATCTCTGACGTTCTCTCGTGTATGACGAAGAGGTCATTTGTACTACAAGGGGAAAGTCATTTCCAATTAGTAAGAGGCAGTCATGGAGGTCATGAGCTGTAGAGTAGTTCTTGTCTAGACACCGGTAGCTTCTCTTGCTTCCTGGAGTGGTGGTGGTGTGGACTAGTTAGCTATATTTTTAGTAAGTGGCTTGTTTCTAGAACTATACCTCCTGCTACACTGTACATCATTTCCTGAAGCCACTGAACACATTGGGGCACTATTGAGTTTTAGCGTCCTGGAGATAGTTTGTATCATGATTTGGGAGGAAGTTATTCTGGTGCAGGGGCGGAGGGGGTATTCTGTAAAATCATCTTGGGGGCGGGTGGTTAGATACTGTGTACACTAATTTGGGAGTGGGGGGGGGGGGGATACAACTAACGCTAGTTCTAGAAAGCCGGTGTGTTGTTGTTGTTTGTCTGGTTAGATTGTTGGATATTTGTGTTTGAATGTTTTCATTGAAGTTTGTTTTTAAACGTCCTATAAAAGACTTTGATCTGCCCCGCCCTGCCTGCTGAGACTTGTACAACTTCTCTGGCTAATTAGCTGTTTGGCTTGCACTACGTCAGCGCAGATCAGTTTGTTACACATCCTCCTAGTGTGAGCGGCAGGCACGTGCTGCTGCATTCGAGAACTAGTTGGATGATTTTGTGGTGGCCAAACAGCACGCCCTGTGACGTGGCTACATCTTTGGACTGCTGTCTGGTTTGTTCAACGTCAGGTGGACGACTTGGTGGGAACTGAGCGATAACGTCTGCGTGGCATTGGATCCACGTGAAATTTGTTCGGGTTCATCTTTTCATTTTATACTTCCTCCTTTTTTTTTTTTTTTTTTGGTGTGGGGTAAAGGGGAGGGGGGCAACTTAAGAAAACAAACTGAAACGGACGCAAAATAGGGCCTTTAGATTTAAAACAAATGAATATTCACATGTTCACATCCTGGGTTCGAATATCTGTTAGGAAGGTTGTCACTTCTGTTGAGAAGGTTGGCTATCTGCTGTGACTTAAAATGGTGTTAATTATAAATGTTTTCAGTATAAACATCACTATCAACAGAATGAAGACAATCCGGCCTCTTTGAAATGACACATAAGTTTTTAATTACAAAATAAGGGCATAGCCTACGTCGTCAGATCTAGAAAAAACACTTCAGTCTCTTATCGCACGATTAGATTAACAATTGGACACTCTTAGAACATAATTATCTTCTGATTTCACGGAACGTCTCTAGTTTATAAGATAAGAAAGCTATGTACAAGCAAGAACACAAATAACAAGCAAAATTGATGTTTTACACCATTTTTCTTTTCATTGGAATTTGATTACCTGTCTACTAAATATAGTTTCAAAGGTGTGCTGATACAGTATGCAAGATAATTGACTGTGACTTTGCATGCAAGTAGAATCATTTGCCTTGACTTGCGGATAGTCGGCTGGATCATGATCCTGATTGTTTCCTTGCGCATTTCTATTTGTAACAGTTTGTATTGGATAGAAGGGCATTGTCTTTGATGTTCTCCTGCCTGTTGACAAAAGTGACAGTCCATGACAAAAGTGACAGTCCAAAACGAGCTCTGCTAATGCTAACACGTGAGCCAACCCTAGATCTACATCTGAAATGACACAGTGGCTCAATCACGCGCGTGTCTGTTGATAGAGAGCACAACTCAACCATGAAATCTTGGGGATATAAATCTGGTGACGATGACTTGGTAACAAGGGCTATGTCACGTGACTGACACTAAGCTAGAACTTGTTCTCTCTAGGTCATCTTTCTGTGTGCAGGAGTGATGGCCTAAATCATAACAATGGGTGCCATTGTAACAGACGTTTGGTCACTTTGAATAGCTTAAGTTTCATACAAATAAGTGGGCCAAGTTTGGGTAGTACGGATAATAAGTGAGTTTGTATTAAAAAATAAATTCGTCTTTGCATTTTATTCATTCTTTACTACGCACAGAATTACTACACTAGCCTTGCGTGTAGCGAAGTCATACAGTATATAATAAGAATTCTGTTTCCTACATAGATCACGCTCAATAGCAAGAATTACCAAATGTTTCAATCTATCTTTGAGAATTGTTGACCTCAAGTAATTCTTCATTAGTTTGAGGCGCGAGAAGCTTCTTTCACCAGATTACACAATTACGGGTATTGCATAATGCAGTTTTTTTTTTCATCGCGAGTAGGATTGGCTTTTTCCATTTTGAAACGACACCCCAAAATGACAATTTTTGTCAATATATATTTCAGGATTTTTTAATGTTTTTTTTTTTTTTTTTCAAAAGATTTTTAATAATTTCCGGAGATTTCCTTGACTTTTTCGTATATTTTGCAATTTCAGAAGATTTCTAGGCGCTCATGGTAAATCAGAAGGCTGCGGGAATTCTGTTATAAGTTATAAAATGGTTTCATTTAATTTAATTATTTACGCCTAGAATTAGCGCGGGTCCTTTGAAAATGCGTGGCCTAATGCGGTCGCATAGGTTGCATTGGCCTATGGCCGGCCCTGCAAAATAGCGGCGCACTCTTCGCCGTGGGTCGACTAGTAAGTGGAAAACTATCTGGTAGAATTGGAAGACGTTTGGTCACAGTGAGAGAATGGCTTACGTTTCTTACAAATATTTCAATAAGTGGAAGACGTTTGGTCACAGTGAGAGAAAACATTGGATGGCTTACGTTTCTTACAAATATTTCAATAAGTGGAAGACGTTTGGTCACAATGAGAGAAAACATTAGATGGCTAACGTTTCTTACAAATATTTCAATAAGTGGAAGACGTTCCTGTAATTCTTAGTTCGTCAAGTTTGACCTTTCATACAATCCGTTCCTTGCAAGAATTCTAGTCCTAGCACTTAGAAAAGATTCTACTCGAGTTGTGCGTAACATGAACTAGTCTCAACATTTGATTATTTGCTCGTTTTCTCATTTTTATTTGGTACGACTGCTACTTTTTTTTTACCTGGTCCCAGGGAGGTCCCTAATGAATTCGTTAGTTATATCTGGTCCCAGGGAGGTCTCCAGTGGATTTGTTAGTTATATCTGGTCCCAGGGAGGTCTCCATTGGATTTGTTAGTTATATCTGGTCCCAGGGAGGTCTCCAGTGGATTTGTTAGTTATATCTGGTCCCAGGGAGGTCTCCAGTGGATTTGTTAGTTATATCTGGTCCAAGGGTGGTCTCTAGTGGATTTGTTAGTTATATCTGGTCCCAGGGAGGTCTCCAGTGGATTTGTTAGTTATATCTGGTCCCAGGGAGGTCTCCAGTGGATTTGTTAGTTATATCTGGTCCCAGGGAGGTCTCCAGTGGATTTGTTAGTTATATCTGGTCCCAGGGAGGTCTCCAGTGGATTTGTTAGTTATATCTGGTCCAAGGGTGGTCTCTAGTGGATTTGTTAGTTATATCTGGTCCCAGGGAGGTCTCCAGTGGATTTGTTAGTTATATCTGGTCCCAGGGAGGACTGGAGTGGATTTGTTAGTTATATCTTTTCCCAGGGAGGTCTCCAGTGGATTTGTTAGTTATATCTGGTCCCAGGGAGGTCTCCAGTGGATTTGTTAGTTATATCTTTTCCCAGGGAGGTCTCTAGTGGATTTGTTAGTTATATCTTTTCCCAGGGAGGTCTCCAGTGGATTTGTTAGTTATATCTGGTCCCAGGGTGGTCTCTAGTGGATTTGTTAGTTATATCTTTTCCCAGGTAGGTCTCCAACGGATTTGTTAGTTATATCTGGTCCCAGGGAGGTCTCCAATGGATTAGTTAGTTATATCTGGTCCCAGGGTGGTCTCTAGTGGATTTGTTAGTTATATCTTTTCCCAGGGAGGTCTCCAGTGGATTTGTTAGTTATATCTGGTCCTAGGGAGGTCTCCAGTGGATTTGTTAGTTATATCTTTTCCCAGGGAGGTCTCCAGTGGATTTGTTAGTTATATCTGGTCCCAGGGAGGTCTGGAGTGGATTTGTTAGTTATATCTGGTCCCAGGGAGGTCTCCAGTGGATTTGTTAGTTATATCTGGTCCCAGGGAGGTCTCCAGTGGATTTGTTAGTTATATCTGGTCCCAGGGAGGTCTCCAGTGGATTTGTTAGTTATATCTGGTCCCAGGGAGGTCTCCAGTGGATTTGTTAGTTATATCTTTTCCCAGGGAGGTCTCCAGTGGATTTGTTAGTTATATCTGGTCCCAGGGAGGTCTGGAGTGGATTTGTTAGTTATATCTGGTCACAGGGAGGTCTCCAGTGGATTTGTTAGTTATATATCTGGTCCCAGGGAGGTCTGGAGTGGATTTGTTAGTTATATCTTTTCCCAGGGAGGTCTCCAACGGATTTGTTAGTTATATCTGGTCCCAGGGTGGTCTCTAGTGGATTTGTTAGTTATATCTGGTCCCAGGGAGGTCTCCAATGGATTTGTTAGTTATATCTGGTCCCAGGGAGGTCTCCAATGGATTTGTTAGTTATATCAGGTCCCAGGGAGGTCTCCATCGCTTTCGTTGAGCAGCAATCTCGGAGAGGGGTGTGGCTACATGGGAAAGTTTTAAAGTAACTGCTGCAGTGGGTTCACGGGCGAGGTGATCTAAGTCATTGTCACCCACACAGCATCAATTATTAGATTGAGTCTATTTCGTGTCTAGTCCATTATATGCTTGTGGAATCTTTTATATATATATTTGTTTACTAAAAATTGCACCATAACCAAAATTTCTTAGCTAGAATTGTTTTTGTCTGTGTGTAGTCAGTCGGTGGCGGCAGTCTTTGAGATTATATTCGGGGAGGTGGCGATAAAGATTCCTCGTTGTAGCGTACAAATATGGTCGTTGTGTCGTACTATGATGGCTATTGGCCGCGAAATAAAACTTGACACTAGATTTATGTGTCATCATTTGAATAAAAGGAATTTGTTTTCAGTGCACACTAGTTTTGTATAGAGGGAACACGGGCTCGTCTGCTGCAGACAGTTTTGGTCAAGCCACATGGTATTAGCCTCGCTGACAGACGTGGTCCTGCTAGACGTTGTGTGCTCCCCCCCCCCCCGGGTCGACAAGAAAATCAATAAATAAAATGGAGACCAAGGGTGTCACTCTCTCCCCCTCACCCCTCTGCCTTGATTCCCGGCGTTGTCCGGAAATCCAAGCATGTTGAAAGAACGCCACGGGATAGGACGAGGGGGGGGGGGGTCTGGCTGTGATGATTGACTTCGTGTGGCGGTGAACCAGGCTCTGGGTAACATAGCACTTTAAGAGTTGGTAGCATTAGTCTGATTGTCTTGTGTTGACTTGACTAAGCTACAAGACGCTCAATGGGACAGATAGATTCATCTCTACCTACTCTATGATCTGCATTGAATTGTCCCAGCTTTTTTAGTGGATCTGTTGCCTTCACCCTCTCCCACTGCATGCTGTCAAAGTTGAATGACCAAATCAATGGCCATGAATAGGTCACACCTAACAATTGTGTGTGTTTGTTTTAATTTAGTCTCAATGCCAAGGTGTGTGTGTGTTTTGTTTAATTACGTTTTGACTTGAAAAAAAAATCTTTATTATCATAAATGACATGAGACTTAGAAAACCAGAGAACTGTGTAATGTACTTCACCAAGCACTGGCAGATTGTGCTCCCTTTCTGTCTTCATCATAGAAATATGCAATCATTTAAATCTTTACTGCATTCTAAATGTATACCAAAAGATATGGGAACATAAACAATTACATTACATACAAAAATGTTCAGACATTTGCTACACTACTAAATAATTACATACAAAAATGTTCAGACGTCTGCTACACTACTACATATTTACATACAAAAACGTTCAGACTGCTAGACTACTGTCAACTGTATTTCATCTGGTTAGTCTTGTGTTTTGGATTATGAATACACACACTGGTTGTTTCAAGTATGTGTATATGGAGTATTACTTAGAAAGCTAAATAGATTTAAACTTTACTTCTGTTATCAATGTACACATCTTTTGCTATTGTTCGAATGTTTTTTCATTTATCATGTCCAATTGTAAGAGAAAAGTTTCATCAGGGTAATAAAGATTAATATTTTTATTTTCTTAATGCTCTAAACATACTTCTTGTTCTAGAGTTGAATGCCACCTAGACACTACATGATTAGCAATAGAGCTACTAGCAAATGTGTGTTTTTGTTTACTTTCATACTATAGTGTTTCCTTTTCTCCTTAACACTAAAGCTAAAGCCATGTCATTTCTTTGTATTGTCTTATCACTTGCAGTTTATGTTAGACAACTGGCCATGAGAGCATTCTATTGGGACACTTTATGTTTATTGTTATGTTTGTTAGGCCCCTGGAATCAAAAATAAATATTTGTAACTGGTCTGTTAGTGAATGTCATTTCTTTGTATTGTCTTATCACTTGCAGTTTATGTTAGACAACTGGCCATGAGAGCACATCCTATTGGGACACTGTATGTTTATTGTTATGTTTGTTAGGCTCATGGAATCAAAAATAAATATTTGTAACTGGTCTAGTAGTGAATGTTATTTCTTTGTATTGTCTTATCACTTGCAGTTTATGTTAGACAACTGGCCATGAGAGCACATCCTATTGGGACACTTTATGTTTATTGTTATGTTTGTTAGGCTCCTGGAATCAAAAATAAATATTTGTAACTGGTCTGGTAGTGAATGTTATTTCATTACAAACATAATGTAATCAATACTTTATGGAAATGTTACCTTATCATAGATCTCTAACTTTCTGACAAGTGTAAGAAGGATTAAACTGTTTGTAAATTATTCTTTAAAAAAAAGTACCATATTTTGACTAAAATATTGTTGTTCATTTGTCAACATAATTTACAAGATTGTCTGTTCTAAGCCATAGTTGCTAAAGGGAAGTAATTCATCAATTTTTTCTGTCCTCACACTGAACATATGTTAATTTCCAAAAATGTATTTTACAGCTAAAACAGATTTTAAAACTCTTTTATCCCACTCTTAGTCAAGGTGTTGCAAAGTCATCTGTCATCACTGACAAAGTACATAGAAGCCTGTTTCAATAAAAGTGATGAATGTGACAGGGTTTATGTCTTTTGTGTGTAAATGTTTTTCATCTATAGTCATTGTTATAGTAGTTATTTTACTGAGGTGAACAATTGTAGTCAAACTGAATTTCCATTTGTTTGCACCTGAACAATTATCTTGTGTAAAAAAAAAAATGTGTTTGTAAAGTTCAAATTTGTTCTTAAGTTACCATACATCTAAAGGGGGGTATGTCAAGTGTTCTTAATTTCTTGTGGCAACTTTTGAATGAAAACCTTTTTTTTTTCTTCTTCTTTGTATCTGCAGTTATTCTAGCACCTCATGGACTTTGTGGTGTGCTGACAGGAGTCACCTACTCTGAGAATGACCACAACCCTACTTCTGCCAAAATGTTTCAAGACTGGTCAGACTATTACCCCATTAAGGAGGATAGCTTGAATAAAACGCCTAACATGGTGGAAGTCATAGTTGGTAAGTGTTATTATAAATAAACATGGGACCATTATTTCCTTTACATAGAGTCGTCCTGATCAAGTTCACTACTGAAATGTTTTGTGTCCACAGGGGGAACCAGAATGCGCTACCCAACTTGTTATGTTTTGGTCTGTGACAATGAGGACATCAACGGCAGCAATAGTGTCCTCCAGCCCTTGCAGACATCCATCCTTCCCGGTCACAACAGGTCATTGACAAGATCAGTGTCCCAATTTTCACCGCCAGCATCTCCCATTGACCCAAGCATGGGTTTGGATCACCATGGCATAAAAATTGCCCCATTGGTCGGTGCGGTGCCAGGGCAGACGGAGAGCGCTCAGACTATAAGTGACTCCAAGGCTGACTCCATTAGTTTTCATATTGCAGAGAAAGTCAGACAGGACGCCTGTATACACGTATCACAGAATAAAAGGTAAATAAATTTACAATATAAAATATTTGTTGGTTCCTTTGTTCAATTATCAGATATTTGTATTTGTTGTACTTTGTACATAAAATTGTTATAAATGTTTCCTTAAAATCCTTTTGATTATTGAAGGAGACACAAAGTCTAAAACGTTGAAATATTAAATGTGGGGGGAGGCAGGGGTTTGTGTACAATATCTTCTAAAGCTTGTTCCATTTCTTGTGTTGTTACAGACTATCAGAGGTTCTCAGCAGTGAGGATCAGTCTTATCAACCAAATGTAGGTGTATGGAACTACACCGATCCAGCCAGTAAAGTCACTTGTAACTGTGTGCGGTGAGTGTTCACATCAACTGGTTTCCTGTTTGTTTGTTTGTAAAATGTTTTACATGTTTTGGATGTTCCTTCAGAGTTGAAGATAGTTTACTTCCTAGTCCAAACCTCCCGAAGAACGACGGGGGATGGGAGCGAGCAGGATTTGAACCATCGATAAATCCAAATGACAGTCCAGCGCGCAAACCCCACGACCAGGCAGCCATTGTTTGTTATTGTAGTACTAGTTTACTAGCTAAGTAAGCTAGAATGCCATTTTGACCTGTAATGGTATTATAGTATCATAATTTAAATTTTTAGCTGTACTAGTAGTTGATTAAACCTAAATAAAAAAGAAAACAGTTTGAAAAAATGATAAGTTTTTGTTTTTTTCTTTCTTTCTCTTTAGGCATAGAAAAAAGGCCCAAGGGAAAAATGCACCAGGAGGAAAACATGGGAAAGGTGACAAAAATGATAAAATGGATCGCCAGTTGAGTAGGCTAAGTCGCAACCCTGTGCCATACCACAGACGTGGTCACCAGCTGGATGACTTGCTGCAGTTTGATGTCGAGCGGGTCATGACTCAGCCCAACCCTGCTTTCTCTTCCACTGGGGCCACCACCATCATCAGTAGCAGCAACACTACGCCTCAGGGTAGGAGCAGCACGCCTATGCATGACAATGTTGTGCCCATGGACACTCCCAATTCTGCTCCGTCTCCGCTGGATGAACCCCAGCCACCCGCCTCATCCACGCTGGACCCGACTATGCCAACCCTGAGCCCCCACCCACCTAGTAAGTTTTTACCAGAAGGCAGCGGTGGGCGGCCATTGAATTCTGTGGCTGGTGTCGGTGGAGCCATCCTCCCAACAGACACCAACCACTTAGCGGCACCACCCGGTGCTGTGAACATTGTGGGCAATAGTACAGTTGTTTTGGGCAGCAATTTAAACCTTAATAATAATAGTACTGCAGGGAATGCTGGCAGCAATACAAATATATCAGTGACTTGTGCTGGTAGTCTTATAAGTAGTACTGTAAATAGTGCAATGAATGGGGTGACTGTATTGGTGGACTCTAACTGTAAACTGGCTGGCGAGGATACCTCAACATCTGCCACAGCTAAAATGAACTCTGCCCTCTCATGTATGCCAGTTACACCAGATTCACAGCAGTTCTCCTGGAGTTCTGTGACCTCCAAGACTGAAAGTGTCAGCCACTGGGTTCACTCCCATCAACAGAGGCCTAGTTCTGAAAAGCAGCATGAAAGACATTTTGATACCAATTTAAAACGTCCAAGTTTGCCAACCAAAGGTTCAGACAGTGATACGGAACAAGGGATGGAGTCACTTTATAATTTTGATTCCTTAAATATGTGGTAAGCTCTACTTTAAATATTTTTATTATTTTTGTTTATGTTTAATATTAAAATAAAATTCAGTACGAAACTAGAAAATGGCTTTACATTACCAATCTTGAGATAATTGGGGAAACATTCACAAATTAGTTAGTTCCTGTTAGCCCTCAGTGGAGCATACATTTCTCCACTGAACTTAGATCTAAATAGCTTTCGTCATCTGCTGTCATTTCATTCCCATATCATTTGTGGAACCTAAACTGTTTGCACCAGTTGAAATCATTGAATGTTACAGAATATTAATGTAGTTAGTGTCATCGTCGGTATTTATAGACATTTTCCTCTTTACTCCCAGTAGTCTTCAGCGACTGTCACTGCCATTGCTTCTGTCCAAAGCTAGCTTTTTCTTAATCTGTAATACAGAAAGATAATTAATAGTTAAATAATGCTTACTTACTTTAAAAAACGAAGAAGTTACTAAAAATGACTGGTACTTGAACACGTAAGGGAAAAGTTAAATTTGTTTATAATGTGGTGTCAATTAGATTCTGATTGGACTATTGACCAAAAAAAAAATTGTTCTGGTCATATTTCAATTCAAATGTGTTTTTTACTTGTTCAGCAATTATTAACTTTTCAATGTCTTCACTATTTTAAAGGAAAGCTTTATCAGTTGTTTCAAGTTAAAACAATTATTTAAAATTAAATACTGATTCACTTTTGCTGTAATACGGCAGAAGATAATGATTGCCTTTCTTTTTACACCATTTAACTCTTGATATATGAACTTACAAGTCCTATGTTTGAATCATGGTGAAGATGTGGAGTTTTGTATGTTCCTTCTTCTGTCCACCTAAACAAAATGAGTATTGGCTAATTGATAAAAGTTAGGTCATTGTGCTGGACCCCAAAACCAACTTTTCCATTGGCAACTCAAACAAAGCAGCTCTGTGTTACCTGCACCATTGCATGCTAGTAGCACCAAGACATGGAGTGACCAAACTTCATTCTGATGATAAAATGGAGAAAAGAGCATTCCAAGATGAACACTCCGCAGTGAAATGGATAGTACAGACATACAATTGAATATGCTAATACTACACATCCCTATTGTTATACTGACATTACACATTCCTATTGGTTTACTGACAACACATTCTATTTGGTATACTGACATAACACATTCTATTTGGTATACTGACATAACACATTCTATTTGGTATACTGACATATCACATTCTATTTGGTATACTGACATAACACATTCCTTTTGGTATACTGATAAAACACATTCCTTTTGGTAGACTGACATAACACATTCCTTTTGGTATACTGACAACACATTCCTTTTGGTATACTGACAACACATTCCTTTTGGCATACACATTCTATTTGGTTTACTGACATAACACATTCCTTTTGGTAGACTGACATAACACATTCCTTTTGGTATACTGACAACACATTCCTTTTGGTATACTGACAACACATTCCTTTTGGCATACACATTCTATTTGGTTTACTGACATAACACATTCTATTTGGTATACTGACATAACACATTCTATTTGGTATACTGACATAAAACATTCTATGTGGTATACTGACATAACACATTCTATTTGGTATACTGACATAACACATTCTATTTGGTATTCTGACATAACACATTCTATTTGGTATACTGACATAACACATTCCTTTTCGTATACTGACATAACACATTCTATTTGGTATACTGACATAACACATTCTATTTGGTATACTGACATAACACATTCTATTTGGTATACTGACATAACACATTCTATTTGGTATACTGACATAACACATTCCTTTTGGTATACTGACATAACACATTCCTTTTGGTATACTGACATTACACATTCCTATTGGCATACTGACAATACACATTCTATTTGGTATACTGACATAACACATTCTATTTGGTATACTTATATTAGACATTCCAATTGGTAGACTGATATAACACATTCTCATTGGTATACTGAAACTACATTCCTATTGGTATTCTTACATCAGACTATCAGTATACTGACATTACAAATTTCTTTTGGTATACTGACATTACACATAATGTAGACCATATATTTTTGTAAGAAATCTTCTTTTTGTTCTTCCATTTCTTAGCATTTAATTACTTTTTTTCCCTAGGATTGACCTGCCCTTGAAAAAAGGAAGATATGACCTAAGTGATAGTTTAACTGGTGATTTGATTGCTCCCTCGTCAAGCTTTGCAACTCATTCCCGAGCAACTCCCATGATTAAAAGTCCATCAGAAGATATTTATGAGTTTTCTGACGAAGCCTCCAAAGATCCAAAAACTGTTACCATCAGATCTAGACCCAGTAGAGATGACAGGTCCTCCCCTCTTGGAAAAATGGTAAGCTGATTTTCTTTGATTTTCATGACATGGTCTGAAATGTGCCAAATAACAGAAACAAACTAACAAGATCTTTCATTCTCACAATTCTAGGATGATGATTCTCGTCCATCCTCGCGGCAAGGTGTGGCAGATGTAACTATTAAAGAAGAAGCTACCAATGGTGAGACAGGTCAAAACTTATTTTTTTATTTTGTTTAGTCTAAGGAAAAATGCTAGACTTTTAACAGTTAATTTCTAATTTAAATTTCTATATTTTTAAAGTCAAATGTGCGGCTTATTTCCCTGTGTTCTAAAATGCTGTATGTTCCAATGAGGCCCTGTCTTCTTATTGTTCTGTTCTTTCTTGTTCTTCTAGAACTGGGGCACCTGACATCTCCTTTGACACCAGGTGGCAGTCTTACAAGAGAACGAGATATTAGAGTTGTGGGGGCTGATCAAGACTTGGCTCATATCTTTCAATCAGATTCTGAAGAGGATGATGATGGAGGAGTATGTTTCAACATTTTTTTACTATTCTAATACTAATGTATTGGTTCAGATCTTTTCATTTCTATTTTTCTTAAATAGTTTGAATTACTTGTAGCATAAGAACTGATTTTATTTTCTGCAGGCTCCTGATTCTGGTATAGGCACCAAGTCAACTGATGATCTGAAACCTACTAGAATACTTAATGGAACTCTAGGAATAATTCGTACGTTTTTTTTTTTATTCTTCAAAGTATTCTGTTGTTGTTTTTTTATTTACATGTGCATACAGCTAGATAGTAGATAGTATTGGTTTATTATTTTAATGTAGAGTTCAATAGATGTATTTTACATTAATAAAATTTTATTTTTATCAAGTAGAAAATAATGCTATAATTTTTTTCTGCAGCTTTAGATCTTGGTCACATGTATCCCACACCGCCTTCACACGAGACGAACAAGTCTCACTCCCCAGAGACCATGACAGATGTAACGAATGAAGGCATCCTTACTTCAGGCTCTGCCGTGGCATTTCACAATTCTGTCGAAAGCTCTCTTCCCCCCATTGTTGAAACTATAACCAATATTAAAGTAAGTTGACTTTTAGTTGGCAGTAAGGTATTTGATAGAATTGCCCTTTGCATGCTAGTCTGAGTATTTTACAATTTATTTGATAAATGTCCATGATAAGTTTTGATAAGTTTAAAATTAGATGGGTAACAATAGAGGTGATTGCTAGATTTAGTTAGATGGCAATAGCAGAGCTGAGTTCTAAATTTAGACTAGAAGAATAAGGGACTCTAATTTCTGTTTCATTCAATCGATTTCAGGTTTCATTTGTATTGTAGCACTAGTATCCAGCATTTAAAGCATTTACTATGTCCTATGGCGGGTTCAATAATTCTATTCTAGTATTTGGTGGGTTTTGTCTTTCATTATTGTTGACCAAATTCAAATCTTGATGGAAATTAGTGACATTGTTTCAAAGTGCCAACTAACCCTAAGTTTTGTTTATATATTTTGTTCAAACTATATTAATACAATGTCCATTTAAAAAAAATGGATTTTGTTTTTTTAAGGAAACTTGCAGTGAAATATTTGATAGTTTCTAGGATTACCTGTTACATATTTAAAGTACTATATTGTCACTACGCATTCCTCTTGTGAGAGATAGACTGTCCATATATAGTACACATTCTTATTTTAACAGTATGATACTAGAACTAGACTAGCAATTTTATGATGGTTTTACTCTTTGACAGTGTGATGTCTTTGTGCCGCCCGTTGTCGCTGAGACTATTGGCGCCTCCAAATACTCAGCAGTTGAACTGCCCAGTGGCAGGTCGTCACCTCTCCCCATCATCCCCGAGTACAAATCCAGTTGCTGTCCAATACCTCCTGTTGATCTTCAAAATTCTCAAAAAATGTAAGTCTTGCTTGGGGCTAAATGTTGTGTACTTTCCTGTGTATCAAGGCTCTATATAAAACTAATAAAATAGTGGCTGTGTATCAAGGCTCTATATAAAACTAATAACATAGTGGCTGTGTGTCCTGTGTATCAAGACTATATAACATAGTGGCTGTGTGTCCTGTGTATCAAGACTATATAACATAGTGGCTGTGTATCAAGGCTGTATATAAAACTAATAAAATAGTGGCTGTGTGATATTAGAGGGAAAATGTTAGATGGGTTCAAATCTTTATTTGTTATTATATAAATAAAATATTTTAAGCATCTTCACTGAGTATGTGGAGTAATGGTCCATGAATTTGATATAATTCACAGTATTTGTTCAGTATAAATGTAAACCATTTTTTTACTTCTATAACACATCACTATCAAGTAAAAAATGTTTTAGTGCAAAAAATTCTTTCTTTTTTTTTTTTCAGGCATTATATCAATGTACCTAGCATAGAAAATATTTCATCTATACGCACTGTTGGCTCAGGAATCGATGCTAGTCCTGCCATCTACAGCAATAGTCAACAGAGGACGCCGCTTAGTTACGAGTTGACGTCGCCTGCATCTAACTCATCTTCCTACCTCAATAAAACAAACAATTCCATTGATAATCATGGCACCAATGGCCAATTGCCAGAGGTGAGCAACGTGTTTCAGTTTTCTTATGTTCTCATTTTTAGTGGGAAAGAACTTAATTTCATTAGCCATTTTTGTTCGTTGTGTTGCATTGCATTCGCTCATTGTGTTGCCCTATAATGTTCACAGGCCCACAGTCTGTTACTGAATGTGTTACTGTGCGATTCCATATTGAACTTATTTAAAGATCACAACTTTGATAGCTGTACTATTTGTGTATGTAATGCTGATATAAATGGTAAGTAATTTCTTTGTGTATGTCAGATTTTCTTCTTCTTCTAGCCAGCTTTATTGCTGCTGAGCTGTGAGCTCTTTTGCAGACTGTGCCAAGGAAAAAAAGTATGCTGTTTTCTACAGTTGTTCAGCACTGCCGTACAGGGTGTTGGTTATGTTGGGCTGTAGTGGAAGTAGGGTCTGCCTCATGGGGATTAGGGAGGGGCATTCAAAGAGGATATGGTGTAAGGTTTCATAAGGGTGGGCACAGTGTCTGCAAAGGGGGAGTTGTGTGGAGTTTATTTTGTTCATATGGTAATTTAATAGAGGTGTCTGTCAGATTTAAAAAACTTAGTTTAGTACTTTTTGTCCAAATCATAACAAGTTAATCTAGCATTTAAAGGTCAAATCTAGGCACATAGAAAATTTGAGAGTTTTCTTTTTAAAAATTCAAATTTTAAATGGAAAAGTCTATTCTTTTTATTGTTATTGCTCTTGTATAGTGTTTCTTTCATTCATAGCATGCCCAGCGCTTTATGGTCCAATCTCTTTTGTGGGTTGGGGGGAGCCGCTCAGCAAACACAACTCAAGCGGGGATTCATACTCAAGCCCCCTTTTTATAGGTACCCAAGCAGTGTAGGCCTCTCATCCGGAATTCACTCATCCTCTTTGTGAAGGCAGAGATACCACCCTGTTCCCTTAAATAAAAATGTGGTCTCCATATTGAATACTAATACACTATACTTCCACACTTTTACCAGCCACTAATGTAATAAATGTTTTAGTATTGTTTATAAAAAAATGTTTTATTCAAATTTTTTTATGCACATTGTTTATCAGTTTGATTCTAAATATTAGCATTTAGTTAGTTCAAACTTGACCTTGCTAAAATTGATCTAAATAAGACCTACCTGTTCAAAGCTGATTTAGTTGAGTTTGCTATTTTAAATCTGAATGTTAGTGTCTTACATGTTTCTCAAAGCAGCTAGAACCTACAAACATGTTTGTTAACAACACTATATAAGTTCAATTATTATTATCTTTGAACAGGAAGTGATGTCAGTGTCTATTTGCCTGACACAAGCAAGGGATCATCATCAGGCTTCAAATGCAGCTGTGCGTTTAGTGCAGCCGTCAACCGCAGGTTTGGATATAACTCTGGTCTTTTTTACGAGGACGAAATTGAAATCACTGGCTTTCGTCATGATCACTATGATCACCGAAAATCACCTTTAATGCAAAGTAATGACCCATCCAAAAGTAATGGAGATTCATTAAAACTGGACGATATTACCCCACAGGTAAAGATGCCAATGTTTGCTTATGATTTTTTTAAATATAGCAAATATGATTTTATACTTATAAAAAATGTATGTACAAAATTTTATGACTGCAATCTAATTTTATGTTTAAGAGACTGCTTGTGTCTCTAAGAAGCAAATTTTCCAATTCAAATCCTAGCTGTCAATTTGTTGTATTTAAAATACTAAGAGGTATTTCTTTATTCGTAAGGTTATGAATCAGCTTCTGGGCCAGTATGCTTCACCATTCATATCTTGTATAGGCAGCCATCATATCAACCTTTTACAAATGTCTACAGACTTGTCTCATCAGCTTTCTACTGTTGACACATTACAGATTAGAGGTTTGTTTTTAGTGCTTGTATAGTTTATGTTGACTAGAAACTACACTTAAAAGTCTGATAAGATTTTACCATTTCTTTTGATGTATTTTATTTAATTTTTTTGTCTTTTTTTTTTTGTTGTTGTTGTTCAGATGCTAATGAAGTTGTATGTCAAGCTCTAGAAATAGCCCGTCAAGCTATGGACCATTGCTTTGGCTTTGCCAGATACGATGATCCAATTTTAAAGGGCAACTTTTTGCATAAATGGCCTTACCTTAGAGGTACAGTAGTATTTTTTTTTATATTTCAGTGTTGTTTATTTAACTGTCTTTTATTTAATGAGTATGCATGTTGAACCAGTTAATTCCATACAATTCTTTGTGGCCCCCAGGACCAGGTTGTGTACCCAGCAGCACCCAGGAGACCATACAGTGTCTCAAATCTCTGCATCCCATCTTACAAACAGCCATTCAAAATAAGCGAGTCACCAGGCTGTGGGAGAATACATACACACTGCAAGGACCTATCAGCTGGAAAGACTTCCATGATCTGGCTGGCAGAGGTAATGTACTGTACAGAGATTTGAATCTACAATATCTAATATGGTCTAAATGATTTTAGTGAAGTATTCACATGAACATTAGAACAATTATGATCATTAAAAGCCTGCATTTTTCTGTTTAGGTACTGAAGAGAACCATGAGCCACAACCAATTCCACATTTCTTGGTTGGTCATGACAGAGATTGGTTGACAGTTTCTCCTTACAGCATTCGCTTCTGGGTATGTTTTCCTTTTCAGTTTGGGTTTTGTTTTAGATATTGTTAGAAGAAATTTTTACTTGTTTCAATTTTTCATTGAGATGTATTTATTTAAATTCTGGATTTTTTTTTTGAAGGACAAACAATTTCTTGAGCCATACGGCAGAATGCGTGATGTTCTGTACGTTGTGGTTGCCCCTGATAATGACTTCATCCTGCAGCATGTTGTGTCTTTCTTCAAAGAGCTGAGCACAGTCTATGAGATGTGCAGGCTGGGAAGACACTGTGCCATCAACAAGCCACTTAGAGACGGCGTCTTACGTGTAGGCAAAAGTGCTGCAACTAAGTTGATGGATGAACCAGTGGAAGACTGGTTTAATTTCTTAGGTTAGTCTTTCTACATTTCTTTTTAAGGAACATAGCATTAATTTGTTTAGTGTAATATTTTACTTTCAGCAAAATTGCTTTGCAGTGAAAATACTCAAACGCATAGCTCTATGCTTTGCAATGTATAATTCTTTGAATATATTTTACTAAATTTCTGTCAAGTTGATCAAGAATCTAGATCCCTAAGATGCATTTCCATTGTTACTTTATAAACAACAAAATTGTCACTTTATTGCAAGATTTTTCTGTGTCTACAGGTGACTCTAGCATTGCTTCTAAGTTAAAATTATATGCACAAGTATGCAAACATAATCTAGGTAAGTTTATCAATTATATTTTTTTTATACTTCATTGGAATTGGTATTTTTTTATTCTCCCATGGTACCGGTATTGAAATTTTTTTGTATGCTTCATTGGTATTGCTGCCTAAAAAAAATCCTTTGATTAAATTCCAATTTCAATAAAATTATAAAAATAGAACCAAGCCTTTCTTATTGTCAACAGTTTTACAAATACATAACTAACACTAGACTTTGATATAATAACAATTATTACCCCCAAAAAAATTTGAAATTTAATGTGAAATATCCTTTTATTAAACTTGTTTTTAGGACCTATACTGTGCCAGACCAATTGGGACAAGTCTATGTTTGAACAAGGTTCTAGTAGTTCTCACAAAGCCCAGTTCAAAATGCCAGAGCCGGCCTCCAACACAACCAGACCAGTTACACCAGACAACCAACAGAGCTCTGGCCATCCTGCAGGAGCAGCTCAGGGGGGACAACTTTCTGAGGAAGTCAAAGGTAAGAGTTCTGCTCACTTATCAAATAGAGTTTTAAAAAAAAAACAATCTTAAAAATACCTTAAATCATAGCTTATTAGTAGAAAGAGGTTGCCATAGGCCGGTTCAACTTATGAATTATTGCTAAGCATTTTTAGTTCTGGTAAGGCTGCCCAAGTGGAAGTGCAGTGGCTGAGTGGCAAAGCTCTTGGCTTCAGAACTGGGGGTCCCATGTTCGAATCCTGATGAAGAGTGGGATTTTTTTATTTCGGGATCTTCGGGCGCCTCTGAGTCCACCCAGCTCTAATGGGTACCTGACACTAGTTGGGGGAAAGTAAAGGAGGTTGGTCGTTGTGCTGGCCACAACGCCCTCATTAATCGTGAGCCACAGAAACAGATGGCCTTTACATCTCTCCCTATAGATCACAAGGGCTGCATATGTCATCCTTGTTTAGTTAAAGTTCAAATCAGAATAGGGGGAAAGTATTGGCTAATATTTGTTCATTTATTCAGCTGTCACTGAAATATATCAGGAAAGGCCTTGGTTTTCATTAGCTTGAGTAACAATTGCCTTAGTCTATTTTTACTTAACCCTTGTTTATCTATCCTTGCAGATGGAATGCCTACAGATGGCAGCGCTCAGCAGAAAGAAAATCAGCACGACAATGTGGAGGGAGCAGGAGAAGACACTAACACCGAGGCCCCGGGGATTGTAGTGTATTTGGTAGACCCTTTCTCCTATGGGCAGGATGGGGAGTCTGTTTCACGCTTGGCCATGATTGGCTTGTTGAGGTGTTACCAGCAGATGGCCCTGCCAGAACATTTGGCCAACAACTTGAGTTTACAGGTAGACTCTCTTGTCCTATTGTTACTAAATTAGTGGGCCAACTTTAGTAATCAGTGTTAATACATCATAGGACTTTGATGCTTCTATTTTGCTATGATTTTGATAGGATATTAGCTTAATGCATTTATTTCTTTATTGTTTGTTTCATCAGCTGGTCCCATTGCGTACCATCCTGGAACATAAGGACAGTGCCAATAAACTGCAGACATTAAAATCTATTGCCTTCTCTGTGTTTACCTCATGTAAATGGAACATAGGATACAGCATCATGGGACGGTCACTAACAGGCTTTGGCCCTGCTGCAGCTGCTGAGCAGTTCTTGAAGCGCAAGGGGGTAAGAGTTTTGTCACCGTCTGTGTTACAGGGATCTATATATATTTATAAAAACACATTTTTTTTTTCTTTGAGACAGTACACTAGAAATACATGCTCATGTGGTTTTAAGTTATTATTTAAATATTGTGTAAAAACTGGTTGATGTATACTTTATTTCCTTTTAGAATACTTCTGACACCATGAAGCTGTACAGTCCGCCCTACATCCTTGCATCTACCAAGAGCAAACAGAACCAGATAATGGAAGCCAAGACTGACATGCAGACTATTGTGTTCTGTGGCTATTGTCTCTCGGAAGACCAGCGCTGGCTCATTGCTGTGTGTACAGATGAGAAGGGAGAAATGATGGAACACTGCACTATAAACATTGAAATTCCTAGCAGGTATGTCGTATGTCAAATTTAAGTTTGTATTTATGTTTCATTGCTATAACAGTACAGTAAATGTGGTATACTTTGTTGACATAATGATTCTGTTTTATGTGCCTTTCAGAAATCGTAGAAAGAAAGCATCAGCTAGACGACCAGGGTTACAAAAACTTTGGGACTTTATATTAAGTGTAGTATCCCTGACCTGCTACCCAACTCGTCTGGTTATTGGCAGGTTTGGTCGAATGGGTCATGGAGAGCTGAAAGGTGAGTTGCTTCAGTACCTTAGAAGAGTGTTTCCCAAACTGTGCTGTGTGGAGCCCTAGTTTTCCACAAGGTCTAAATAGGTGTTCTACGAACTACTGGAATAAATTACTTATAGGCCACCACATGAATTGATCTTTAAAAAATAAGACAACCTAAAAAATAAACCAAAAGCTTACCAATACTCAGAATGTACAGTATTCTTTTAAGGTAAAAGTTTGGGAACCACTGCCTTAGAAAGTTGCTATCTACTTTTTTTTCAAGTGCCATAAAAATGCTCCTTGTCCTAGGTATATATTTGACTACATTATTGTTTCATTTCACCCAGGCTGGTCAGGTCTGTTAAGTAAAAAGAATTTGCACAGTGCCTCTCGCCGCTTGAAAGATATGTGTGGACAGTGTTCAGTGATGGGCCCTTCTGAGGTCCCCTGTGTCCTGAGTGTCTGCCTCACCTCAATAGAAACTCACCCAAGTTTTCAAGTAAGTCCTTGAGTGTAATAACCAACAGAACCGTACCTCCTTTTTTTTTTTTTTTTTTTTAAGTAGTTTCTTTCTTTTTTAGTCAATCAATTTTGTAGTTAAAAGGCAGGTTTTTACTATAAAAAAATCTGGGTTTAAGAGGTAACTTATATACACACTAAAAAAACAGATACTGTACAGAATATTTGGTAAAAGAAAAAAAAAAACTAATTTGTTTATCCACTTGAAATCACAATTTTTTTAACAATTGTTCTAAAAACAAATATGAGTATAATTGAACAGCTCTGGGTATTTAATAATTCAATTAAGCAGCTCTGGTATATTCCTGGCAGGTACATTTTCTACTCATGTATAATAGTAGGGCCAAGTCTTTCCATACAGTTTTTAGCATATTCTCATGACGAGTACCTAACTTGTTTTAGTTCTTCCAACTACATTATGTGTTTCATTTGTGCTTCAGGTTGTAGCAGACACCTTGAAACCAGAAGAGAAGCAGAGTAGCAGTATTCCTCTTCAGACCCCTCGTGATGCCAGCGTGACCCATATTTTGGTCTTCCCTACGTCTGCAACAGCTCAGGTATTCATTGAGCCGTACTTTTATCATTTTTCTACACTATACTCTGAACTGCAATGTAGGTTTAAACTGTTAAATTTGTGCTAACTTGTGTCGTCATCCCACAGGTCAATGCCAACCCTTTGCAGCAAGACCCACAGAATGATCTTACGGCTCATTTTGAGCTGGACGATGTTTTTGTTGACATTCACCAGATGGGCGAGGACATGGGCTTTCTGGATATATTTGGGGAGACCTTTGATAATCCACCAACGTCTCCACCTGGCTCTCCGATAAGTAATGCCAACAGACAGAATCTCAGGATGAATGGACCATCCACAGTAAGTGAGATGTCAAAGCATTTGCCAGGATGTGATATATATATCAGCATTATTTGTTGGCTTTGTAACTTGCTAACACTTTTTGGTGTTTTGTATTCTTTCAGAGTATGATAGAGAATCAATCGGACCCCCAAGATGACTGCAACCTCCTACAGCAGCCACTGGCTATGGGTTATTACATTTCTACTGCTCCACCTGGACCACTACCTAAATGGTTTTGGTCAGCTTGCCCTGAAAATGAATTTGTCAGTCCACACGTTTTTAAGGTAAGCTTTAATGCTGTAACAGAGAGGAAACAATAGTATGTGTAACAGCTCATTTAGTTGAATAATATTGAATTTGTTAAGGCACAATGGGCTTTATCAGCTATATCCAAGATATTTTAGAGATGTTCAACTCATTTTGACTACATCTCATTGGGCTTTATCAGTTATTTCCAAGATATGCTAGAGATGTTCAATTCAGTCTGACATCTCATTGGGCTTTATCAGTTATATCCAAGATATGTTAGAGATGTTCAATTCAGTTTGACTACTTCTCAATGGGCTTAACCAGCTATATCCAAGATATTTTAGAGATGTTTAACTCAGTTTGACATCTCATTAGGCTTTATCAGTTATATCCAAGATATGTTAGAGATGTTTGACTACATCTCAATGGGCTTTATCAGCTATATCCAAGATATGTTAGAGATGTTTGACTACATCTCAATGGGCTTTATCAGTTATATCCAAGATATGCTAGAGATGTTTGATTACATCTCAATGGGCTTTATCAGTTATATCCAAGATATGTTAGAGATGTTTGACTACATCTCAATGGGCTTTATCAGCTATATCCAAGATATGTTGGAGATGTTTGACTACATCTCAATGGGCTTTATCAGTTATATCCAAGATATGTTAGAGATGTTTGACTACATCTCAATGGGCTTTATCAGCTATATCCAAGATATGTTAGAGATGTTCAATTCAGTTTGACTACAGTTAAGAAACAAAAAAGGTGTGGGGTACTTGTTATAAATGAGAATTGAACTAAATACATTTGAAACAACAACATTTTGTTTTCCAGTCTGCCCTCCACATTCATGAATCCTCCCGCCATGATGATATACTTCATAAAACGGACAATCGAAATAAACCTCATGCTCTGGACTCCCACATGACCTGTGATGTTTTAAGGTAAGTAGTGAGCAGTTTCTTCTACTCAAATGTTAAAATGTCCTTTGAGGCTTTTTCATTCACTTGTCTAATCTGTATGCATTGAAGCAGCATGACTTGTAGTGTCTGCACACCATGGGACTACAGTTCTAGAAATAGATATGGAAGATTCTGTTGTTTCATTCACATTTGTTATATCTAAGTCTTGATGGATTTTTCATTATAGAAATCTGTTCCTCTTTCTTGTAATTAATTAAGATCCTCGTCAAGTCTATAGAATGCTCTTAAAAAAACTGATACATTTCGTTTTTCTTCTTCTTAGATACGTCTTAGAGAATTACAACTCACTTTCCTGGCTTACCTTTGACCCAGTACTTAATGATCGCCGCTCTTGCTTGCCAGTTCATTTTGTGGTGTTAATGCAGCTCTATCATGCACTCCAGACGTTTGTTTAAAAAGGATGCATGGCTCAAGACACACTGACACTCAAGCCGGCCAACACTGACTCACTTGTGCAGGCCTATTCAATCAAGTTTTCCGTCATGGATTGAGCCCCAAAACACATGCTACTGTTAGACTATTTCCAGTCACTACAGGAGATTTTGTAGTCCCTGTTGGATAACACTTTCTTGTTGTGCCTGTTGAAAAACCTGATCTGAAACTAATGGCAAGCAGAAGAAAATGTAAATGGGGGATAAAGAGAGAGGGGGGGCATTATGAAAACCAAATGTTGTTTGATGTAGAGTATGTATAGTGAAAGATTTTATTCATATGAATGGCACCATCTTTAACAAGGGATCTACTCACTTTTTTTTTAGTATGGTAATGCCTGCCTTTAAAAAGAAAAAGATGAATACTAAACTGTTATGGGTAAAGAAAAAAAAACAATCACTATTTATTTGCACTAAAAAATGTCTCTATTTATGAATCAATTGTAAATATCTTGTCAACTTACAATATAGACACTTGCATCCTCATTTTTATAGATTTCATTCTGTATTTCATTCACCATTTCATGTTGATCTGTGGACTTGTGTTTGTTGCTAAGAGGATGTAGCCACTCTATTTCTCTCCGCCAACTCATTTTTTGTAATGTGAAATTGTTCAGCGCAATAAAAACTACGGTTATTACAAGAGGGTTTAGCTAAGGTAGCTCTTGTGCAGGGCACTCATTTTGAGCGTGACACTATGTCTCTAGCAGCAAACTAAAAGCATTTGTGTTGGGTTTTTTTTTTTTTTGTCTTCTGGTCTCTGCCTCCTTCCTAATGTGTTGAATAATGTGTTCATGTTTCCTTTAAAGACCTCCTTCTGTGAAAGAGCTCTATCATTTGTAACTACCAATTATGCTTTGTTTTTATTGATGCTACTTTGTACTAATGCTTTAATACTGGTTGGGTTGTGCACGTTCCCATGGTATAGAGTCATGGCCTTAATGCTTTGGAGACATCATCTTCAATGATTGGGTTAATGGGCAACCAGGTTTTTTTTTTTAATTTTAAAAAGTTTGTTTGCTGCAATAATTTCTAGCTTGGCAAACAAAGGCACATTCTTGTATTGAAAGAACTTTCTGGCAGACTGATAATGGCATAGCTTAAAGCAATACACTTTGTTTGTCGTTTCGATCTATGCCTTGAGTCTTTAAAAATAAAAGGTGTACCAGTAAATAAAGGAAAAAACAAAATATGCTAATGGTGTAATTCTACATTCTAGTAGATGTGAGTGAATTTGTTCAAGAACTTGAATGCATGTAAGATATACTGAATCATTGGTGCAAGCAGCTTATGTTCATGTGAACCTATAATCTGTGTCCCTTGACCAAAGATATTGTGTGATGGTGTCTGACAAACCTGTTTCTGAACCTGTTGATGTTGATCCAAAAGAAATAAGTCATTGTTAACATTTTTTTGAGGAATTAAAATGTCATTGTACATGTTTGTTTGTTTTTTATTTCAAAGCAAAGATTATATGTAAAAAGTGGTAACTATTTCAACAAAACAAATTAGTGTGAAGTGGAGATATATATATATATATTATATATAAAATCTATACAACAAAGCCAATTGTATATGTATTGCTGTATATATATTAAGTGTTTGTGTACCTGTGTTGAGCTCTTAGAGTTAAGTTGATAGCAATGCTGCAGGACTGGAAGACATCTTTCATTTCATTCTACACAGCTGATGTCTGGACAGCTAGTCAGAAAGAAATTCTTTATGCTAAATCTCATGCTGTACATAAGAATATACACAACATATTCCAATGCAGACCTCGAATGTACATAATCATTGTCTTTGTGCTTTTGTTATAAGCATATTATTTTTGTATCTTTGCATATTTTTCTATAACGATGTCTTGTTTTAGTAAAACAAAAAAACATCAAAATGGATTTTGAATCATGTCATGCTAATTTTATGTGGAATAAAATTTTTTTATCATTTTTTTTTTTAGCCACATGCATTTTACTATGTGTATTATTGTCGACTGGTTTTGTACAAATATTTAAGTTCACTGGACAAAACAAGGCTAGTCCTATACTAAAAGGTGTAACAGCCTGCTTGGTCTGGAAGTGTATTTTATGTTGACCAGAATGCAGGATAACTTGTCATGTACTAAGTAGCTTTAAACGAATGAACAAATTGTTTGCCGTGGGGGGGGGGGGGGGGGAACTTACGATGAAGAATGAAATAACTTTGAATGGTGCTGATGTCGAGAGGTTTTAAGTGGAAGATTGTTGACCAAGAATCAACTGTATTGCCCCAACATAGTTTGATTTGTTTTCAGGTTGTGATACTCGTGAACTGAATCTTAATGTCCACAGTTTCCTTTCTCCTCATTTGTTGAGGCTTCAATGATGCCAGACACAGTGAATCTTATTAATGTCCACAGTTTCCTTTCTCCTCATTTGTTGAGGCTTCAATGATGTCAGACACACTGAATCTTAATGTCCATAGTTTCCATTCTCCTTATTTGTTGAGGCTTCAATGATGTCATCCCTGTGTCGACAAATCTTGTGCTGCAGATCACACAGTCTGTACAGCCTCCCCCCCCCCCTTTCTCAAATCTATTTGGAGACCTTTATTACTACCCTACCTTTGTATATATACATATACAAACTATAGTTGGACGCTAGTATTACACTGTATGGATGTGCACGATTGACACCCCCCCCCCCCCCCCGCCCCTCAGAACAAAAATTTGACCTAATCATTTCTCTTTGTGTATAAACTACAATCTGTGATGGTTCTATTTTTGTTCATGGTAGCATTTGTTGACACAGTGTTTGTTGTTTTGGTTTTGTTTTTTCTTTCTTGTATATAAAACTGATTCATTCACACAGAGAGCGAGGGGGCCGTTTTTTGTTTTTCTCAATTGTATATAGAACTAATTCATTCAATGTATCCATGATGTCCCCTTGTTCTAAATTATTATTTAGCTGGTCATATCAACTACAGTAGTCTTGACAAATAAAACTCATGACACAGTCTTTGGTGTTGCTTGTATGAATTAGCAGTGGACAAGTTGACATCACATTTTTTATTTTTTTTTGGGGTCATGTACATTTCAGTGAGTGTCCTCATTCTGCAACCATCATCTCTAATGGACAATGTGGATGAAATTTGGAAATAAAGAAATGTCCTACCAGTGAGTTTACCAACAATGCACTGTCTTAAATTTATATTCTAAATACATTCTGTATGCCCTTTGGTCCAAGCTTTCTTGTGGACATGTGGGGAAACAAATGTCTGGGAGGTGTCTATAGGTGGATTTGTTATTGGTAATAGTTATTATTCATGTGTTTTCAGCTTTTTATGGCGAGAGCTAGGCTGTAGTTTATGGTTAATCAAGTCATTCAGCGGATCCTGGTGAAGATAGGTATTTTTTTATTGCACCGATGAGCCCAACCAACTTTAATATGTATGGTCCCAACATTAGTTTGGGAAAAGGGTAGTTGATCATTATGCTGGCCTCATGACATTCTCGCTAAACGAGAACCACTTAAACAGATGACCTTTATATCATCTGCCCCATAAGATATGAAGGTAACTTTACTTTTTATGTCAGTCAGCATCAGCTGAAACAGTTCCAAGACCGCAGTTGTGTACTCATCACTTGTAGCTGTACAAGGTCGACTTTATGCACATCATACACTGTTCCATGAATTTCGAATTTGTCTCGTAGACGTGTAATTGTTAACCTTGAGGGTGGTTCTGTACCATACTCATGTCTCCACTGTCTTCGAACCGCAGCTACATTCTCAAACTTCCAATACCACTTAATTATCTGCTTCTTCTCTTCAAAACTCAAACGTACGTCCGTCATGTTGCAATTCCTGATGCTGAAGGCCACCAGTTTGAACATTACTCACATTTATTTTTCCCATTGGACATTAAGCTTTCCATGTCCAGAAATGTAGCATTGTAAAACGGGAAATAAATTGTCTATGACAGTTCAAAGTGTGTAAACATTTTTTTGACGCACCCTGTATAGAGACAAACATTCTAGTTATCAGAAATCCTACACTTTTTCAGCCAAACCTCCTTTATGAGGTTGTGCCCTCCAACCGGTAGGCATTGGAAATACAATGTCCGGCTTTATGGTATCTGCAATGATACACCGTATATCAGTGATGCCCCAAAAACCACCCGGTTCCATCCGACACGACGGCCCACTTTGTCTAAGATGTGGATTGGTTACCAGTGACCTTTCACCTTTTGTGCGTTTATGTAATGGGACTCTACCATGGAAAGTGAACGGATCTTTACTTTGTGGAACATGATAAGAAGCAAATTTACATACTTTGTTTCATTAAAGAAAGTATGGCTTTTTTTTTTTTAAAAAGACAAACGTCACGGAAATTGGTTCAAAACAGATGAAAAATTTGGCGACAATTAAAAGACAAATCAGAAACACACGAGAAGCAAGCACTGATTACATATATGCAGTTTGTACACCAAACAGTCAAAGATCTTCTCAAAGTTGTGACTTAATACGTGAATGAATTTGTATTTCTAAGTCTATCGTGTCTCACACATTCGAGGTAAATTTAGCACCAACCCTCTCGCTTGACACTAACAGTATTACGGATATCTGAAACGTTATTCAGGTCATTGATACCAATGTTTATATCTGTGAGACGCGCATTTGATTAAGGCTGCTTTTAAATATTTTTCACGAATCCTTGCCTGAACACGGTTCTGAATGCTAGCCATCACTTGGCAGCTATTGTAGCCTTGGCCGAGTAGTTTATCCATGTAAAATGCACAAAATGTCATCGCTGACAATAACGTTAGACACAGGAAGTGCGTCTCTCTTACCAACAAACCATCGCTCAAACACATCTGTTCAGTGCCTGAGATATCTGCAGTTTCATTACCGAAATACCAAGAAGTTAATTCATGACGCTTCTGCTCGTATATTTTGTTTTCTTGCTGCCAGTGCTCCGTCGATACAACGATTACCTTAGCGATAGACAGCGCGGTGCTGCCACTTGCGTAACATTCTTTCGCGGTGCTGCCACTTGCGTAACATTCTTCAAAGGGGTCCTTCGATGGGAAGTTTTACCGCTACACTTTCTTCCACGTATTTAACCTGCTATTTTATCGAGCTCTAACACTGACCGCAACTCCACAAGACGTAAATACATTTACCAAAAAGGACTGCCCTCTTAAATCTTGTTCAAAGAAACTTTCACATATATCAAATAGAAAGACAAGTGGCTAGAATTTCCTTCTAAGACATAAACAACAAAAATTGTTATCACTAAATATAACGCGTGGTCGAGAGGCCAAGTGGCTACCTTGAAGAGGGCTCGAGGTTCGACACCTAAAGGCAGCACGGAAAACCAACCCTAACCCTAAAACCAACTGGTCCACAAATGAGATTGGACCAAAAAGCGCTCTGAGCATGCTATAAGCATGAAAGTAGCGCTATATAAAAGCTATAATATATAACGATTGTGTGCAAATGAAAACAAATCGTCACGACTAACTTGATTAACAATATTGAACTGTGAGCCTATAATGAAGCGTACATGGTCGGACAAGAACTACAGATTAGCCTATTATTATAATAACTTATTCAGTGGGAAGCACTACATGTTACGTTGCTTCCTAGCAGAAGTTAATTGATTTGAAGGTGTAAAAGACATTATAATAGTTGACTACCCAGAATTCAAAGGGGTGCACGTAGGCCTACATAGTCAACCATCAATTCCTGATAAGCCTTGGTTATAGTTTACTACGTACAACAATAATTTATCCTTACAACTGTACTTCAGTCACCAACGGAAGCACTAAATGTTCAGTTGCTACTTAATTTTCATTGATTTGATGGTGCAATTAAAAAAAAAAAAAGGCTAGAATTTAGCTATTCAGAATCCAGCGGAGTGCAAGTGCACCACCTTGCATTCGCCTGCTGGCGCCCATGAAGTCTGTTTACACTTGTGAAAAATGTTCCAGAACTGTGGAACTAGCTTGCTAGTTGTTTATCCTTGTAACTGCTATCAAATTACAGTCAGTCAGCATCGGCCTGTTCTTACACTTGTTTGCGTTCAAACAAAAGAAAAAAACAACACTTATTCTCGGACCAAAATAATGCAAAAGTTTAGCAGCGAAGTTTTTTTTTTAAGCTGTGGAAATACAGCGTAAGAAGCGACTGGGACTTCTCTTTCATGTCATAATTTGCTTGGAGGTATGCATCCTCTGGCTTGAGAACTAAATCAGCTTCTGCGCTAAATGGTGAACTATGGTATTAAAAACTTGGTCCAAGTTCTTGGCGTCTTAAAAGTTGCTTTTAAATTCCACAATAAAGGAATCCAAATAAGTCTTGTATTTTTCAACCATTGCGCTAGAAATAGTTTCACCTGTCAGCAAAGGAAATTGACTAAACCAGTTTTTCCTTGACAGGAGAGAAGATTTAACACGTGCCAACAACCCATTGCAATATTTCCTATGAAAAACGTGAATTCTGTTTTCCACTCTTCATTAGAAATATTATTAGTACCGGTAAAAAGCACAATGTCCTTCAAGGAACATAACAATTCTTTGAGATTCCATATTGTTCTCAATACGGTACCTTGCCCATGCTAAGCCAGCGGATACTACTGTGGTACCCGGTACCGAACATCGGAATGTTTGTTTCCAAATCTAAGTAGGCTACTTCTCGGAATTGCCTGAGGGTAAGACTCCTAACTCTAGATAAATTTGATCACAGAGATAATTAGGTCACTAATATGTTTGATATTCAATGCAACTTGGCGCAAACTTACCAGTTTAGAGTTTATGGTTGGCAAATTGTCCTTTATTTAAAAATCTGTTTTTCTCAAAGATCTAGCTCCAGCAGTTGTTACACTTGCTATGTTATTCCAAGCCAACCCATGACTTTCAACACAGCTATTCATGGCATTGAATAAATATTGCCAATAAGAATAATCTTTACTTTTAAACTACCGGTACCGGTATTTAGAATGACGTGTGGAGACAATGTATTTTATTTTCTTCACCACAATGATAGGAATCAGAAGTTTCGATAATTTGTATATGTACGGTATAATATGTAGTCACAATTGATTCCTTTAGGTGTCAGTGGACCGCAATTTGGCCACCCCTCTGCTACGGAAATAATTTGTCTTTTGTGAAGCGCTGTCATTTATTAAAGATAGAAAAATGTATATTCATTCAAAAAGTCTCCAAAAACAAAATCTACCGTACTCACAAACTAAACAGTACCGGTACTTGAATAGGGCTGCTTAGAAAAACTAGCAACTGAAGCATCTACCAATCTGGCATCAGCCAATCTGGCATCTACCAATCTGGCATCTACCAATCTGGCATCAGCATACTAATTGAAGTGCTCTTAGGGAGACACATGAACTTATCATGAGAAACTGGAACAGACACAAAATAGAGCAGTGAGATTCATAACTAACGAATATTCACATTTGACTAGGGTAACACCATTAGTAAAATCACTAAATTTAGAAAGCCTTCAGGATAGAAGACTTAAAAGTAAAGTAGCAATTATACATAAAACGCTGAACCATAATCTTCAAATAAAAATAAAATACTCAGACACAAAGATAAGAGCACAGTCCTCGTTCCATATGCCAGGACAAATTTGCACAAAAGCTCCTTCTTCCCTAGTGCAATTTGCGTGGAATGGGTTGCCTGAGTCAGCCAGGAAAACCAGTGACTTGACAGAATTTAGGTCATTGGTTAATAAAATAGTAAAGTTCCCCTTTCAGACCTTGTGGTCTATAGTGCAGACGATGTAAAGGTCATCTGGTTCTGTGGCCTATGGTTAACGAGGGTGCCATGTGGCCAGCACAACGACCAGCCTCCTATACTTTTCCCCCCAACTCGTCAGGTACCCATTGTTTAATATGCATGAGGCATAGGACGTTATTCTGTTCTTTTTTAAAGTAACATCAGTATTATATAAATAAGAAGATAAATAAATTTTGATACCTTGTAAACTGAACTCAATTTATCTTTAGTCTTGTGTGATTTCTATTTTTAAAAAAATAGATCAGTCATTTCCTTTGGTTCTGTATTATTTTGTTTTATAGAACAAGCTTTGTCTTTATTTGAACAGTTACTACTATAGCCAATACAGATGCACAATTTATCATACTCGTCAGGTACCCATTGGATGGCTGCCTGGTCGTTCAGATTTATCGATGGTCCCGGGTTCAAACCCTGCCCACTCCTATCCCCCGTCGTCCTGCGGTAGGTTTGGACTAGGAAGTAATTATCTTCAACTCTGAAGGAACATCCAAAACATTTTACAAACAAACAAACATACTTGACTTTCTATTAATGGATAATCATTTTGCATACCCGCTACAAGATTTTTATTTAATACGGTACCATAAAAATAATACTATTTCAATACTATTGTTTATTTATACAGCTACATTGCTACTACCTGTAAAGATTGTATTTTTTTGATAATCTGGCTAGATGATGTCAAGTATCATCAAAACTACTTTAGAATTTGGAACTTTATTTAAAATATCTACATTAAAGGCAAAAAAAAAACTAAACTTACACAGCAAACTACTCACTATTTAAAATTAAACAACAAAATTTCTAATTACAAAAAAATATTTATTCCAGTGAGAATGTGTTCTAGCAAATTATAACCAACAAAAACTTGGAAAACAATGGGCTCAGGTTACAACATTAATACACATATTTGTTTGACAAAGAAACTATGTACAGTATGGATGATGACAACTTGAAGAACTCAGCGTCGTTTTTGGAAGATGTTTCCACCACCTCGTCCTCTCTGACCCCTTCCTCTGGCAGCTGAAATGAAAAAGAAAAAAAAAATACATTATTATCAATAACAAAAGAAAAACAAAATGTTTTTATGCAAGAGAGAGGATCATTTTAATCTCTTTACTTTGATGAAATCAGACCTTGCCATCTGTAGTGCAATGGTGTAAAGAACATCTGTTTCTATGGCTGACTTACAAAGACCACAGTTAAAGAAAGTCAACTATGTGAGAGTTAGATCCGTGGATGTAGGGTTAGTGAAATGTACTCACAAGCTACAAGTTGCAGCTAATTACAAGGTTATTATGGTAACTAAGAGCAAGAAGTAGGACATTTTAATTACTAAAAAAAAATATATTAAAAAATACTTAACACCTTTATTTTTGTATGGCTAGTTACATTAATGAAAAAATTTTTTTTTTAAAAAGCTAACACTAGCCTTACCATACATAATATAAATGTTGGAATAGTTTCCCTACTTTTATCCAACTTTATTCTAAACACCAGTGAGTGACTAAGTGTTAGGTTGACTTCTTACTATTAAATGAACCTTGTCTAGCACTTATGTTTTAATAGGGACATCAACATTATGTTAATGATTTTTTTAAATGGGAAGAATTTGTTTTTCCCAACAAAGCCACAACATCCAGTGGCTAAAGAAGAAGAAAAACAATTGTGCTATGTTTAAAAGCTACATGGTAATAAAAAAAAAATGTTATAAATTTGTAAAGGATTATACACCAAATTCAACTTTAAAGGAAAAAAAAACAACTTTCTACCCATGGATTTAATCTTGACAACAAAATGTAGGAAGGAGGTGATAGAGGGAAGAAAAACAATGAAATGTATGAGAGAGATGCACTATTAACTCAACCTCATTCATTCCATCCTAAGCAGCACCACAATATAGAGCTAAAACAAGGAACGATACTTTTCTCAAATAGCCATTGAATCTACAAGTCAAGTTTACACTAGACATAGTATGTTCCTGTCATTTCTTAATTGCCTATTGTGACTTATACCACTTACAAATAATTGTCAATAGTTTATATAGTAATGCATTACCGGTTAGTACAAGATACTATTAAACTAAAAAGGCCCAGAAGTCAATATTTTAAATTACTTCAACTCTAATGAAAGTATAACTATATAAATGTAATTTACAAACAAATAGGATGGAGGCTGTAAATCAACCAAGTTGTTTGCATATGTCTTTTTGAAATTATTTTTTTTTAGAAACCAGTAATGCCAATAATTCAAGTATCAATATGCACAGTGTCAATGAGATTTAAAAAAAGGTAAAATCAAGGCATTCTAAGATTATAAAATCCTAAAAATACTGATGCCACTTTTACTACTATCAGTATGTCCAAAATTTTATAAAGGTTGACAAGTGGCAAAAAAGAAACTATCAGGGAACCCTTCAGTCACTGGAGAACAACAATGTATCTAGACAAATTTGAATTCATTGCACAATTAATAAAAGAACTGAGGTAAAAAATGGGCAAGTGAAGTTCCTTTCAGACATTTTTTCTTTGAATGTTAGTTGGAGGCGAAGAGATCCCAGTCCAGGCCTGTTTGTTAGATAAAAGCCTTTCTAACGATGAACAGGATAATGGCACATTCTGCACTGATTTCCAACTGGACTCTATCGAAGGTTATGTCAAGTAGAGTATAGAAATATAGATTCTTTAAAATAAATGTTTTTCAAATTCTATCTTTTGCATTGTTTCTCAAATCAGACTGTATAAAGATTATCACTATTCGTTTCTTCCTTCTGAACTAAGCCACACCTGCCTGATAATGTAGAGATCTAGATTCAACACTCTTTTCAACATCTACTGTACATTGTGAGCGGATAGTGTCAGCTGAGTATGGCTAGTCGCGTGCGTCATTGTATTTATGCCTCCTGAACTGTCTTCCCCCCACTCCCCCCGAAAAAACACAACATTCTTATATTGTAACATAGACTTCAGTCTTTTTAAGGCCACAAATATCTGGTACAAGAGAGTTTTAGAACACTGAAAACTTCAGAATCAACTTGTTTTAGTAACAAAAACAAACAATATAGACATAGACTACATAGCATAGAAACTTTTGGTAAAGATCTAGATCTAACTAATTTAAATCATTACAGAACAAACAAAAAAAGTTACCAATGCTGAAATACTGATAATTTTGGACATTTCCTAAGAAACACTCAAGTAAAAAAAAAATCACATCTAAATATTTGTAAAATATCGCCATTTTTTCCCTGATAAAATTATAAAAGATTGATGAGAGAAAAAAAAAGACATTTAATGCACTTTTCTGTAAAGACCAGCTTTAAGCACACTTCCATGCTCACAAAAATGGCAGATGTTGAAGTATCTAGCTTCACTTCTCACAAATGTAGAGGTTGAAAACGGGATCACAATGGCAACTGGCCCTACCGACCACTGTCAAAAAAAACAAAACTGGAACTTTATGGTCATACCACAGGGCTTGCAAAGACTATTCTTCACTTTCAGGGAACAATACTAGGAAATAGAAGAGGCAGACAGAGAAAGTGATGAGAATACAACTTCAAAGAATGGACGGACCTGGATTGTCATTTGAGTCGTTGAAAGATTCTAGTATCCAGCTCATCTCTTATCTTATATAATACAGACGTTACTTCAAAAAAGAAGATGATTACGTCCTACGCGTCATGCATTTAGTCATGCATATTAACCAATGACTTAAATTCTGCCAAGTCACTGGTTTTTCTGGCTAGCTCAGGCAACCCATTCCATGCTCTAATAGCACTAGGGAAGACTGTTCTGTAGACTTAATGGAGTGTAGAGTGATTAAGTCTAGGTGGGGCCCCAAGTCACAATTGCACAACTATACTAACTACAGTTTACAGCCTAGACTATCTACACTCTACACTCCATTAAGTCTACAGAACAGTCAAGACAATATGACAATATCATTATCAACATCAACTATTTAGATCTAAGTCGGCTAGTTACTCTAAATCTAATCTACATTCTCAAACAATTATTTCCTATGAGAGGGGACTTCAACAACATAAATGAATCATGTTGGAACTTACCCTGAGCTCTGAGAATGGCTGATTTTCCACGACCAGCGCCGCCACCTTTGCCTTGCACTTTCTTGAACATGGGGGCATTTTTTAACATGTCAGGTAAAACGAAGAATCGTATTTTGCTGCCTCTGATGTAAACGTTTTCTAGTTGAGCAACACGGCCGTCTCTATAAGTCACAGTAATGTTGGCCATTTGACAGTTCATATTATCCTCAGCTTCAATAAGCTTTCCTCTATAAACTTCACCAGTTGAAGTTTCACAAGTAACAATATGCCCTTCGGCTTCATGGAGTACCTTAATCGGTACACCAATGGACATTTTTAATATCCCTTTTGAAGCGAGATCAATATAAAAACTGATCACATAAAATGTACTTAGGATTGCATCGATTGAGTTTACAAACTTACAAATTTGAAATAATCCACAAAGAGAATAATGGCGGAAAGAAGGAAACGTAAATGTAACGCAATGTTGCCAACTCAAAATAAGATTTTCTAATTATATATAGATTAGTTCAAGATTTTGTCAATATAGTTTGAAATAGGTTTTAGCTAAAGAAAGATATATAATTACATTGTGTTAAAAGATATTTTGTAATATGAAATATATACTCTGTTATCAAAAACTAAAGACTATTTAAAAATCGTTTGACTTAAAAAGATTTATAATTTATTATTCCCAAACAGACATGATTCAAAGGGACTTGTGCAGAAGTTTGCGATTAAAACTGCATGATAATCATAATGTTCAAAATGTTAGATATTTTCCTTCACTAATCCCTTAGTCTGATCGACCGCTGGGGCACCAGACATGATCTGTCGAACACCTCTCTCCATTCCTCTCTGTCTTTTGCTTTGGATAGAATCCTAACATTGGAATCGAGATGCTACAGAAAGATTCTGGTATCACATATAAAGACCGCATCACATACGAAGAGATTTGAAACAGGATTAAAACGGAAATTGGGCCCCATGAAGACCTATTTAACAACAACAACTAAATGAAACTTTATGGCCATTTCCCAGGGTCCTCAGGGCTCACAAAGATCTTCTTTACTAAAATGTTTTACACGTTTCGGATGTTCCTTCACAGTTGAAGATCTTCATAGTCCAAACCTCCCGCAGGACGACGGGGGATAGAAGCGGGCAGGGTTTGAACCCGGGACCATCGATAAATCTGAACGACAGTCCAGCGCGCAAACCGCACGACCAGGCAGCCATCCATTGTTCTCAGAAAACAGTAGAAGGAAAACGAAAAAGGGGCAGAGAGAAAAACGATGGGAAAACAACATAGGCCTAAACGAATGGACCGACTAGAACCTGTCAATGAAAGAGATTCTACCCAAGGATAGAGAGGTATGGAAAGACAGTCAGCAGATTATGTGTGGTGTCCCAACGGTTCATCACGGTAAGAGATAGTTGAAGGTTGTGTAATATGTTTTATTTTCATTACTTTCTATTAGTTATGCTAGATAGGCATAATTTTCTTACTATATACAATTTATCTAATCTAGATCTTATCAGAAGATATTATAATTACGTCATAGTACACCTATTCATGTGCTAACCTTATCACGCACGGTTTTTCTTTTCAAATTTTGTTTCTAGCATCAAGTTATACATCGCGCTACCATTGGGCATTCTCAGAGCTAAATCCAACCACGCTGACACATACTTATAAGCAGTGCTTTTTGTGTAAAAAAAAAAATAGGTGCCGGTACTCAGTGATTGATTGCCTAACTTTTAACAAATAAATTAATAATATACGTTAAAATACAAGAAAAGTAATATTTTTTCCCACATTCAAAAAGGTGCCGGTACGCCCATGGGCGCCCGCAGGATTTTTTGCAGAGGGGTGCAAGTTACCACCCATGGCTCAAAGTCGTAGCTATTTTTTTTTAATTACAGAGAAAATAAGGCAGATGGCAGAGACATATCTATGTGATATTAAGTTCACCGTAAATATCTGTTTCATGAAATAAAAAAAAAAAAAAAAAACTAACGTGAAAAAACTAATTACTGTTTATCCGTGCAGTCCGTGCATCCCGACGGTCGATCAAACAAAAAATGCAAACGCTGCCAAAACTGTCAATAATTTAACTACTTAATTTGCTTCTCGTCGCCTTTGACAAACCGGCATGAACGCTTATCTGGCAGTTCTGATATTGTTCTGTACGTTGCAATTCTTGGATCGTTTTAGGATGTTGACAAAACAGGTTGAACTGAGCATTAGTATTGCTTGAAAGGCCAGACGTTCATGAAGTAACTAACGAATCAAGATACGAAATGTAAAGTCGTGTTCATTAATATTCCCAAAATGCAAACATGTGGTTTTTGCTCGGTGTATCTGTCGACTGCAAAGTCTCGGCAGCACCAACTCATTACCAAGTTTGTCTGCCAGCAGTGTCACCTTACTCAGGATGCCATCCCTGAAGTGTTCCACAGCATTGTCAAGTTTTTTTTTTTATTAAGTCATTAATGTGACTGCTGATATGCTGTTGAGCGGCCACTTGTGCTAAGATGGAAAGACTGCAACATCACGGAAACTGGTTCAAAAACGGGTGAATAATTGACGACAATTAAAAGACGAATCAGAAACACACGAGAAGCAGGCACTGATAACACATAATCAGATTGTCTGGTTTCACTTACAATAGTTACTTTAAAACAGTCAAAGATCTTCTCAAAGTTGTGGAACGAATTCTCTGTCCAACGTAACTCACACAAAAGAGGTACATTTAGCACCAACGCGCTCGCATGGGACTGATACGGAAAAAAATGATAATCTTCTTGATGACACCAACAGCATTACGTGTATCTGAAACGTCATTCAGGTCAATGATAACAAGTTTATGTCTGTGGGAAGCGCAACGGACAAGGTCTGCTTTAAGATATTTTTCATGAATCCTAGCCTGAACACAGTTCTGAATGCTACCCATCACCGGGGTAGCCATCGTAGCCTTGGCCGAGTAATTTGTCCATGTCTAGACAGTACATAATGTATTCGCGGACAATGAAGTTAGACACAGTGCGACTCTCTTAACAACAGGGACAAATCCTATGAATTCTTCTCGAATATAATCGCCATCAACAAATTTAACACATCTATTCAGTGCCGGAGATATCTGCATACCGAAATACCAAGAAAACGCTGTTAATTCATGCTGTTGCCAGTGCTCCGTCGATACAAATCAACGTTTTGACTCAGATGGCATGGGAAGAACTTTCTTATATCTCTTCTATCGTAAGGTGGTGGACGTGATTCACCTGCTATTTTATTGAGCGCTAACAATGACCGCAACTCCGGAAGACGTAACTACATTTACCAAGGGGACTGCACTCCTCAATCTTTTTCAAAGAAAATTTCCCATATATCAGATCGAAAGATAACTGTCCTCCAGGACATAAATCATATTCTAGGCCTTTACTAAATATAATGATAACTTTAATAGTGTGCAAGTGAAAACAAATCGTCACGACTAACATGCTATAGAATATTGAATTGTAAGCCTATAATAAAGCGCACGTGGTCGGACATGAACTACAGATTAGCATATTCTAGTTTATTACAATAATAGCTTATCCTTATTAATTTTATCTCAATGGAAGCTCTACATGTTAAGCTGCTTCCTAGTAGAAGTTAATTGATTTGAAGGTGTAAAAAAACTGATTAAAATTTGGTTACTCAGAATACAGAGGGGTGCACGTACATGGTCAACATCAATTCCTGATTAGCCTAGGCTAGTCCACTAAAACTGTACTTCAGTCACCAGTGCAATCATTACTTTTGATTGATCTGATGGTGCAAAAAATGACCAGCTAGAATTTGGCTGCCCAGAATTCAGAGGGGTGCAAGTGCACCCCCTTGCACCCCCTGCGGGCGCCCATGGGTATGCCGTACAGGTGCGTACCGTCACAAAAAAAGCCCTGCTTATTAGTAGGCCTATGGATGGCTTCCTGGCCGTGCGATATGCGCACTGGACTGTTGTTCGGTCGTCTCGAGTATCCTGGGTTCACACCTTGCTCGCTGCCATCCCCTGTCGTCCTGCTGGGGGTTTGGACTGGAAAGTAGATTATCTTCAACTCAGAAGGAACATCCGAAACATTTAAAACATTTTACAAACATGATTTACAGAAACCTCTTGCTGCTTAATTTTATGAAATGTCCGCGTTTTTTTTATTATATATTCATACTGAAACACTGGTTTTTCCTCTCCACCCGATGAATATGAACAGTTGCCTATTGTGGAAAAATGAATACGTCATCATCATACTTTCTGGATGCTGATTGGCCGAAATAACTATACAAGCTAGGCCACAGTTGCCTAAAAAACAAGGAATCCTTCTCACACACCCTCGTCCCTTTTTTTTTCAATGGCGGACTAAAGTAGGCCTATAGCCAGTCCGCCTCTGGATGTATAAGAGAATTTAGTCTGTGACGAATGTCTAAAAATAGTGTTTTTTTGTGTGTACCCTGTGTTAAAAAAAAGGGATTGCTGATATGTTTTAAAAGATATAGGACTACAATTTTTTATGTTTTTTTTTACACGTAATGATCTGATTTCTAAGGTCATTCGGTTATAACACTAGGCTACTTAATTGTTATTATCTAGTTCACAAGTGATCTTAAATTGTTTGTAAAATGTTTGACAGGTTTCGGATGTTCCTTCAGAGTTGAAGATAATCTACTTCCTGTCCAAACCTCCTGCAGGAAGCCGGGGATGGCAGCAGGCAGGGTATGAACCTGGAACCATCGAGACGACTGAACGATAGCTCGTCCACAACGCACATGATCAGGCAGCTATCAAAAGATGAAACTTTAAGTATATCATCATTGACATGGTTTAGTTTTGTCTATATAGTACTTTAGTGCTTTTTAGTACTTTAGTGCTATTTAGTACTTCCGTTTTTTTTTTTTTTTTATATTTTTTTTACGATTTTCATGTTTCCTGTAAATCATCCCCACATTTTTTTCTATATTTCTGTAAAATTTCTTCTTTCAGACCTTGGGATCTCTAGGACAGATGATGTAAAGCTCACATGTTTCTATGGCTGGCAGTTAACAAGGGTGCCTTTTACTTTTCTCCAACTAATGTCAGGATGAACTTAGGGGGCCCTAAGATCCCGAAATTCAAATCTTCACCAGGATTCAAACTCGGGCCCCCTAGTTTGTAAGCCAAGCGCTTTACCGCTCAGCCACCGCGCCTTCTATATTAAAACTTTAATTAATGTAAATTGGATTAAAAAAAAACAACAACAAAAAAACAAAGAGGAGATAAATGTGTTTACAATTTATCGTGAAGATCGCCAAATGCAAAGTATATCCCCAAAAGATGATTGAAATGAATAAAAAGAAAACAAACTAAGTCATTACAACTGCATGTTTGTGAAGTATTTCTTTAGTGCTTTCCCGTTTAAGGCCAAATCGTACAGAGAGTTGTTTTGACACAATGACAACATAAATGTTCAAAAGAGAATTCGAGGCAAAGCGGTAACCATAGACATAGTTTATATATTTATTTATGTCTATGGCGGTAACTAACATCCTTATTTTTGTTTACTGATAGCTAAGGTTACCAGATACTTGTACGCTCAAATAGGATACAAAGGAAGAAAAACCAAAGGTGGACCAAAAGAAAGCCAAAAAGTAAACTTTCAAAACGTGTACTCGGTACCCTACACCATGGAACTAGTGCCTACACTTCCTTTGGGATATCAACACAGTCGACATCGTTCCGACCACAACTAATGCCCAGGCATTCATCTCATTTCCAAGAGATGATCCATAGTAGCCTCGCGACTGAAGGAGGCCATATATCAACACAGTCGAAACAGTTTCCCATTCCACAATGGACGATAGTGGACGGGTGCCACAAGATTTGGTTTCGAGTTCAAATGAAAATACACCGATGACCTTGCTAATTCTTCCATTAACATGCTGGAAACATTTTTTTTTTTAGTATAGCCATGAAATCACGCAGAATCCTAGATTTTCTTGATCAGTTGTATTTTTTTATTGGCTCAATCAATCTCAGCCGACCTAAATTTACTAAATTTAGATTTCCATTTCTAAAAGGAGAAATGTGTAGCAACCTTTTTTTGTCATTTCAAAACAAAACCAAAAAATGTTGAAAAAAATCAATAAAAATGGTTATAAATACTATAGTTTTAATGGTACACTATTTTTCTAAACACCGAAATTATTTTGTACTTGCTCAGAAATCAGAAGAGCTACACCAGGAAGTTTTCCGGAAGTAAATTATTCTCACATCCCCCTAACTACATTCGTGGAGAAATAATCTAAAGTTGGTGTATAGTGACATTTTTAAGATGCCGGTAAAAAGAAATTGTATTTTTAAAAAAATATTGATTCTAGATCTCAATGTATTGTTATTGACCTACTTTAAAAATATTTATCTTGCTTGAAAAGTTTTTAAAACTATATCTAGACTCTAATCTAGATCAGCATTCACTTATTCAGTCGATTGGTTTTTGGATTGGTATATTACGGTTACCACGCCCACTTTCAATCCGATTTTGATGCACATCAGGACAGGATTATTTTAATATTTATCATTATTAATAATTAACTATTTTAAGTTAGTAGTAAATCTAGACGCTAGATCTATTTATAAATTATAATTCAACATTATTGCAGATCTACTTTCTTTTTTTAATAATAGATTCTATAATTCATATTTTTTACTTAAGATCTCAAATCTAGAACTAGATGTAATAAAATAATAGTCTTAATTGAAATTCTAGACTATTATTGTAGACTCTATATATGTGACTCCTTTGGCTGGGTAGACAATGGATGCCCCCAGATAAGTCACTAGTTTTAGTTTCTCTTGAGTAGTCTTGAGTCAGGCAGAATCTGGTGTAACTATTTAAGCCAATTCTGGAGCAGCTAAGTTTGCTATAGCTCGTGCATGTGAATGACTCTGTTTTTGGGTTAGTTGATAGGGCAGCTTTCTTGTTCTTGACTAACCACTTCTTTCTCGAAGTAGAAATATAACTCAACAGCAAGTTATCCTTGAATGTTATCGAAAATGCATTGTCATTGTTTTACCATCCTCACATCTGCAGTATTTTAAGCTTCAACCATATTCAACATCACTGCCTGGTATGGCAATCTGATCATAAAAAAAAATAAAAAATAAACTTGATAAAATTGTAAAATTGTAAATGCTGCCAATAAGATCATAGGCAAACAAACAAACAACACTTGGACACTTATTAGAGAAAAACATTGCTAAGAAAGCTATAAAGATTTTAAGCATAAAAAATCACTCTCTTCTTCATGATTTTAACATTTTACCATCATAAAGAAGATATAAGACACTGACCACAAAAACAAATAGACACAAAAACTCTTTTGTTCCTTTGGCAATTAAATCATTGAACAATATATAACTTACTGTTGTAAATTTTGCATGTAATGTTAAAGAGAAACTGGGATATCAGCGTATATCTTGTGTGCTCATGTACAAATGTTTGTTTTTTATCATGTATTGTTTTTGGTATTGCACAATAGTAAAACAAATTTCTTCATGGATGATAAAGATTATTATAATAGAAACGAACGAGTATTAATTCTCTGTCGCTACCAGGGTCGAGTTTTGTTAAAAAGAAACAAAATTCATTGTAGTCCCTTTATCAGTTTCCACTGAGAAATTTTCTGGTGATGTGGCAGGTCTGTAGTTTCCACTGAGAAATGTTCTGGTGATGTGGTCGGTCTGCAGCAGTACCGCCCTCTGTTAGGCAACAAGAATGTTCCTAGGAATGTTAAGGGCCTTGAAAGTATCTGTGAGATTAGATGCGCCATTTCTGTTGAGGGTTGGTTGATAGATCTAGTTGACTGTAGTGTAGATGTTATATAATGTGAGTCCTTAATTTCAACCTCCAGTAGAACACTAACAGTAAATAATGAAGTAATCCAATGTTGACTTAACAGTATAATATATTATGAAATAAGGGTACAGTCTACATTGTATATCTTTGCTACAAGCCGGTCTCCTTCAATTGTAATTATTTATTGCTAGCACGAAAGTGCATGTTGAATGTAAGGGGCCCGGGCAAATGAGCTAAGGCCTAAACACAACCCTGACAGTTGGGGGCTCATTATTTATTATTATTATTATAATTATCTTTGACTTGCTGGTAGCTTTTTTCTCGGCATCATTTCAAACCAGTATTCTATTGATTTAGCTTCTTTGCCTTTCTTATTTAACTCTCTTATACCTTTTTGCAGGCTTATCACTCGCAGTTTTTGAATCCGCCAAAGTTGATAGGCAACATGGCGCTGCTTCCTGTACGTACACAGTACAAAGGCCCTGCACCTAAAGACAGTATGTTATTATTAAATACGCTAATAGATTTAGGCTGTAATTATATGTTCTTGATTATCTAAAAAAAAAAAAAAACATTATTAGCATCGCATAAATTAAATTTTGTTGCAGGGGATAACAGGTGGGGGGGGGAGGAGGTAAAATTGAAGTTAGGATTATTAAAATTAGGCTTACATTTTTAGTGTTCTGTAAATTACTAAAATTAAAAAAAAAAAGTCCTCTTTTTACTTTTTTTACCCACGGGGCATGGTGGCAGGTTGTTAAAGTGCTTGGCTTCCAAACTGAGGGGTCTTGAGTTTGAATCCTGGTTAAGACTGCCCTTGAATCCACCCAACTGTAATGGGTACCTGAAATGCTTTGTATAAGTTGGGAAAGTGAAGACATTTGTGCTGGCCACATGACAACCTGGCAATGTGATAACCTTACTGACCATTTTGTCATAGAAACTGATGAGCTTTACATCACCTGCTCCAATGAATCGCTCTCTTACAATGTTCTAAATGTTTTGTTGCTGATTTTTAGTCTTTGATTTGCGGTTCTTAGATTTTAGAATAATTATGGCTTGAACTATGAATGTAATTTTTTTCTGGGCAGTCTCCAGCAGATTATTGTTTAGCTCTAAAATTTACTTTTTGTTTGTGATGATGGTAAGGTTAAGAACAAAGACTTATTCATCTTACCTCCCAATACATAATATTACATTGATTTTGTAATATATATTATACCTGTTATTTCCAATGATAGAATTTTTATGTTGGGTTTTTCAGCCACAGACTATGATATCATTGATGAAGCCATCTATTTTTTCAAAGCAAATATTTTCTTCAGGAATTATGAAATCAAGGTAAAATAAATCTTTTTATTATTATTATTTTTTTTTTTTTCTGTTTTGTTTAAAATTATTATTTTTTAAATAATAAACAACCCTTTTCGTAATAATAGAGCAGTCTGAGGATTTAAAATTAAGAATAGTTTTGAAGCTGGCCTTAATAAAAAGGGCAGCTCTGGAAAAATAGATATACTTGTTATAACAAGTGGCAAAAGTAATGTCATCCTAAGTCTTAAATGGGAAATTGTACTAGTTCAACTTGTAGGTATAAGTGTGGGCATGATATATATATGAAGCTGATTTACCAGACAATATGTTTATGTATGTACATTTAAACTAGAGAAAAAAACAAAAAAACTTTGATATATTGACCTATATCTATTCCCAGAGTGAGGCAGACAGAACTTTGATCTATATCACTTTGTATATAAGTGAATGTCTTAAAAAACTTCAAAGGGTAAGGACACATTTTTGTCAAATATTTTGGTAAAAGAAATATATCTTCATAGACAGGGTTTGATCTGACAGTTTTGATAGAAAAATAGATGTAAGGCTTGCTTTAAAACATTGGAGTTTTTCATTGCTGTACCATGCATGGAAATGAAGGGTCTGATAAACTTTCAAAGCTGTTCCTAAATAAGTTGAAGAACAAGCACAACCCACCAGAAGCTGATGCCTGGCCACAGTTGTCTAGATTAGAACTAATAGGCACTGCATAGAACAGTCCTCTCTTCCATTATGAAACTGGGTTAACAATCTATTTGAGCATAGAAGCTGATGCCTGGCCACAGGTCTAGATGAGAAGTAATAGCTATATTTAAACTGCAGACTTTGTAGACAGGCCATCCCCACCTGTTGGACACCAGTAAAGGATTAAATCAACTGAGCCAATCTCAAGACACTCTCTGTGGAACTGGACTGTGTTGAACAAAATCTGACTAATTGCCATCTTAATGAGAAATCTCAAAACATTATCTTGAAAAGCTCGGTGGATCCAAACAGGCACTGCATAGAACAATCCCATCCATCCCAGTGGCGCTACAGCCCATGGAGGACCCTAGCCTGCTTTGTCTCTCCATTCTGATCTGTCCTGTGATTTACATCTCTATGCCCAGTCTTTTAGCTGTTGTAGATCTGCCTCTGGCTTAGAACAATCACATCCTCCATTATGAAAATGGATTAACAGTTGGATTGAGCATAGAATATATTTAAGAAATTGGCACATAGAAAAATTAAGAGATCTTACCTCTGACATTAGTATTACTAATAAACACTATCTAAACGCAATAGGGGCTGAGTGGTTAAGCGCTTGGCCTTCTGAAACTGGGGTGCTGGGTTCAAATCTCAGTGAAAATGATTTTTTTTTCTTCATTCTCATTTTACCTGTTTTAGAGGTTTTAGATCAGTAATCCAATATCTGAGATGAACTGGCAGTGATTTCCAGGCAGCTCTCTGTATAGGTTTTGGGGCCAGAGTCTTCTTCGGGCCTCTTTATATAGTATGCAGCTTTGAAGGGCATGGTCAGCATTCTCTGGTAATGCTCTACAAGGACAGGTTTCGGTTGTCCGGATTTTGGATTTGTCAACTGAGGATTGAGGATTGTTTTCTTTAATTTGTGTTAGTGAATCGGGATATGTAAATTTGATTTGGAGATTGTGACATTATTTCTTTTTTACAAGGGATATTGATTGATCATAGTGAGATTGTGCTTCTGCAATCAGAGAGATACCAGCGATCTGAGAATCAGTGTGTTATTTTTAGTTTAATCCCACATCTTAACAATACGTTGTCTTTCTGTTGTGTCCGGTTCTGAGTCGAAAAATTATGCATTGGTCATGTCGAGATAGCTTATAATAGGCGTCCTTTTTCTAATAATTGGGATGTGAGCTGATCCAATTCTCATTAGGATTTTGAATGTCAGGATTTTTAGGGCTCCCCTGAGTCCACCCAACTCTATGGGTACCTGACTTTAGTTTGAGAAAGTAAAGGCATTTGGCTGCTGTGCTGGCCACATGACGCCCTGCTCATCACGCATTGGCCAAAGAAACAAGACCTTAACATCATCTGCCTTATAGATTGCAAGGTTTGAAAAAGCAGGATTCAATCATTGGAGTGTCTGCTTTTGATATTTATGCGTATGTGGGTGAGCAATATGTGCATGCATACAACATGTGTGTGTTGGCTGTGTGTTCAATTATTTCAAATAGTTGTGTTAGTTTAGTTAAATTTGCATTTTTGTTTATTTCAAGTGTTCGTCACGCAGTCAAGGAGACAAAGAGATGTACACATTAGGCATTTCCAACTTTCCAATTCCTGGCGAGGCTGGCTTCCCATTGAATGCAATGTATGTCAAGCCAGCAAATAAAGCAGAAGATGGTAAGATTCGTTCTACAGTACACCTTTAAGTATTTCCAAGTTTTCTATCCTTGTGAATCTAGGTTTCAAATGAATTTAACACACAGAAAGCAATTTGTTTGGCTAATAAATTGAAGCCTACATGATTTTTACAATTTGTTTGTGTGGATCATTATAAACTCTTCTAATACAGATACTATGAGGCAGTACCTTCAACAACTGAGGCAGGAAACTGGAGTCAGGCTTTTAGATAAAGTCTTTGATGCCACAGATAAGCCAAGCAAGGTAATGCCTTTAGAATGCACTAGACCTTGTGACCAGTTTGATGAAATAATTTTGTGTGTGCATAAGAGCCAATTAATTTAAGAATATGTTGAACTACAAAGGCAAAACTTGGACTTGCTGCACTATAAACAAATATTTGAATGTTAATAAGTATTTTACATTTTTAGAGTACTTTGCTTAGGCTGACAACTCTTGGATTCTTTAAGAATTTTAATTATAAGTACAAAAAAAAATATTTTTTTTTGGTTATTGTATTGCTAATAAGAATTTTTCATCTATTCCAGTGGTGGCTGTGCTTTGCCAAAAGGAAGTTTATGGACAAGAGTCTTTCAGCTCCAGGATATTAAAAATGGCAGCATTTTTTTTTTTTTAATGGGGGTTCTAGTGGTCCAATATTTAATCTTATATTACCTGGCACTAGACGTTAGTTGTATCCAAAATATTGTTAATTTAATGGCAAGATTGGGTCTTAAATGGTACAGAAAAGTTTAAATATAAATTGTCACAATTGTTAATATAGTTTAAGTATATTTGAATTTTTTAAAGTTTTGTAAACCAAAATACAATTTTATCAATCACTTCAGCTAAATTAGCATTATGGTATTTACTGTTTTACATGTTTTAAAAAATTTCTCTACTGTTTTGCATGGAATGACTGGCGTGTGAATCAGATTGCTATAAATGTGCAAGTCTATGTTAATTCTAAGGAAAAGCCTGCATCTGTGTTAGCCTTACTTTCTGTTAACGTAGGTAATTATGTACTGGTAGATTGAAGAGCATGAATGCTTATGAATCCTATCACATCTTTTTCGATTCGAAAACATAATTTATTACCTGTGCTAGTGTAAAGAGGAAACTGTACATTCCTAAAGTCAATGGTGTGACTCAACGTATTCAAAGAAAATGTGAATGCTTCATAAATATTCTGTATTTTTACCAACCAAGCTTCTGGCTTATGTCTCTTAAAATAGAAACTACTTTGCTATTAAAAGTATGCACCTTTCAATTGAGTAAGATTTATATTTTGTTATCCTGTAACAGTAAAATGTCAATATTATGGTCTGTGTTGGGCTGTAGTTCCAGACAGCTAGTACAACTAAACCGTTTTGTGAATATTAATTGGCTTAATACAAAACTTCAATGAAACTTGAACAAACTATTTTGGAACAAAAATAAATGTATTGATAATATTTACAACTTTCACTTCTTAAATAGATAAATGTAGAACTGCAGGGGCAATAATACAATGATGAACAATAGCAACAAAATACATATCACTTCAAAACTACTATAAACATAACCTATTGTTGCGTGCGCATCTTAGTGTCAATGTGAAATGGTGCGAATGCGTGTTGAAAGTGAGAGGAGAACAAAATGGAGGAATATGAACAAGAAAGTGTTTTCAGTGTTAATAAAGATTAAAGTATTTATAAACGGTGATTTGTCGTTTACATGTCTAAAGAGTCTCATCTAATATGAAGGCGTAACACCTATATATCTTTTCTGTGTCTACCACTATAACTTCAACTCTCACTTCAACTCCCTTTCATAAGCAATTCAGAGAAATTTATAGCTTAATGGTTAACTCGTGGTTACCTCAGAACCTATTCAGCCAATTTCAATACACGCACACTCCTTAACAAATATATACATAAAAAAAACTTGGATTTAAAAAACAGCTAGATAATGTGTAGAACATTTAAAACAGGACAGGATCAAAAGCCTGAAATGGCAAGTACTTCAGTGTTACTTATTCTGTCTTGTCATATAATTTTCAAGATACTGCAGAGACAGTGCAAGTGGAAGATGTTTAATTTGGGCTCTTGCTTTGCTTATGTGATCTATGTTTTACTACCGCACAATAGGCTATACAGAACACACGCATTGTAGACACTTGCAGACCTGCATCTTTGATGTCGTGGTGAGTTTATTAGTCGGCTGAAAGTTGAAGCAGCCTACCCATTCCACTTTTCTCTTTTTCTAGAGACAGGTTGTCTTTAATTGTGGATCATAATTTTAAGTTGCTGAATTCGTGCACAACATCTAGCAGGGATTCATCTATAAACATGGTTTGTGGTGTTGGATTGGGTGGTGCCATCCCACTACTTTTCTGAGGCTGATTGTCAGCCCATAAGTTTTTACAGGCCTGAGAACAATTGAACATTAGTTCCTCTCGTTTGTGCATGTCAGCATGTCTCTTTTACAAGGGTAACTTTATAGCGATGTTACGTAGTTGATCATCAATCTAAAATGGAGTTAAAGGCCATTCGTTGACTTGCCAAGGCAAACACATGGTGGATAAGCATAGAGAAAAAGTGTTCAGAAAAGCGTTGGGTGCAGGATGCATGGTTAATGGAAACCCCTTCAACGTGGTAGACCAGTTTACATATCTGGGAAGCACTGTATTCAGTGGTGCATCCTTTCACATAAACCTACCACCATCAGTTATTTCTGCGCTGGATGTGATGGTGTGGCAAAATATGTAGATCACAGCTAGAAAGGCATAGCAAAGTGCAATAAAGTGTTTGTCAGTCGTGATAAGGTGATCAACACTTTTGTCATCTTATCTTTTGAAATAAAGACGTTACTTCAAAAAAAAAAAAGAAAAGAAAACCTACATCCTACAGATGTTCTATCCCGACAAGACCAACGTCTAATCTTTCGACTCAGGACCGGACACAACAGAATGCGACAACACATGTACCGGAAACTCAAAATTGGAACCAGTGAAATCTGCCCATGTGGAGAATCACCAGAGAATACAGACCACGTCCTCCAAAACTGCTCTCTATACCAAGAGGCTCGTATAAGACATTGGCCCCAAATCACCCCAATAGAAAAGAAACTATATGGAGAGCTCCCTGATCTGGAAACCACTGCGCATTTCATCTCATGTATTGGTCTACTCATCTGAACACTCCAACATAATCAATGAGAACGAAGAAGAAGAAGAAGAAACAGATGTTCCTTGGTCAATCTAGTCATGCATGTTAATCAATGACTTAAACGGTCCAACAGACTAAGGGATAGGTAAAGGTAATGTATATAGGGTTTGGAGTCGCCGCCTAGTGGGAAATTATATTATTGGGTCGTGAACTAAAAAGGTTGAGAACCACTAAAGTAGCGTTGACTCACAGACCTATATATATTTCTATGTCTATGACATAAAGTCACTCTTTTTTCTTAGAAAATACTAAGTGTATCTATTCTAGATCTAACTGCTGAACTTTACAATACACTAAAATCGCAATCGTAGATCTAGACTAAATCTATATTATTCATTATTCTATATTATCATTGATTATGTAGACTAAATCATCTAAAATCTACTCTAGGTCTGTGGTAGATACATACATTTATACTATTAGATCTATGATTACAGATATAGTCCTAGCTAGACTCTAGACCTAAAAAGTGTCCTAAGACTAAGTCAGCCTAACTCTAACTCAATTCAATAGATGAATAACTCACATTTTTATTGCTCTAGCCCTAACTCAAACTGCCCTAACTACTCTAGTCACTCTAGTGTGTGTCTAAGTTTAAGTCTTAGATTAGAGATGTCTAGAGAGACTAGACTATATTAGTATATATAACTCTATACTGAGTCTATACTAAGTCTATAGATCTAGTGACTATATATAGTTTATAGTAATACTAGTAATAGACATAGTCATATGTATTAATATTACTAATTATTAGTATTACTATTTATTATAGATCTAGTTTTTTTTAGTAGTCTATTACTAGTATTACTATTACTTAGTAGTATTACTATTATTTTATTATTCTAATATATGAGTTTCTCCAGCACTGGTGACAAAAAGGTATTGATTGGTTCACTAAAAAGCTTATAACTCAAAAACTTCTGATTAAAATGTCACAACTTTCTTTTCATTGCACTTAGAAATGGTTTATGTATAAATTGTAATATTTTGAGCTTGAAAGGTGCAAAGTGGAATTTTAAAATTGTAGAAAATGTGTGAAATAGTGCACAAAATGGCATCTTTTGATGTAACACGGAACACCTGAGTTAGGTTGAAGTAATATTCTACTAAAAGCAAGGATTATTTAACAGACATTTTTGTTGAAATGGGTTAGCAGTATAATCTTATTGCATTATCTTTATGTTTTATTTTATATTTACTTTGGTATTACTTAGATGTCGCTGTAAAAAATGTGTCGCAGGTGCATCAAGTGGTGTCCCATTAAACTTTGAATTTAAAAAATCTATCAATTGTAAACAAAATAAAAGCAGTCTGCTCCCAAGTGTTTTTCTGTTACTAAAAGCATCAATAATTAATTTACATAGTGTAGCTTTTTTTTTAAATGGTCAAAATTTATATCACTTTATAGGTTTTGGTGTCCCAGGTGAAGCACCTCAAATGCACTTGACAAAAAGGACTACATTGTTTTAAGCAAAGCTATTAATGTAATGGGAATTACTTAATGGTATCTCTGATACTGCTTCTATTTAGTACAGAAGTTGTGCCATTTTTCTGGGAAAAGGCTACATAGTAATTAACAGGAGCCATTAATAGACATGGTGTCCCACATTTTTTCACTGTAGCACCTGAGACACTGTAGTAGAAAAAATACCAGAAAATCTCTGAAATCTAGATATAACTAGTCTTTTCACCAAAGTTTTGAAGTACAATATGAATTAAGCTTATTATTCTCAAATTTGATCTAGAATAATTAGAATACATTTTTAAAATCTAAGTTAATGTAAACCTCATTGTTTTATCATTGTTTGTGGTGCTTCACAGGACACTGAACAAGTTTTTATCTATATATAGGTCTAGATTTAAATCTACTGCTACTCTTTTTATATGTAAATATAGTTCTAAATTTTGTTCTTGGTGAATTGAAAGTCAGAAAGCTGCACCTTTTAGCCTATGATTAGGTCCTGTTTAAGGCAGTTATGTCTACTATATTTTTAAGGGATAGCGGAACACACAGGCCTACTAGTACATACATTTGAGGTTCTAGAAAACTATTTTATGAATCCCCAATAAGAGAATAATTGGTAATGCATATAATATACAGACTTTTAAAAAGTTGTATTTCAGCATGTATTGAAACAAAACAATTTATTTCAAATTGGTGTCCCTTTGCAACACCCCCACATCTTCTGATATAATAATCATGTTATAAAAAAAACAAACTTGAATAATTGTTGAGATATTGCAGCAAATAGTAGCCTATATATATTTAGTTTTAATGCAAGTATAGCATAAATTAAATTCTATTCACATTAAAAATCTTACTTAAAAAAACTTTTACCAGTAGTGTTACAGGTGCTACAGTGTCCCATTTTTTTAACTGAGCGCAAACATAACGTAAGGGCTCAAAAACTTCAATCTGCTTAATACAATAGAAACATTCAAATTATGCTAAAAACAAATTTACAGTTAGTTGTACTTTAATCATCAATGGTGTCCTAGTAATGCACTTGAAATGCAAAAGTGGGTACCCCCTTTAACTAGCACAGCTGTGGAAATGTATGTATTTCAATTCATTTTCTGTTGATAAATTGTTAAAGTACAATAGCTGAAATGGTGAATACACTTGAAATGAAACAAAAAAATTCACCTTAAATTCTAGCCTAATGTGACACTTGTATTTATATAATGTGATACCAGTACTGGAGAAACACTCATATATTATAAATCATAATCATTGACATTCATGATATTGATAATTTACCGAGGATAATCTGTTCTAGTTTAGATTCTAGTCTAGATATAAAGTAAAGAATTTAATTAATTAATATACCTAACCTAGTAAACTTCAGGTAAAGTAAAGCTTGGCTTTATCAAATAAAAAATGACTAAAAAAAAAATAAATCACTAGTATCAGTCATTTCAGTGATCTGTATCAAAACTAAAAAAAGACTCGAACTTTAAATAATTAATGTTTTAATCAAGAACAGATTAAAAAAATCTAATTCATTAATTCAATAACCCAACCTTCTGTTCTTGCTCTTGCTGATGATTAGAATATTAAGAAAAATGGAATTGGCTATTATAATAGAATTATCATTCATATTATATATCTGCTATGATCATCTATATAGTATGCACTGTGAAAACTATCCATAGAGTGACTTATAAGCTGGCAGAATCCTCAAAGTAAATGTGTATGCTGTCAGAAGTGCCAATATTTATACTTTTAATATGGGAACATTTGAACCACATGAAGACTTTCCTGCCATTGTGATTGACAATGGATCCAGTACCTGCCGAGCTGGATTAGCGGGAGAAGATATACCTTCATGCATCTTCTCAAGCCTTGTTGGGAAACGAAAGAATCTTTTGGGTAAATTTAAGTAGACTTAAGTAGACCTTATAAATGCACTATAAAAAATAGGTATTAAATTACATTAACAATCTTTAACTTTGAGCACTCAGTCCTATTTGAATTACCGGTATAGTTCTAACTGCCTGTACTTTCCTCAAATAATGTCAAATACCCAGTAGAATAGGTTGGATTCTGGGGCACTCTAAAAATCTAGAAAATCAAGATCTCAGAGATTCAATCCCTAGATCCTTTAATTCAGAAGCCAAGCACTTCACTACTCAGCCAACATGCCCCCATTATCAAAGAAGTTGGAACATGTAATGAGCATGGAGTATCACTATAAATAAATAATGAAATTTAAAAAATGTAATTAAAAAAATTAACTCTTTCTCTCCCAACTGACGATACCAACGTCGATTCTATCAGAACGTGTTAAATAATAACGGAGAGAAAGAGTTAATATGCTTCATTAAAACATTAGAACTGGGTGAACTCAGAGGCGCCCGAAGATTCTGAAATTGAAATCCCAGTCTTCACCAGGATTCGAACCCCGTACCCCGGTTCGAAAGCCAAGCGCTTTACCTCTCAGCCACCATGCCACACCACTGTCAGGAAGCTATAAGATTTTTTTCTTATAACACTTAATTGTCTTTCTGTAATTTTGCATTTGTTACCTGCTTAAATTAATGAGATTCAGTTGTAATTTGCATTGTAGGTGAAGATGAGTTCTATGTTGGTGGTGCTCTCCAAGAAAACAGAGAACTGATGGCGCTCACGTACCCCATAGAAAATGGCATTGTGGTTAACTGGGAAGACATGATGAAAGTCTGGGACTACATTTTCTATTCCAAACTTTCTGTACTGACAGAAGAGCATCCTATTCTGATCAGTGAACCACCTCTCAATCCACGGGGAAATCGAGAAAAAATGGCTCAGGTAGGCTGGTTGGAAATGTTCAAACTTGATAAATCTTTCATTATGATTGTACAATTTATCTTTATGTCAAAACATGAACCATAACTGCTGCACAAAAGGTTGCATACAGTTGAAGAACACAAGTGGAGTGTGAAACTTAACAAGGCAGCGATGCCCAAATGATGGTCTGGGGGGTCGAATCTGCACTGTGTTGCAGTGCTAGCGGCCCCTCAAAATCATTGTCCACATTGTATGATAAAGCTGCCTAAGGTTAGTTCTATTCGACTTAATGAGTTTTTGTGTTGATGCCGCTGGTGGCACCCATGCTAAAATGGCTCCTAGGTTGAAAAAAGGTGGGGCACCGTTGTAACAATGGATGGAGAGCTACTGAAAGAGATCACTAACCACACCCTCCTTAACTTTTCTATCATTGTCAAAATGTGAAGAATTCGGACTGGCAAAATGAGTCTCTTAGTAAAATTACAATTACACACATGATTACATCACTAATGATCTTAATACTATGGATGCAAAAGTTGGAGATAGAACTCTGAACTTGAAAAAAGAGTTCAAGCTAAAAATACTTAACATTTTTGGGTATAAAATACCTAAAGGAAAAAAGAAAAGAAATTGTTGTGCTAAAAATCCACATCTTGGTAGGCAAAAAGTTCAATTATGTGAAGCTGCAATAGTTTTGGAAACACTGCAAGCCTTCATTCCTTCATGAGAAAATTAACACAAAGACTTTATAAAAAAAAAAGTGGCAGGGTATTGTGAAGGAATGGATTGGCATGTCTCTTGACACTCCGATATGCATAAATAATGAATGGGAGTGCCTTGTTTCCATGGATCATTAGAGCATCTCTTTTAAAAAGTATGGTGAAATTGTGCTCCTTATTAGACATTTGTTATGTTTATTGGCATTAAATATGTGACAATTGTTCTAAAAATGGTACTCAAATCTGGCAAGTGGAATATGTTATTCTGCACATTGCTTGTTTATTTTAATGTTTGTAATTTATAAGACAACTGAATTGTATTTGGTTAAAATAAAAAAAAAATTATTTGGCCATTATGATAGCCAGAATATAAAATATACCCTGACATGACTTTTTAAATTAAATGTCTGCATTCAAAGGCATTTTTACAGTTTATATTTATCATATTTAAAAAAAAACAACAACACTTTAGATATATTATATTTAGACACTAGTGTTGCAGACTTCTACGTTGTCTAAAATCACCATAACATTTACATTTTAAATACATTTTTTTAGTTTTCATTTGCATTCTTTTGAGTTGTCATTTGTTTTGAGGCAGGTTTTATTTGAGAACTACAGAGCACCAGCCTCCTTTGTTGCTTACCAGCCCATGCTAACCAAACACGCCATTGGCCTGAGCCGAGGTTTGATGGTGTCCATAGGTGAGGGCAGTAGTCATGTGGCTCCAATCATTGACGGCTTCATACTTTACCAAGCTGTCAGGAGGCTAGACTGTGGAGGTCATGACATCACAAGGCATCTCCAGCAGCTGCTCATAAAGCAGGGCTATAGTTTTACCACTGCCCATGAGCTGGAGATTGTCAGAGAACTGAAAGAGAAATACTGCTACATACCTGATGGCAACAAGTTAAGTGCCAAAGTGCAGTCATGCAAACTTTCAGACGGCTCATCTATTGAACTAGATAGAAAAATATTTGCATGTCCTGAAATCTTGTTCAAACCAGACAGTGTTTTCAAAACTGGAATGAGTATTGCTGAAATAATCTTTGAGTCAATAAATGACACTGACATAGATAACAGATCAGACCTTCTGAACACCATTTGTCTTTCAGGGGGTACAACCCTCTGTCCTGGATTCGCTGAACGTCTAAAGAAGGATATGTTTTCTCTGTCTGACAAGAAAAATCCTAGAATGAAAATTTGGACATTCCCGAAAAGACAGTTGCACAAATGGATGGGTGGTTCTGTTCTAGGGGCATTGTCCTCTTTCAACCATATGTGGATAACTCGCCAAGAATACGAAGAATATGGACCACACATTTTCAACCTTCGATGTTATGGGGAATAGGCAGAATAGCGAAAACTGAAGTGAAACTTTCATATCATATACACTAGAACAAATTTGTACAAGTGCTCTTTCTTCCTAGTGCCATTAGAGAATGAAATGGGCTTCCTGAATCAGCCAAGAAAACCAATGACTTAACAGAGTTTATGTCATTGATTAACATGTGTGACTAGATTGACACATGAAATGCATAAGACGTAATTATCTTCCTTTTTGAAGTAACGTACGTAATATACAAGATAAGAAGATAAATAAATACAGAAGAATGATGCTGAAAACTATTAATTCATAGGCAGGATGTAATGCTATTCATTCATGCACCTATCAAATCTCATAATTATGTGTTAAAATATCTTTGTAATAGAAACATTTGTAATGTTATTTTGATTTGATATAAAAATTTTTTTTTTATCCATACCAGAATGTATTCATTGTTACTGACATACTTTTTGCTAGACTCTTGTCAATTAAAATGCACTAAGGAATGGAATCAGTGTAACATTTTGTTAATTCTAAAATTAATTATTTCACATTTAGAAGGGTAAAATTAAACTCAGACTACTTATTTATTTGGCCAGTACATCGCATGACTTGTTCTCACCTATGACGTATTGACATATTTTAGGGCTTTTATCATAGCACCACCATGATAACTCCTATGATCTTGTCTTATTTATACTCATAAAAAGTATAGTAACAACAAGGCAATGAATGATGCTTTAGTTTTGAACAATTTTGATTTTAAAAAATTCTCCCCCACAAAAATTTAAATCTAGATTTCTGTTTTATGAAAACTTTCTTCAGTAAGGTACTGGTATTTTATTTTAAAATCAAATCCTTAATTATGCTTTGATATTTAAAATTAAATCCTTAATTTTGCTTTGATGTTTAAAATCAAATCCTTAATTTTGATTTGATGTTTAAAATCAAATCCTTAATTTTGCTTTGATGTTTAAAATCAAATCCTTAATTTTGCTTTGATGTTTAAAATCGTATCCTTAATTTTGCTTTGATGATTAAAATCAAATCCTTAATTTTGATTTGATGTTTAAAATCAAATCCTTAATTTTGCTTTGATGTTTAAAATCAAATCCTTAATTTTGCTTTGATGTTTAAAATCGTATCCTTAATTTTGCTTTGATGATTAAAATCAAATCCTTAATTTTGATTTGATGTTTAAAATCAAATCCTTAATTTTGCTTTGATGTTTAAAATCAAATCCTTAATTTTGCTTTGATGTTTAAAATCAAATCCTTAATTTTGCTTTGATGTTTAAAATCATATCCTTAATTTTGCTTTGATGTTTAAAATCAAATCCTTAATTTTGCTTTGATGTTTAAAATCAAATCCTTAATTTTGCTTTGATGTTTAAAATCTAAAAAGTGTATACATTGAGATGCTGTACAACTGTGTGACGTCTAATTGATAGCAGCCATTCTTGAATGTTAATTTTACACCAAGTTTTTCTTTCTTGCATTTCCAGGTTATGTTTGAGACATACAAGACGCCTGCATTCTTTTTGGCATATCAGCCGCTGATGAGCTTATTTGGGTCCTTTCAGAATGAAGGTATCGTCGTCACGGTTGGAGACAGTGTTACACATGTGGTGCCATTCACTGAAAACCTATCTCAGAACCATGTTGCTAGGAGACTTGATTTTGCTGGGCGTGACTTAACCCGTTACTTGCAGCAACTTCTTTTCAAGAGCAATTATAGTTTTACATCAAGCCATGAGCTGGAGCTAGTCAGAGAGGTGAAGGAAAGCTTGTGCTTCGTGGCCAAGGACAGGTACCACCTCAAGCAGCTTGCCTCTGCGACAGAGTCTAAGTGCGCTGCCGCATACACCCTTCCTGATGGAGCCAAAGTCCAGATGGACAGCGAGAGATACCTGTGCCCTGAGCTGCTGTTTGAGCCCGATAATGACTTTCACAGAGGTAAAAGCATACCCAAGCTGATAGAGAGCACAATCAATGAGGTGGACATTAGCTGCCGCAGGAACATGTACTCTTGTGTCATAATTTCAGGGGGATCCACCTTCTTCCCTGGCTTCACCCAGAGGCTTCACAAAGAACTTTTGTCTCTCTCCCCACCTGGTGTTCATCACGTTAGAATCTGCGCCAAGCCTGAAAGGCAGCACTTGGAATGGATTGGAGGATCCGTGATAGCGTCCCTGTCAAGCTTCCACACCAGCTGGATAAGCAAAGAGTTGTATGAAGAATATGGTCCCAGTATAGTTTGCAGAGAGTGCCTCTCACGCTAACACAAATCCTTATTGTCTTTTGAGATTAATTTCTGTTTCAATTTAGCCAAGACGCCCAGCCTTTAGGATGTTCACAGCAAGGCCTGGCTCATGTCATTGAGCTCTTCATATTGTGGACAGATATTTAGTGCTGCGCACATCTTGGGTTTTCAGATCCAGTTAAGTCAATATTGAATAAGTTCTCTTGTGGTGTTTCTTCCCTCTCCTTGATACATGAAGTTCAATGCATTTATTTTGTTTCATTTCCTGACATTCCAAAGGCTAATGTTTTTATTTATTTACACGCTTTTGTGTTCAGGAAGTGTTGATTATATACATTACTCATTCGACTAGTCTATTTATTTTACACAGCTCTTTGAATAAACTTTCTTGTAAATTAAAAACTTGTCCAGCTATTTGACTTTCAAGGGATAAGGAAAATAAAAGATTTTTGGTGCCTTTGAAGTAAACATTGACAAGATACAAGAGAGCCAAAACAAAGTGGATGATAATATTTCCAATCTTTCTGGAGAGACAATAGAGCCATGGCTATAGATACTGACTACTAGTAGCACTTTTACTCTTTACTCAGTACATATACTAATATTGGAATGACCAAGATACTTGCCACTCACAAGAGAGCCAAAACAAAGTGGATGATAATATTTCCAATCTTTCTGGAGAGACAATAGAGCCATGGCTATAGATACTGACTACTAGTAGCACTTTTACTCTTTACTCAGTACATATACTAATATTGGAATGACCAAGATACTTGCCACTCACAAGAGAGCCAAAACAAAGTGGATGATAATATTTCCAATCTTTCTGGAGAGACAATAGAGCCATGGCTATAGATACTGACTACTAGTAGCACTTTTACTCTTTACTCAGTACATATACTAATATTGGAATGACCAAGATACTTGCCACTCACAAGAGAGCCAAAACAAAGTGGATGATAATATTTCCAATCTTTCTGGAGAGACAATAGAGCCATGGCTATAGATACTGACTACTAGTAGCACTTTTACTCTTTACTCAGTACATATACTAATATTGGAATGACCAAGATACTTGCCACTCACAAGAGAGCCAAAACAAAGTGGATGATAATATTTCCAATCTTTCTGGAGAGACAATAGAGCCATGGCTATAGATACTGACTACTAGTAGCACTTTTACTCTTTACTCAGTACATATACTAATATTGGAATGACCAAGATACTTGCCACTCACAAGAGAGCCAAAACAAAGTGGATGATAATATTTCAAATCTTTCTGGAGAGACAATAGAGCCATTGATATAGATACTGACTACTAGTAGCACTTTTACTCTTTACTCAGTACATATACTAATATTGGAATGACCAAGATACTTGCCACTCACAAGAGAGCCAAAACAAAGTGGATGATAATATTTCCAATCTTTCTGGAGAGACAATAGAGCCATTGATATAGATACTGACTACTAGTAGCACTTTTACTCTTTACTCAGTACATATACTAATATTGGAATGACCAAGATACTTGCCACTCACAAGAGAGCCAAAACAATTAACTGCACCTACACGACCCAGATACTTGAAACACACAAGAGAGGCAAAACAATTAACTACACCTACACGACCCAGATGCTTGTCACTCACAAGAGAGCCAAAACAAGATAATTTTTATTGCTCCAATCAAATGGAAATTTAGTTTGACTACTATTGACCATCTCAGCGTAACTACTGTAACAATAACAATATAGATGCTAATACGAACAACATTCACACACGAAACACATATGCACTCACAACCATCGTTTTTATGAATTAGACATGATGACAGATTACCTTGTAACACTCTGACTGAAAGTGGGATAAAAGACTTTTAAAATCTTTCTGTTTTAGTCTTAATGGAAAGGAGATGACCACTTCTTTCAGGTCTGATGTAACAGTACCCAGTAGTTTAATGAATGCAGGTTTTTATTGAGAATTGTGTGTGTTTTGGAAAAGCAGCTTTCATGAAAAAGTTCTTAAAGAGAGGGTAGCTGTGTTCGAGTCGTATATAATGCTTTTTTAATTAGTCTGTCTGTGCCAGTGAAGTATTACCATACCAGCAGGTGATAGCAAAGTAAATTAGACTGCTGATGGTTTAATTATTGTTTTGTTGATTTTGAATTTTCGTACTTTTCTAAGATGAAGAGTCGTTGATGATATTTGGTGTAAATCACTGATAGAATTTTTAGAATTGCTGAACTTTTCCAGGTCATTCTGAATTATTAAGTTAAAATTTTTTCTGAAAATTGTTAAATTTTAGTGGTAGCATATCACGAATGCAGGTTGCAACTGGGCCTTGTGAAATGTTGCATTATCTCTAATCCTCAAAGACAATGTATAATAAAAAAAAAAAGAGAAAAATTAAATACACAGGCACACCATTTTTTTTAAAGCCGATATTCGCTTATCCAAGCTTTTCTGGACAATTTTTTTCTATGACAGTAGACAACAAAAGCATATGAAAACAGAGAACACTTCCATAATAAGACAAAAAAACAACAACAAATGACCAGGTATAAAATGGTAACAAACCAGGTGTTAAAATAAAATAAACTACTAAAAAGATTTCAATAGAGGTGAGTTCAATTTATTTATTACATAAATACATTTTGATGAACAAAAAATAATATTACTATAAATGTCTTACCTTAGCATCAGAATGTTTATGAATATTAGACGACTAACCTGTACCTGTTGTACAATATTCAACCCTATATAAAAATAACCACTATACTTTAGCTGAACAAAGAAGTATTGCATCGCGGTTATATCTAGACAGGATAAATTTAAGTTTTAATGCAAGACTATTATAATATTACTATAAATGTCTTACCTTAGCATCAGAATGTTTATGAATATTAGACGACTAACCTGTACCTGTTGTACAATATTCAACCCTATATAAAAATAACCACTATACTTTAGCTGAACAAAGAAGTATTGCATCGCGGTTATATCTAGACAGGATAAATTTAAGTTTTAATGCAAGACTATTATTAAAAAAAAACAGTTAATTCATAACACTGTTGAATGTTATTTTATGTAAACACAATCTACACATCAAAGGAATGTTAATAGACATGAATTAGAGTTTGATTTGCTAGTTGCAGATGTTCTGCACCATCAGGAGTGAGCCCTGAAGACTTTGTTATATGGCCAAAGAATTTTAGTTTGCATTTTTTTGTTTTACAGTATGTGTAGTTTGAAGGCCATCATAGAGTCCAATTGCTGTAATAATTTCTTTTTCAAGACCATGGTAAAAAGAGGCTAATAAAACCTCTGTAAAGAGCCGCCCCCCCCCCTTCCCAAAATATTTTTTAAATGCTGTAATAACAATCTACAATCTTAATGTGGAGATGGCCCACAGAATGAAAATTCAGCCTAGACAAGTTGTAATTTTTTTTTGTTACTCCAAATCTTGAATTAGGTCAAACTTTTCACTATGTGATATCTGTCATGGCAGTTATGCAGAGAACCAAATAAAGAAAGAAAATAAGCATACCATTCCATATTAAACATCTGCATAATAAAGTGTCTTTATTATCCTTGAGGAAATCTGTCTAACAAATGTGATGTACACAAAACAAAACATTATAATGACAGCAAACAAAATATTCACTCATACCACAGCTTTACTCACATGTTATAGATAGAATGAGATATTTAGTACAAATCTAAAAAAAAAAAAACACTCATTTTTTTAAAGTTTAATTCATTCTTATCAATTTACTTTAACTTAACACTTTTGTATAAATCCACGATCCACCATTATAAATATGGTTCAAGGGGTGATAAAAATGTTTCTAATAAACTCTATCATATTTCATTAACTGGAATGGTCAAAGGCTAAGCACTTCACTTAGCCAATATAAGTAATCATTACCAACTCATACTGAGATCAAGTAAATGCAGGTCACAGTTGAAATACAAAGTTGAACACTTTCTTGTCAATCAGTTGAATAAAAACAAACATACATTGCAATTTTCTTGATATTGTTACACTCTCTGCATTCTTTGGTCAGCACTGTACAAACATCACCTAGAGTTGGACATCTGTTAATCTTTCATTCCATATCTCATCAAGAAGTAAAGGTCCACAAAAAATATCACCAGCCCAGAGCTGAGGCCTGCCAACATTTTCTAAAGAAACAAAACAATTAGAATTAAAATAAAAAAGGTTAACATTTCTTTTCAATTCTCATTGCTTTAAACAGTTAATCCAATCACAAAGACAATAAATATTAGTAGCGAACAAATAATCGCCCAAATTTCTATTGAATATGTACTTATAGGCGTATTAGCCTAACAATTAGTCAATAAGGTTATGGAACATTCTTATATCCTTACAAATCTTGGACACAGACTGCAGAACTAGAAAGGAAGATCCGAGCAATGGAACTGAGATGCTACAGAAAGATCCTAAGTATCACATACAATGATGGCATCACAAATGAAGAGATAAGAGACAGGATTTGTACAGTAATTGAACCCCAATGACATGCAAACTACGAAAAAAAAAAACAAAAAAAAAAACGCATATTAAACTCTTATAGCCATATTACAAGGTCTTCAGGGCTCTAAAAGACCTTTCAAGGAACAGTAGCAAGAAAAGGAAGAAGAGGCAGACAGAGAAAGTGATGGCTAGACCGCATCAAAGAATGTCGGTGGCTTGTCATTGAAGGAGATTCTATCCAAGGTAAAAGACAAGAGGAATGGAGGAAGAAGTTCAAAATATCTTGTGTGGTGCCCGAAAGGTCCAACAGACTTAGAGATAGGTAAAAAGTAAACTAAAATCTAACCTGTCTTCTAAGATGTTCATACAGCTCACAAGTTAATAAAATAACAACATAAACATTCATAGTTTTAAAATTAGAAATGATAAAAATCTTTTTTTTCGTGTGTGTGTGATGAATAGTCAACATGAAACTAGATGGGAGGCGAACAAGACCTCTTCCTGGCTACCTTGGGTGAGCTTTTTTTTTTTTTTTATCTCACTCGGGGTGGGGATGGAACGACATTGAAAGTAGAGGGTTCAATTGCAAGAGAGGTAACAAATCCCCACCATGAGCGAGATAAAAAAAAAAAGCTTACCCAAGGTAGCCAGGAAGAGGTCTTGTTCGGGGTGTCTAAGATGTGAGATTGTGTGTGTGTTTGTTTATTTTATTAGTTGGTTTGTGAATTGTTTTTATCACAGGATTTTCAAAGGGGGACAATAAGGTTTTCCTAGTGGTCAGTCTAGCAGTTGGAGAGCTGACCCGGTCTGAGTAGGGTGCTTGTGATTGTTTATGCCTGGTGTAAGGAGATGTTATATTATTATTCTTGTTATGTGTGTGAACGGACTATTCGGGGGTAATATTATGTGTGGCATTGATGGCCTTTGTTAATTGAATCTAGTCTAAGCGCCCTGTATTAATATTAGTATTAATTTGGGCACATTTAGTATTTCAGTTAGTGATGATTATGCATTCAATATTATATGTGTACTTGCTGTTGGCTGTAAATAAATACTTATTTTATACTCCTTCGATGAGTGATACTTTGTAATACTTATACATGTAAAGGTCTGCATGTGAGAATCATACCCCTACACGAGCTATACTTGTATTGAACTAACCTAAGTCCATTACAGTGAGCTTTTTTTTTATATCTCACTCGGGGTGGGGATGGAACGAATAGCCCTATAACCCAGTCAAAAATCTGCCAAGCCGTTCCACAAAGGAGGCCACCATAATAGAGAGTGATAGGAATGGCAGTCCTATCTCAGTATTGTATAGGAATGTGAGGTTGATTCCCCATGGTTACCCTTGCCTTAAGCTACTATAGCAGCGGACTCAGGACAGAGTTGAATGTTTATGAAGCTTTTTTAGTTTGTTATTGGGTTTTATTTCTGTATTATACTAATTTAAAAAAAAAAAAGCTACAGATCCTTTTTTAAAGTTTCCTCTATTTGTTTAGGAATTAGATCTGACTTTTTAAAACTAATATGAGTTCTTGAAATTACAGGCTACTACATCTAGTTTTGATTTAGAACTATGCATTTTAACTCTTTCTCTCCTAACTGATGATAACAACGTTGATTCCACCAGAATATGGTAAATAATTACGGAGAGAAAGAGTTAAAACTTCATGACAGATCTAAATGTGTACACAGATGTATAACCACAGGCTCAAATATAAACTAAAAGCATTATATTGTTTGTCAAGCCACTTAAGCAAATTATTTAATTGAATGGATCTCAGTTAGTGTGAGGACTTGCTTGTGTGGACTGTGATTGAAAGAAAGAATTATGTTTATCATTATACTTTAATTTATTTAAAAGAACCATTTTTAAAAATTGTTTACATCCTTCAAGTCAAGTAAATAGATTACAAATGTTACGAGCCCTTAGAACAGAGTGGTTCAAGAGTTTATTTTTAAAGACTTAGACTGCTCTGTAAATATGTGATTACAAGAACTCTTTTTTTCAATTCAAAACAAGAACAACAACTACAATTCCACAAAAGAGAATAGGCATAACACATAGAGAAGTAATCATCTTCTTTGAAGTAATATCTGTATTTTATAAGATAAGAAGATAAGTTCATAGAGTGACTACACTCCCTAGTCATATAGTGGCACTGATACAGTCTCAGAGTAGGAATTAATAATAGTGGCAACCACTCCGGGATTTGAACCTGACATCTACTGTTGAGCAGTACCCAAGTCAGGAAATAACAAGACACAACACAAATGAAATATTAACTTACCCAAGCCAGGAAATAACAAGATATAATACAAATGAAATCTAAACTTACCCAAGCCAAAACATTTGTGTAGAATAGCTCTGTACATTTATAGCCAAAAGCAAAACCAGCAACAACAGTCAGGAAGAAATTAAATACAGTGATTAACTGTCTGTTCATTGTTTTGACTGGAACAAAAAAAAAGAAATCAATGGATCCAATATACATTGTAGAAGCTATTTAATAATCAATAACAACTAAGAATCAATTGAGTGCTAATTAATAAAAAAAATCCCTTAATTCAATACACATTGTATAACCTATTTTATAATCAACGAAACAGAAGAAAAAGAAAGTTTTAAGTCAGCAGACAACCAATGGTCTGCAGTTGTTACTGTGCAGTACACAAAACTTATACGGCACATTTATGCTGATTAGTGGTATGATGCTATATGAATTATTTATTATTATCATTAAATTTTAAAAAAAATGGTTCCCAAGAATTTAAGAAAAAAAGGATGAGAAAGTTTTGGAGCTTCACCTACCTTGCAGTGTAATGGTATTTAGAATAGCCAAACTAAAAAGCTTTACTTAATAAAATACATTTTAAATATTATGTTAAATTTAAAGAAAGAAAATGTAATTACCATCTTGACGGAAAGATAAAACATCAGACTGGAGATGAAGAGAGATTAAATGTTTCTATCAACATTTTAGCATTGTCATTACAATTATAAAAGTAAACAAAAAATAAATACATGCATTAATATAAATAGCTAATATGATCTTATGAGACCAACAGTGAATTGATATATATTGGTGAATAAATACCTTAGGGCGTAAATTTCTTGTCATTCTTTCATAGTCTTTGTTCTGCTCAATCACTTTCAACTTCTGAATTCTTGCTTCCAGCTCTGGATCCTACAAAATATTCCAGAAAATGTATATTTGTAATAAACCAGCCGAAGTACAATGACTTTCTGACACAGTAAATTGTTCGAGACAATACAATCAGTTCAAGTCACTCAAGACCTTTAGGTTAACCCTTGCTTGTAGTCATATGACTAGATGATGCATGACTAGATGATGCTATTTAAAATTACATAAAGTAAATATTTTATCATAAAAAAAAAAAGAATGGTCGAGTTGCATGGACATGTGATATGCGCTTCACACTGTGGTCAGGAAGGCCCTGAGTTCAAACCTTGCCTATAATGTCCTGCATGTGGTTTGGACTAGGACTTAATAATCTTTATTTCTGAAGGAACATCTGAACATCAAAGTCACAACTTGTATTGATGCAATTTTCAATAGCACTATGCAGGCTAAAATAAATTCTATAGGTTGAAAAAAATAAAAATTTTCAATGGTCCCAAGTTCAAACCCTGCCTGCTGCCAACCTCAGAAGGAGGTTTGGACTAGGCCTTAATAATCTTAATAATTATGAAAAAAAAAGACTAAAACTTAGAAAAATTATTTATAAAAAACCCATAAACCAACTTAGAAAGAAAAGTAAATATTTTTTTTATATATATCAGGAATTCATGGTTATATAGAACTTTATGGAAATTTATTTTGTCAAAACCAAATACTATTATGCAAATACCCAGTATGTGAAAATCAATTGCGTATTAAAGTACCATCAGAGACAGGTAAGTGTCAGATGTGACAAAAAAAAGTGGGTAACCATAGGTCCTTATTGCCACAAAAATAATGCATTTTTCGTTAATCTTCAAACTCAATGAAAAAGGCATACACGAATAAACATAAATAAATAAAACTTACCCGAGGTGGTAGTTGAACTGACTGAGGAATCAATAGAGCATTTTCCACAATTTCATGCAAAAATATTTTATGTCCTGTGAAATAAATACAAATTTCAAGTTACATCAAGTTATGATTTACTTCTAATACTTAAAAATACTCAGAAAAACAGAAAGATGAAAAACTCATTTGTTTCTACTGACGACAGTTAACAAGGGTGTCGTGTGGCCAGTACATAGACCAACCACTTTCCTCAACTAATGACAGGTACCCATTAGAGTTGGGTGGACTCCCAGAGAATCCTTAAGTTTCTTTAGATATATTAGCAGGTTAACTTTGAATGAAATATTATTAGGTTTAAAATATAGTGAATATTTTGACAAATGAATGTTAAGGTAAGCAACCATGGTTTCTTTAAATAATATTTTAAACACAAAGAACAGAAGGATAAACTCATTTTTTTTCTCTTTTTTGATAAGTGAATGTATTGATCATGTAACATGATACATAAAAGTAGCTTTGATAGCCCCATTGCCTAGTCATGTGGTATGCATGCTGGGCTGTTGGTCCGGGGGGGGGGGGGGGGGGGGGGGGGGGCGAACCCTAATTGCTGCCAACAACAACAACAAATAGATGCAATGTATATGTTCATGTGTAAGCAGTGTTGCCATGGCGTTTTACATCTTCAGAGATGATCTATTCCCTTTGCAGCTTCTCATGAGACAGATGAGGCTCTAATCCTTGATACATGTCCATGGTCACAGTTAGACATCGGTAATCATCAGACACTGCAACATTTTCAGCCTTTGCTTTACTTCAGGTGTGTTTATCATTTGGGATCCAGCGCTCCTTCTTTATGATTGCCTCCCTTGTAATTATCCTGCTACCCGACAGCTGTTGGTGTTAATATTGAAACGCTTCATGCCAGTATGCATACATCAGAATATCTTTGGAGTGGACAACCTGAAAATCTGGATATATTCAAATAAATTTTGTGTATTAAACATGAAATTTAAAGCGCATTTGAAGCGCACTTTAAAAATATTTTGTTATTTTCTGCCATCACAACACCGCAATTTAGTCCACACACCTCTGGAATTTCTTGAAGCTCAAGACCTGATAATTTGTTTATTTCCTTCAATATTTAGACTCTAAAAAGTAAAGTTCATAAATGTAAATGAAATCAGCTTTGTGAGCTAGAAATTTACTACTAATACTAGATCTACAATTACATTCCTTATTTAATAAGTAGATCTATTGTCTACGAAATCCAATTTCAACTTTTTAACTTTTGACCTGGGTATGTGTCTTCCGGCTTAGCCAGCAAGAAACTCACGTCTTACTTGTTCTATGTCAACCAATGTTAGCTCAGAACGCCACAAAAAATCATAACTTTCTAACTGTTAAACATACAGTCATAATTTATACACCATTGGAAAGTTCTGTTCAAGTATTTTAATCTATTAACGTAATTGTTTTTTCAAAAATACATTTTTTATTTCCCCTCCCTACTTAGGTTGAATTTTATTAGATCTAGTCTCTAGATTCTAGACCTTTAATTTTAAATGAATAGGCATATCGGAAAATCCTACCGAAAATCCTGTAAAAAATAAAGTTATTGAAAACATTAAAGTTAAACTTAGTCCTAGTAGTAAGTTAGTAAAAAATTCTTGTAACTTAAGTTTTATTTTCAAACTAGTATAATAAACTATAAGTAAGTAGTCTTACCATTAAAGTTAAACTTAGTCCTAGATCTAGTACTTAGTAGGGAGTTAGTAATACCTAGACCTAGTATACCTAATAAACTATAAGTAAGTAGTCTTAGTAGTATCATACTATAAGTATAAGGCTATAACTAGTATAACTATAATAATATAACTATAATAATTGATAATTACTAAATTAGGTAGATCTAATTAATAAATAATAATTTATTATTTTATAATCATTTATAATGAGCTTTATTTCACCTTCATTTCTTAAAGTATTATAAACTTCTCTAATTGTCTTAGAAGATATTAAAGCCTTTTTTATATCCTGTTGCAAGACGATATCGCATTCATTTTTCAATTTACTTGATATTGATTTTGAATTAATAGCTTTTTCTAATGTCTTGCGAATAACAGGGGTAACTTCTAAAACAGGTTTATCAATTTTATCGGGCTCGTCCGCCATTTTTGATGTTTATGTCATGTGATGCTGGTAATACACCTAAATCTAGTTAAAACAAATTCGGCAAATAACATAATTTTCGCAATTATTAAAAAATATTTCTTTTGGATAGGCTATGATATTTAGTATATTACGTTAGTTAATTTTGTTTATTGTTACCAATTTTCTTTTTTTTTTGTCAAACTAATCGCCTCTAGGTTAATTACTAAATAACTTTTAAAGTCTATATTTTTCCTTTAATCTAGGTGACATGATCTGCAATAATTGTATTTCATTTATAATTTATAGAGGAAGATCCTAACCATGGAAATTATATGTTATAGTAGAATTCTAGATATCACACACAAAGACCGCATCACAAATGACGTAGGACGTAGATCTAATTAGGCCTATATCTTCTGTAACTTGTTATGATAGGAAATGAGGAAACCCAAAACAGGATAGGGCCTACAAAGGCAATTTGGCCCCATGACAAGCGCCGACCACTGTAAAAAAAAAATAAAAAGCTTATACGTCACGGTCATATTACTAGATCATCGAGGCTTGCAAAATCTTTCTGCAAGGAACAGTAGGCCTAGAGCTCCCATGTGTTGTGGACGGTCGTTGACTTGTAGCACCAGACTGCTGGTAGAAAACTAAACCGCCGTAGACATATTATATCTTAACGCATAAAACTTGAAATAACTTGAATCACTTCTTTTATGAACAAATCTAAATAGAATTTTCATTACAATAAAAACAAATTTAAATTGAGATCAAATGAAATAAAATGTTGTAGACTTTAGTAAAAATACAATATCACTGCAATAACACGTCATTTCAGTCTCGCGTTCTGGAGTCGTCTGTCCTATTCAAGACCGCTGACGACAATGTCGTTTATCTTGCATCATTCACAACCAATCGCTAACCTCTTTCCACCGTCACCAATCGCTAACCACTTTCCACCGTCACCAATCGCTAACCTCTTTCCACCGTCAACAATCGCTAACCTCTTTCCACCGTCACCAATCGCTAACCACTTTCCACCGTCACCAATCGCTAACCACTTTCCACCGTCACCAATCGCTAACCTCTTTCCACCGTCACCAATCGCTAACCACTTTCCACCGTCACCATAGAAACACACACACACACTCCATAATATCCGAAAAAAGAAGGAGAAGAAGACTCAGGAAGTGATGGAAGGATAACATCTAGTAAATGTTTGATCTGTTTCGGACGTTTCTTCAGAGTTGAAGATAATCTACTTCCTAGTCCAAACCTCCCGTAGGACGAAGGTGATGGCAGCGGACAGTGTATGAACCCGGGACCATCGAGAAGTCCGAACGACAGTCTAGCGCGCATACCATATGACCAGGCAGCATGTCAATGAAGAGGAATGGAGAGAGAGAGAGAGAAGGTCGACAGATCATGTGTGGTGCCCCATCCCCTGCGTCGTCCCCGCGGGAGTTTCGGACTTGGAAGTAGATTATCTTCAACTCTGAAGGAACACTCGAAACAAGCCCGACGTTGTGTTTTACCATTGATCTCAGCCAACAGAGAAAAGTGAGCAGAACGAAAACAAACAAACAAAAAGGTGTCTCCTTCAACGTACAACGTCTCTTTCAAACAAGGCTCTAGAGCAGTGTTTCTCAAACTGTGTGCCGCGGCACACTAGAGATTTGCAGATGTGCCACGGGAGTTTTCAGATCGCCATACGTGCAGCATTACACAGGTCTGCCTAATACTAAATTTTTATTTTACCACCTCCCCACTTCTAACGAACCAGTTATAGTAAGTCCGCGCACTCTCCCATTTTCTCAGCCCTGCTAAATCGGATCGCTCCATTTTGACGGAAAGGGGTGTTAGCCATTTAGGTTATTAATTTTTCCACTATACTTATATTATTATGACTAAAATGTAGGCCGCCTAAGCAGATGTACAGAAGTTTTTGAATTGGTAACGATAATATAAGCGATGCGTTTCATGTAAATTGTTTAGGTGTATGCTGATAATAACAAATTATCAATAAGTATTATTCATTGTTATCCATGGAGAAATACGTTAGCAAGAATGAAACTGCGAAAGTGTTAAATGAAAAGCAAGGAACCAAACGAAGGTACAAAGAAGATTACATCGGGTATGGTTTCATATCTTCTGGACCTGAAGATGCTCCATTGTCTTTCTGTATGATCTGCAATGCAACTCTATCGAATGAGGCGCTTGTTCCAAGCAAATTGAAGAGACACTTGGAAACAAAACATCCAGCTGTAAAAGCACAACCGAAGGAATACTTCGAAAACATCAGGACAACAAAATAAACAAGCTAAGAAACTTACGAACTACCTAAAGCTGCCAGAAAAGGGATTGATTGCAAGTTATAAGGTTGCTCAGTTATTAGCAAAGCGCAAGAACGCACACACAGATGCTGCATCTGTCATTGCACCAGCTTTAGCAATAGGTGTTGAAACTATTCTAGAACCCGATGCCGCCGAAAAAGTTAAGAAAGTTCTTTTGTCAAATTATACTATCTCGCGCAGACTTATCGTCAGATTTACAAGATCAAATCTGCGAACACTTAGACGTGACTGACGATGAAGTGTCTCTGCTGGGGTCTCTTTAAGTTGATAATTCCACTGACGTTAGCGGAAAAGCCCAGCTGCTAGCTTTTATTCGTACAAGTGCTCCTTATTCCCTATTGTCATTAAATAATGGAACTGGTTGCCTGAATCAGCCATAAAAAACAGCGACTTAGCAGAGTTTAAGTCATTGATTAACATGCATGACTAGATTGACACATGAAATGCGTAGGACGTAATTATCTTCTTTTTTTTTAATTTGAAGTAACGTCTGTAATGTGTAAGATAAGATAAGATAATTGACATATAGCTGTTTAATTAATGCCATATGTTGGTATAACATCGCTATGCTTTTATTTAACTGGCATTAACATTTAAACTAGTAAGTCGTAATATAAAAAGTAATACTAAATTAATGTCGTAATCCTTTTAATTAAATCTATTTCTCTTTCCTCCAGTTAACTTTCAAACTTTCTTTCTTTCATTTTTTTTTTAATTTACCATATTGTAGGCCTTAATGTTTACTGTTTACGACTTCATATTTCTGAGGGTCAATGTCGTTCTTGTCTTGGTGTTGCTTCCAATGCTATCCAACAATAGACGGGTCAAAACCTACGGCTGGACACGTCGTTAATTGACTGGTCACGTCTGCGTTATTATCAGTGAAAACGTACGACAGGATATCAAAGAGCATCGGATCCTTTTCCCGCAGGTGGCGCCTTCCGTCCTGCTCCGTGTGGCACAGGGCGCCACCGCACGTGTTCATCCCCCCAGAGTTCTGAGCGCCGTTCCGGTTGACGCCGAAGAAGACGGTGGTAGCGACAGCCAGGTACTCCCTTTCATTGGACATGGCGTAAGAGCCCGTCGCCCAGATGTGGGATTGCAAGGCATGATTGTATGCCACGGTGATGTTGTGGCGGGTGGCAGGCTCCAGACCATAGGCGTGTATTGTGTGGGTGAACTCGTGGACCAGCACGCTCAGGTAGTGGTAGTAGGGGTCTCGTGAAGTGCACAGCACGTTATCCTCCAGGATAGCCGCCCTCTTGCCCCCGAGCCCTGCTATGGTCTCGTACTTTCTGCCGTCACTCGAGCATGTGTGAGAACAAGGACCTGATGAACAGACAGAAAGAAGTTAAATGTGTGAAAGTACTTGATGATAGACAGGAAGATATTAAATGAGGGAAAGTACTTGATGATAGGAAGATATTAAATGAGGGAAAGTACTTGATGATAGGAAGATATTAAATGAGGGAAAGTACTTGATGATAGACAGGAAGATATTAAATGAGGGAACGTACTTGATGATAGGAAGATAATGAATAGGCGAAAGTACTTGATGATAGACAGGAAGATATTAAATGAGGGAAAGTAGTACTTGATGATAGGAAGATATTAAATGTGGGAGAGTACTTGATGATAGACAGAAAGATATTAAATGAGGGAAAGTACTTGATAATAGACAGAAAGATATTAAATGAGGGAAAGTACTTGATGATAGGAAGATAATGAATAGGTGAAAGTACTTGATGATAGACAGAAAGATATTAAATGAGGGAAAGTACTTGATGATAGACAGAAAGATATTAAATGAGGGAAAGTACTTGATGATAGGAAGATAATGAATAGGTGAAAGTACTTGATGATAGACAGAAAGATATTAAATGAGGGAAAGTACTTGATGATAGACAGAAAGATATTAAATGAGGGAAAGTACTTGATGATAGACAGAAAGATATTAAATGAGGGAAATTACTTGATGATAGGAATATAATGAATAGGCGAAAGTACTTGATGATAGAGAGGAAAATATTGAACGAGTGAAAGAAAATTAATCAGAAAAAGCAAGGACTCAAATCTACCAGAACTACGATAAATCAACAATGACATTATTGAGATAAAAGTGTATGTGTCTCATCTAAAACTATATAGATCTATAAATTATTCAAAACTAAATAGGTTTAGCCTACATAGTGATGAGAACTAAACTCACTTTTAAAAGTGAAACTAAAACTAGTTTTCAACTAAAATATAGTAGTTCAACTATTACTTTATCATGAATTTCAAAAGATAGTTCAACTAAACTAAAAAAAAAAAATAATTAAACTATAACAAACTTTTCATAACTTTTTTTTTAGGGGGGGGGGGGGACACAGGGTTGAACTAGACCTATATTGGATATAATTATCCGACTGTATGCATACGGTTCGTTCTTGTTCTTTTAACATTCTAGTAATATTTATCTATAATAAAATCAGTAATAAAGAATATGTTTCTTACATAAACGTTAGTGAACAGTAAAATAAAATATGTCTAAATAAATATGTGTGCTTGTATTTTTGCCTTGAATTTAAACCTTTAGAAAAGAATGGTACTCTTTTTTAAAAAAAAAGTTAACATTATATAACGGAAAATCTTACTTATACCGGTAAAGTTTAAAATCTCATTAAATAACATAGTTTTAGAATTTCAAATTTAGATCTAGTAACCAATGAAATAGAAACGAAATCGTTGGAGTTTTTTAAACATTTGACCTGTATAACTATTTTATAGTGTAAAATACATGCTCGACTAACCATGCTGATGTGCTATTTTCTTGTCTGACCACTAAAAATACAACACTATTGCATAATCGTTAAACGCGAAAGGGATAAAAAAACAGGGTGGTCTTGTCATTATGGACTGCACACGCAGTACACTATATAGGCCTACACGTGTACGTCTATCTGGCCAGGTTGTTAAAATCAGTCGGACACACCGTCTATTTACTTTCTGGGCAGTGTTTAACTATTTTAGTGTAAAGATATATCTACGAACATGCTTGACTAGCCATGCCAGTGTGTTATTTTCTTGTCTGACCACTCCACATTAAGCAAACACTATTTTATAACGCTTAATGCAGGATAGTCTTGCAGTATTATCGACTACACACGTACAGTACACTAGGCCTACATGTGGTCATGTGTATGTCTAGCTGACCAGGTTGTTAAAATCAGTTGGACACAGTCTATTTACTTTATGGTCAGAGAGGGTGTGGATTAAGATTTTTTTCTAGAGTTGGTTACCCTAATGCTTTTAGAGCTATATAGGCCTAGCTGTTGATTTAGACTTAATAGATCTCAATAATAAGTCTTAAGACTATAAAAAGGATGTACTGCAGTTAAAAAAATATTGTTTGCCGCAAATGGATTGATTAAAACCACTAAATATTGACCTAACTCACTAATCAGATTCCCAGTAGAAACAGAAATTAAACACCTCCACGTGGCTCACAAAAACATTCGGAACAACCTCATTCATAATACTGCATAGAAGCTTTTGGCAAAAAAAAAAGTTTAACATTTTATAATACTGCTACCTTCAAGTGCAAATATTTACTCCCATAACTTCTACCAGATCTTACTTTACCCTCTTCAAATGCAGACTGTCTAAATAGTTGTTAACTGCATCATTTTTTTTTTAATAATCAAAGATATTGAGTGCGTTTCAACCCTGACCACATGTTGAAAAGTTTAACAAATTTTAATTAAACATTTTAGTTAGTAACTAAAAAAAATTAATTAAACTACGATTTTAACTAAACTTTTTTTTTTCTAGTTAAACAATGGCCTTAACAATTTTTTTTTTAAGTTAAACTAAAAGTTTCTAACCCTTTAGTTAACTTTTGCCCATCACTAGGTTAACATCAAAATGAATGACAGTAATAATACCTAGACACGAAGAGCCACAATCACCGTTGGCAAAGTGAGCATACTCCGGGAAGACGATTATCTTCTCCTGAGCGGAAAAGATCCCGACAGTAGATTTGGACGCCACGTTCTCGAAGATGTGCCGCGGCATATGCTGAGTCATTTTGATTAGGTCGTCTGCTGCGACTCTCAAGGCCAGCTCGCTACACAGCGGTGACCCGGCAATCTCCAGCTGTACGATGGAGTGGTTAAAAGTGCTGCTGACGTGACCATCTTCAGCCAGGTAGATGTACTTGAAACCAGGCAGCTGCTCCCCAGACCTGACCCGAAAGGAATTATGGGACGGGTCGTGGCCAATCAAGGCTGCAGCGGACACAGACCCGGAGATGTACAACACATGCGCTGTTGAAATATAGATAGTATTATTAGCTTAAAGAATAAATGAAGAGCATTTTTTTTTCAAAGGCGGAAGGAAAAAGTTGGAATAGCTTTTTAAACAAGAGGTCTTTCACCATTTTTGTTTCAGATTCATATGCGTCACTCTAAAATAGATTAAGCTGTACATCTCATCATGTCTACATATGTCACTTCCAGACTTTTTGAATTTTCACTTCCGCTTTCTGCGTTAGTATATTATTTTATTTTATCTTATCTTATATAATACAGACGTTACTTCAAAAAAGAAGATGATTACGTCCTACGCGTCATGCATTTAGTCATGCATATTAACCAATGACTTAAATTCTGCCAAGTCACTGGTTTTCCTGGTTAGCTCAGGCAACCCATTCCATGCTCTAATAGCACTAGGGAAGAAGGAGTATTTGTACAAATTTGTCCTAGCATATGGGACGAGGAATGTGCCTTTATTTTTGTGTCTTTCAGAGTATTTTATTAAATTTTGCTTTTGTATTTGAAGATTATGGTTCAGTGTTTTATGTATAATTGCTACTTTACTTTTGAGTCTTCTGTCCTGAAGGCTTTCTAAATTTAGTGATTTTACTAAAGGTGTTACTCTAGTCAAATGTGAATATTCATTTGTTATGAATCTCACTGCTCTATTTTGTGTCTGTTCCAGTTTCTTAATGTTTTCTTGAGTTGTGGGGTCCCAAATGGAGGATGCATATTCTATTATTGGCCTAACCAAGGTTAAATAACATTTTAGTTTTATGTTCTTATTTGATTTATAGAAATTTCTTTTAATAAATCCTAATGCTTTGTTTGATTTTTTTATAGTTTCATCAATATGTGGATTCCATGACAGTTTTTCATTTATTATAACACCTAGGTATTTTGCGTTTTTAGTCTGTGTTACTGATTTGCCATGAATATGATAAGTGGAATTAATTTGTTTTAGTTTTTTTGTTACTCTTAACAACTGACATTTTTCTGGGTGGAAAGACATGCTCCAATTTGATTCCCATTTCTGTAATTCATCTAATTCTCTTTGTAAAATATCTGTGTCTTGTGTTGTTTTTATTGTTCTATATATTATGCAATCGTCTGCAAATAATCTGACTTTTGTTCCTGAAGTAATGCAATTTGGTAAATCATTTATGTAAATTAAAAATAGTAGTGGACCCAAGACTGTTCCTTGAGGTACACCTGAGTTTACTGTTATCGGTGTTGATTTAGAGCCATTTATTATTACAGTTTGTTCTCTCCCTATCAGAAAATCATTAATCCACTGATGCAGTGGACCATTAATGCCAAAATATTTTAATTTTTTAAGCAAACTATGGTGGTGAACTTTGTCAAAAGCCTTGGAAAAATCTAGTAAGATAGCATCTATTTGTTCACTATTATCTAAACCTTTTGAAAAATCATCAATTAGTCCTATTAGTTGTGTTTCACATGATCTATATTTCCTAAAGCCATGTTGGTATGGGGTGAGGACATTATGTTTGTCTAAGTGGTTTATGATGTTGCTACATATTATGTGTTCTAGGATTTTACATGTGATGCTGGTAAGTGATACTGGTCTGTAGTTTCCTGGATCAGATTTTTCTCCTTTTTTAAATAGGGGGGTGACATTAGCTTCTTTCCAGTCCTTTGGTACTCTGCCCTGGTTAAGTGAAGTAATTTGAAATCTCGTTAATTTTGTTACCATTTTAATTTTTCTTTATAGTAGAAATGTGTTTTTTTTAATCTTAAAAGCTTATTAAAAACAAAAAAAAACAAACATCAGTTTCATAATACCATTGACTATCCTAAATCAATAACCAACTCCTTTTCAATACAGGTAATAACCTTTGTCACGTATTACGAATTGAATTCTACTTTTTAATGGCTTGCCTAGGGGAACGTGACAATAGAAAAGGAGTTGTGTCACTTATCTTAAGTCTGAATTTAATCAAAGACTTACAATGAATAACAAAAAAAAATGACACAAGAAATCGGAAGGTAAACTATCAACTTAATGTTTAATCAAATATAAAGTTACAAGAAAGAAAAATAAACATTTACTCAATACAGAATTGATGTGTTGACCAAAACCCTTTTACAAAAATGGCATGTAAAAATATTACAATACAAAAGTTTGAAAATATAATTACAAATACAAGCAAGGCCTTGAATAAAAAAAACTTACGCGATCAAGTGGTATACCACGCACGGGTAGCGCAATGTCTCCGCTATTCTGTCCCACGGCTGTCTCCGTATGTCTGTCTCTCAACGTCACGCGGGCGGTCTTTATATAATCTACCGCGCGTCGATCTCAAGACAAATCTAGGAATTTCTCGAACCAAATACGTCATCAATTTCCCAGATCTAGAACGCTCTTCAAAGAGACAGAAAAAAAAAAAAAAACACCCTCCTTTCAACCAGAGGTACACACACAGGTCAAGGACCGGTCACTGTCTGTGTGGCTTGACGAATAAAATTAAAAAAAACTTATTACACAAGGGGCAGACAACCTCCCCGTCTCTCGACCGCAACAGGTCAAAGAAAAAAAAAACAATGCCTAGATACGTAACACCTCCCTCCTAAAAATAAAAAGTTTACATTTCAACGAAATGGAAATCTTTTTAGAATTACAAAAAATATTTACATTACAGAATGTATTTATCATGATATATATATAAAAAAATATACATCAAAATACTTTTTACAATCTAGATAAGGCATCGGCGATAACATTTTCGCTGCCTTTTATGTGTTTAAGATCTAGGTTGTACTCTTGTAAAAATAAACTCCACCTGAGAAGTCGTTGGTTCTTGCCAGACATTTTGTGGATAAATGTAAGGGGATTGTGGTCGGTAAATACAACCAGTGGCCATCTGGACCCACTGATATAAAAATCAAAGTGTTGTATAGATAGAATCAACCCAAGACATTCTTTTTCCACAGTAGAATAATTTCTTTGATGTCTATTAAATTTCTTGGAAAAGAAACAAATAGGGTGCTCTACTTGGAAATTATCTTCTTGGTAAAGGACTGACCCAACACCTGTGTCACTGGCGTCAATAGCTAACCTAAAAGGTTTTCCGAAGTCAGGAGCCATCAAAATGGGGGAGCTAGATAATATCTGCTTGATTTGGTTAAAGGCTTTCTGACATTCATCCGTCCAAGTAAATCGGACGTTCTTTCTCAGGAGGTTTGTTAAAGGACTGGCAATGACAGAAAAATTTTCGCAAAATTTTCTATAATATCCAGACATTCCCAAAAATCTTCGGAGTTGTTTCCGATCAGCAGGGATAGGGAAAGCTTGGATAGCTTCTACTTTGGCCATTACAGGTTTCACCTGGCCTTGTCCTACAATATGGCCTAAGTATTGGATTGAAGCCTGGCAAAAATCACTCTTACTCAGGTTTACAGTAATTTTTGCATGTAACAGTTTAGTAAAAAAACAATGCAGTTGTTTACAATGGCTAGAAAAATCTTGGCTAAAAATTACTACATCGTCTATGTATGCGTGGCAATTCTCCATGTCAGCAAGCAGGGCATTTATCATTCTCTGGAAAGTGGCAGGAGCATTCTTCATGCCAAATGGCATCACTTTGTATTGGTACAGACCATCAGGGGTGACAAAGGCGGAGATTTCCTTTGCCCTATCAGTCAGGGGAACCTGCCAATAACCTGAAAGTAGGTCTATTTTGGTGATGTACTTAGCGTCACCAATACGATCTATGAGATCGTCTATCCTAGGGATAGGAAACGAATCGGTCTTTGTGACAGCATTTACCTTACGGTAGTCTGTACAAAAACGATAAGTCTTGTCCTGTTTAGGTATCAAGACACATGGGGAGCTCCAGCTACTGGAACTTGGTTCAATGAGGTCATTTTCAAGCATATACTTGATTTCTGACCTAAGTATGGCAAGTTTTTCAGGGTTAACCCTGTAAGGATGCTGCTTGACTGGAGTAGCCTCGCCAACATCTACATCATGCATTATAACATTAGTCTGTTTTGGTACATCAGAAAAAATGTCATTAAATTCATTAATGAGCTTCATGATAATTGGCCTTTCTGTCGAAGACAGATGAGACAGTTTTACATCCAAATTCTGTAATACAAAAGAATTAGGTATTTTGTATTGTCCAAATTTCTCCTTTACAATATCATCATCAATAGGAGAAACATGGCTATTTGAACAACTTTTGACTGTATTTAAAACACAATTACTCTTCTCTGAGTGATCTGGCCTAGATACATAAGGCTTCAGCATGTTTATGTGACATAGCTGAGTCTTTTTCCTACGGTCAGGAGTTTTGATTGTGTAATTGAGGTCACTAATTTTGGTCTCAATTTCATAGGGACCAAAGTATCTGGCTTGCAAGGGTTGACCTGGTATGGGCAAAAATACAAGCACCTTATCCCCGGGAGAAAATTCTCTAACACGGGCCTTTCTATCATACCAGCGTTTCATGCTGGATTGGGTGTTTTGTAAGTTATTTTTGGCCAGAACACAAGCATCATAAAGTCTAGTTTTAAACTTACTTACATAGTCTAAAAGTCCTTCAGTGGCTGTTGGTGACAACAAAGTCTCTTTTATACATTTCAAGGGACCGCGCACCGAATGGCCAAAGACTAAGTCAAAAGGGCTGAATCCCAACGATTCCTGGACGGATTCACGGGTTGCAAACAGCAGCATGTGGATTCCTTCGTCCCAGTCTTTTTCGTGCTCAAAGAAATAGGTTCGGATCATGTTCTTGAGAGTCTGATGGAATCGCTCAAGAGCGCCTTGCGACTCGGCATGATACGCATTTGACATGCAGTGTTTGATGCCCAACTGAGTCATGACTTGCTTGAAAAGATTGGCCGTGAAATTCGTTCCTTGGTCCGATTGGATGGACTTTGGTAGACCAAATAGAGTAAAGAACTTGATTAAGGCCTTCACAATGTTTGATGCTTTTATGTTCCTTAGAGGAATAGCCTCAGGAAAACGAGTTGAAGCACACATAATGGTCAACAGGTATTGGTTGCCAGCTTTTGTCCTTGGGAGAGGACCAACACAGTCAATAAGTACTCTGCTGAAAGGTTCTTCAAAGGCTGGAATCGGCTTCAGAGGAGCAACAGGGATCTTTTGATTTGGCTTGCCAACCATCTGACAGGCATGACAGGATCGGCAGTACTGGATGACATCTTTCTTCAAACGTGGCCAGAAGAAGTGTGACATAATCTTGTGGTATGTCTTGTGGATGCCGAGATGACCTGACATTGGTGTGTCATGAGCCAGATTCATGATGTACGCTCGGTATCTTTCTGGTAACACGATTTGATGGCATATTCTCCATTCTTCTTCGTTGGATGCGTCTGGAGGTTTCCATTTCCTGAAGAGCATATCATCTTGGATGTAGTAGCACGTTGATGCTAGCTCTGCCTCTTGTGATGTCATTGCGGTTTCTCGGAGTTTGGCGAGCTCTGGATCCTTCTTTTGGTCCTCAATCAACTGTTTTCGAGTTGATGCCGGCTTTTCAGAATTTGGCGTTGGTTCTTCTTCAAGAGAAGCAAAGAATGTGGTGCTCAAGTCCACATCATCGTGGTTACTGTTGGCTTTGATGACGTTGTCTTCTTGAGATGCTTTCAACCTCATTGCCCTTGTTACTGCACACGCTGGATATAACTCTAGGTCTTCCTCGGGTGTGGCAGATAAGTCGGGTGTTTGAGTGACGATGGGTTCGGCTATCACCTTTCCACCTGCTAAGTCATTGCCTAACAGCAACGAGATGCCTTCCAATGGTAATGTTGGTCGGACACCTACAACAACCGGTCCAGTAATGAGATTTGACTTTATGTCGATTAGATGTAGAGGCACATCTATACATCCAAGCTCTACGCCTCGTAACAGGATGCTCTTCCCAGTCGATGATGATTTAGACAAGGGCAAGATACCCTCTAAAAGTAACGATTGTGAGGCACCTGTGTTTCTCAAAATGGTGATAGGTCGTAGACTTGTAGAATCACCGGGTAGTGATACAAATCCTTCCGAAATGAAAGGCTTAAAATCCTCTAATAAAACATCAATTTTGGTTGATGCAGACTGGACTTGGGTCGAACTCTCGCTGGAGTCATGGACATCTCTAGGAGACGCAGTGGAGAAACTCTTTCTTGAGTCAGTAGAACATCTTGTGGATGTATTTGGAGAACTCTTGATGGAGTCATTGGAACATCGGGGTGATGTCTTATGGGAACTCTTGATGGAGTCATGGGAACATCGAAAAAAGTGTTGGCAACTACGGGGATCGAACCGAGACCAATCGGCCTGATCACTGACCTGCAACGTCGCAAGCCCTTGAACAGTGAGGACCAAAAGCTCGCTGCCACGCCACGTTCTATAACGAAAGGTCTAGATCGAACCCCCATGGGATTCCATAGTGCAGCGGTTCTCAACCTTTTAGGCTCGGCGACCCCATTTTACACCCCCCACTCTGCCGCGACCCCCCCCTCCGCATACACACAGCAATAGAAAAATGGACAAAAACAATTCATTTTTTCGATGGTCTTAGACGACCCCTGGTAAATCGTCAATCGACCCCCAAAGGGATCGCGACCCACAGGTTGAGAACCCCTGCTCTAGTGGAAGGAAAATAACCGCAGATAGCAAAAGGGGGGGGGTACTGTAAAGTAAAGTAAAAAGTTCCCCCCTTTCAGACCTTGTGGTCTCTAGGGCAGATGATGTAAAGGTAATATGTTTCTGTGGCCCAGGGTTCACGAGGGTGTCATGTGGCCAGCACAAAGACCAACCGCCTTTACTTTTCACTAACTAATGTCAGGTACCCATTAGAGTTGGGTATACTCAGAGGCGCCCGAAGATCCCGAAATTAAAAATCCCAGTCTTCACCAGGATTCGAACCCCTTTCCCCGGTTCGGAAGCCAAGCGCTTTACCGCTCAGTCACCGCGCCTCCTGGGTGTGTAATGTACTGAATAAATTACCCCCCCCCCCTTTTTTTACACACACCATTTTGTTTTTACTCTAGTAAATTCAGAGACAGCCACGTTTGTTCTTACTACAATGCCCTTGAGTCCACCCAACACTAGTAAATTCAGAGACAGACACGTTTGTTCTTATTACAATGAGCCATTGAGTCCACCCAACACTAGATCTAATAAGCGACTGGGGAAACGGCAAAGTAGAAACCTGTTGATCTATGTACTAGTGGCATGACACACATGACACACTAGTCACATGACACACTAGTTTAGACCAATTACACTAGATTTTAGACAGATGTCCAGAACTGGGGAAACTACTCTTCATGCAACTTATAAAAAATAAAATAAAAAAGGTCTTAAACGTTTCCTTTCAAAACTTGCGATCTATGGAGCAGATGATGGCCGACGATTAACGAGGGTGTCATGTGGCCAGCACGACGACCACTCGCCTTCACTTCATTAAACTTATGTCAGGTACCCATTAGAGTTGCGTGGCATCCTTTAAGTGCCCAAGCTTATCCAATTAGGTGTGCTCAAATAGAAAATATCTTTTATCGGAACAATAAACGCATTTCCACTTTATTAATCTGGTAAAGTTATCAAGCAGCAAGACGCTACATAACATTTTCAATTCTCTATTGTAATTGTAAATTTGTTATAACTTTGTTCCCACGCAGACACTGATGTTGCGCACCTTCGCACCGTTCGACACGAGTGAGAAGCGACATGTTGATACGAGAAGGAGGACTGTTTAGATCCGGCTGAAGGGATCAGCAAGAGATAGGAGTCTGAGCTGTTTGGAACTAAGGGCAGTCTTTAGTGCTACCAGAGCACTGGATTCTAGGTGTTAGATAGCTAGTTTAGTTAGTTGGGTTGCGCACTTTATTAAACTGACAGTGAACGTACATTTTATAGTGACGACATAGACTTTGGGTTAGAGATTAGAATAGACTTTTATTTAATCAGTTACTGCTAGACTCTTGAGGGGATAACATCGTTATTAGTGACAGACTAGACTGTGGACCATTCTGTATTAAACGTTTGTTTGAAGTTCAACTTGAGTCAACTTGGTCATTGAGTTTGTGTTCCTGTTAGTACCTTATTTGTGACGGTGTGCATGATTTCAAGAACTCGCGATTGAAATACATCAAACAAGGTACGCACGCACTTAGTCTAATTAAGCATCTTCTAGAAATACTTCAGCTACATTTAATATACACATGCATCCTTTACATAGGGCACACTGGGAAGTGTGTCGGGGGTCTGTATTAAGGTTTAGGTAGGAAAGGACTAAAGACAAGTGTGTTGATGGCTGAAGTCATTATTTGTATGCACTGTAACTGTTAATAAATACATCATCTATTATTCCCCTCTTTTCTATTGGTGCTTGTTTTAGATTTATAAAATATTCATGATAATGTTCTTAAAAATCAAATATTTACTTGTAATATTTCTAACATATCCCTGTTGGTATCATCATTAGTGTACTATAGGGTACTTTATAACAATGATGTCCAACCCTTTTCGAACAAGCCACACATTTCAGAAACACGAATCGGAAGCGAATGTAATAGTATTTTCTCCCCTTCTTTAAAATGTATGGATTTCCTGCACTGTGTAGCGAAGCTTCTGGGGCCCAGATTGCATCATGTCAGGGGACGAATATTGCACGCGGGCAGTAAGCTAGGCATCACTGCTTTATAAGATAAGGTACAGCGCTAAGTGGACAGTGGAAGATAAAGGACTTCAGCTGTTATGACAACTTCAAACCGATTCTTCGATCCATTTTATAGAGATATTTATACATTTATTTCTTAGTAGTCGTGCTGGCCACACAATTCCTTCGTTAACGTCAGAGCAATAACCTACATAAAAAGAGGAAAAACGCCTACATATATGACTTAAACATACTTGCCAGAATGATTGTCAGTGTGTTTGGCATTGTGTTTGTAATCCTACCAGACAACTACCAGAACTGATGAGTGCATATCTCCTAAACTACAGTCTGTCAAGTTCCCACTGCGCCCAAGAAGACGAGATTACACACTGATAGTATGAAAACGGGTTTATGTGTTTGGTTAAAATATTGCGTCATCAATTATTGTGTTGATTTGTGTTCGCTTTAAAACACGAAATCATTATCGTACGTAGACCTAGACGCTTCTGGTGCGCACTAGCGCACTGTTCAACAACACAAGGGATAGATTGTCGAGAATTTAGTTCGATCTGCCTGTGGACTGGCCAGCAGGTGAGAAGCAGCCTGAGGTCTGAATCCGGTCTTTCTCCTTGTAAAAGAATGTTCAGTGTAAATGATTAGCCATTAATGCGAAACATTCAGTTGATAAACGCTTTTTTTTTATCCCATAACATTTGAATAACATCGATATTTTTTGGTTGCTTTATTGTTTCCATACCAGTACTCACATTTAAATTACTCAATAAGGCGTTGTATTCGATTCCGAAGATTAAGGATGAGTGCAGCATTTCACGTGACCAAGAAAACCCAGTTGCGACCTGCATATTTTCCACATGTGATGCAGGTTAAAAGTCGTCCGTCCCGGGGGGGGGGGGGTAAGTTAAGTTTTTCGTTTTCTGCTTTTTTTTTTTTTGCTAAAGCTTTTCTTGGCAGTCAGATGAGCCTGCCGCGAACTTCTAGAGATCTCATGAGGCAAAATGGCGTCGGAGTCGATCTTTACCGCGTTTCCGCTGGGGAGGTAACTCTGTTACGCTGTCGTCCTTATAGATCTCAAAAAAAAATTTAAAAAATATCGCCATTGGCATGCGGTTATCCCCAAGCGGGATAGGAGTTCGCGGCTTTATCTACTTTCCACACCAGCCTCCAACAGAATATTTGTATGGTAGACTTGCAAGAGTATGTAATAATTTCCGGATATTTCCATGACTTTGTCGTATATTTTGCAATTTCAGGAGATTTCCAGGACCTCCTATTAAATGGACAGGAAGCCGGGGGAAATCTGTTATAAGTTATAAAATGGTTTAATTTTATATTTTATACACCTATAATAACGCGGGTCCTATAAAAGTGCTGGGCCCACTGCGGTCTCATAGGTTGCAGTGGCCTAAGGTTTGCCCTGCAAAATTGCAGCGTATGCTACGCCGCCGGTCGACTAGTGTCCATTATTGTACGAAAGAGATAAGATAAGACATGTGGATTCTACAGGAAGGACTGTTTTAGATCCGGCTGAAGGGATCTGCAGGTTATGGGAGTCTGGACTGTCTGGGGCTAAGTGACGTCCTGCATGATACCAGTCAACTGTTTGGCGGACCTGGGAAGTGTGTCGGTGGTCTGTTCTAGTGTTTAGTAGGACTTGTAGGACTTAAGACATTCTTATCTTATCTTATCTTATATAATACAGACGTTAATTCAAAAAAGAAGATGATCACGTCCTACGCGTCATGCATCTAGTCATGCTGTAGACTTAATTAGAGTACATTTTTACATGTGTTCCATTTATTACTACAATATGTACACAATTTGAAGCTGTAGACCTAATTAGAGTAGATTTTTACATGTGTTCCATTTATTACTACAATATGTACCAATTTTGGAGATGTAGACTTAATTAGAGTACATTTGTACATGTGTTCCATTTATTACTACAATATGTACACAATTTGAAGCTGTAGACCTAATTAGAGTACATTTTTACATGTCTTCCATTTATTACTACAATATGTACCCATTTTGGAGCTGTAGACTTAATTAGAGTAGATTTTTACATGTGTTCCATTTATTACTACAATATGTACACAATTTGAAGCTGTGACCTAATTAGAGTAGATTTTTACATGTGTTCCATTTATTACTACAATATGTACACAATTTGAAGCTGTAGACCTAATTAGAGTACATTTTTACATGTGTTTCAATTATTAGTGCGAAGATTGTGCTTTGTTCACCACCGAACGATCCACTTTTCACCCATACACCACTTTCTCGTCCATTGGAGTAAATTACATGAGGAAGTGATTGTAAATTACTTATGAGGAAGTGATTGTAAATTACTTATGAGGAACTGATTGTAAATTACTTATGAGGAACTGATTGTAAATTACTTATGAGGAACTGATTGTAAATTACTTATGAAGAACTGATTGTAAATTACTTATGAGGAAGTGATTGTAAATTACTTATGAAGAACTGATTGTAAATTACTTATGAGGAACTGATTGTAAATTACTTATGAGGAACTGATTGTAAATTACTTATGAGGAACTGATTGTAAATTACTTATGAGGAACTGATTGTAAATTACTTATGAGGAACTGATTGTAAATTACTTATGAGGAGCTGAATGTAAATTACTTATGAGTAGCTGATTGTAAATTACTTATGAGGAACTGATTGTAAATTACTTATGAGGAACTGATTGTAAATTACTTATGAGGAACTGATTGTAAATTACTTATGAAGAACTGATTGTAAATTACTTATGAGGAAGTGATTGTAAATTACTTATGAAGAACTGATTGTAAATTACTTATGAGGAACTGATTGTAAATTACTTATGAGGAACTGATTGTAAATTACTTATGAGGAACTGATTGTAAATTACTTATGAGGAACTGATTGTAAATTACTTATGAGGAACTGATTGTAAATTACTTATGAGGAGCTGAATGTAAATTACTTATGAGTAGCTGATTGTAAATTACTTATGAGGAACTGATTGTAAATTACTTATGAGGAACTGATTGTAAATTACTTATGAGGAACTGATTGTAAATTACTTATGAGGAACTGATTGTAAATTACTTATGAGGAACTGATTGTAAATTACTTATGAGGAACTGATTGTAAATTACTTATGAGGAACTGATTGTAAATTACTTATGAGGAACTGATTGTAAATTACTTATGAGGTACTGATTGTAAATTACTTATGAGGAACTGATTGTAAATTACTTATGAGGTACTGATTGTAAATTACTTATGAGGAACTGATGGTAAATTACTTATGAGGAGCTGAATGTAAATTACTTATGAGTAGCTGATTGTAAATTACTTATGAGGAGCTGATTGTAAATTACTTATGAGGAACTGATTGTAAATTACTTATGAGGAACTGATTGTAATTTACTTATGAAAAACTGATTGTAAATTACTTATGAGTAGCTGATTGTAAATTACTTATTAGGAACTGATTGTAAATTACTTATGAGGAGCTGAATGTAAATTACTTATGAGTAGCTGATTGTAAATTACTTATGAGGAACTGATTGTAATTTACTTATGAAAAACTGATTGTAAATTACTTATGAGTTGCTGATTGTAAATTACTTATGAAGAACTGATTGTAAATTACTTATGAAGAACTGATTGTAAATTACTTATGAGTAGCTGATTGTAAATTACTTATGAAGAACTGATTGTAAATTACTTATGAGTAGCTGATTGTAAATTACTTATGAGGAACTGATTGTAATTTACTTATGAAGAACTGATTGTAAATTACTTATGAGGAACTGATTGTAAATTACTTATGAGGAACTGATTGTAAATTACTTATGAGGAACTGATTGTAAATTACTTATGAAGAACTGATTGTAAATTACTTATGAGGAACTGATTGTAAATTACTTATGAGGAACTGATTGTAAATTACTTATGAAGAACTGATTGTAAATTACTTATGAGGAACTGATTGTAAATTACTTATGAAGAACTGATTTTAAATTACTTATGAGGTACTGAATATGATCTGGATACAATTACAAGCTAAGACAGTGACCCACAAAGTTGCACAAACTCATATTCTCAATGAGTAAAATATAATAATAATAATGGCAATGTCTTCTTCTTCGTTCTCATTTTTATTTTGGAGCGTTCAGATGACCATAGACCAGGGGTTCTCAACCTGTGGGTCGCGACCCCTTTGGGGGTCGATTGACGATTCCTCAGGGGTCGCCAAAGACCATCGAAAAATGAATTGTTATTGTCTGTTCTTCTATTGCTGTGTGTGTGTGCTGGGAGGGGGGGTCAAGCAGAGTGAGGGGTTGTAAAAAGGGGTCGCCGAGCCTAAAAGGTTGAGAAACGCTGCCATAGACCAATATATGAGATGAACTGCGCAGTAGTTTCCAAATCAGGGAGCTCTCTCTATAGTTTTCTTTCTATTTCGGTGTTTTGGGGCCAGTGTCTTATACGGGCCTCTTGGTAAAGAGAGCAGTTTTTGAAAGAAATGGTCAGCATTCTCTGGTGACACGCCACATGGGCAGATTTCCGTGGTTCCAATTTTGAGCTTCCGGTACATATGTTGTCTCATTCGCAATGTCTTCGATTCCGAAGATTAAAGATGAGTGCAGTGTTTCATTGAATTTTTTAAAATATTTTTTGCTGATTTCTCGACAAGAATCGAACCAGGTAATACAACAGAAGATCTACAAAACCCTCGACCTCAATTAGAAACTCTTGACATTGGCGATGGTTAAGAGCTTTAGCTACAATAGAGTTGAAAATGTTAATCACAAATTAAATTTCTTAAAAAAATTACATAGTGTTTCCTGGTGAATATATAAGATAAATAAGAATAAGAATAATACAATGGTAAGAATCTTGTGATACATTTTTTTGAAATAGCGACAAACCCATTTCTCTCATCTGTCGTACATGCATTGTTTTCTAGTGGAAATAGTTAAAAATACATTTCGGCGTGCATTGGTTCGACGGGGACAATGAGACACATTTTTGTTCTTGCTGTTGTTGCTTTCTAAAAATATGTTGCTTTAACTCTTTGTATCCGTAAATTATTTTCCACATTCCGACGAAATCCTTCATTTTGCTAATTAATTATTTTTTTTACCCTATTATTAAGTTATTATTAAGATTAAGCTTGAATAACTTTTTCGTTTGTTATCAGAAAATGTTTTATTTTGGTCTGGAATTCAAGAGGAATGCCTGCTCTTTTTATATAACACAAAGTCGAGTTTATTCGTTGAAACATTAATTTAATTTAATGAGGCCAAATCAACGATGGTAACGTCGTATAGGAGAGAAAGAGTTAAAAAAACAACAAGTTTATTTTTTTTTACTATTTCTATTGCTTAAAGTTGACAGCTAAGCGGGACAACCCGATTTAAAAACATACTTTAAAAAAAAAGTTATATTCTGAGTTATTTCCCATAGAATACATTTTGCTTCGCCTTTGCTTACTTAGTTTCTAATTCTAGACATTTTTAGAATGTAGATGTACGGCAATGTTTCTCTAACATTTACAACTTCGATCGGACCCTCCTTAGCGATCTGGGGCTTGGGGACGCCTTGTAAGCTCCCACAGTGGGGTCCTGGACGATTTTAAGGATGTTCTAAAAAAAAAATAAAAAAAATACAGATATATATATATATATATATTAATAACACAATATTTGGATTTCTCTCTATTTTTTTAAATACAAATGTACGAAAGGTAAAGTGCCTGGCTTCTGAACCGAATGGTTATGAGATCGAATCCCGGGGAAGAAGATAAGAGGCCAGGAAATTTTGAACGTCGAGATTTTTAGGGCGCCCTTGACTCCACGCCACGTTGGAGAAACATAAAGCGGTTGGTCGTAGTGCTGGCCACATGACACAATCGTTAGCCATCGGCCATAGAAACAGAAAAGCTTTGCTTCTTATCTTATCTTATCTTATCTTATATAATACAGACGTGACTTAAAAAAAGAAGATGATTACGTCCTACGCGTCATGCATTTAGTCATTCATGTTAACCAATGACCTACGTCCTACGCGTCATGCATATTTACCAATGACCTACGTCCTACGCGTCATGCATTTAGTCATGCATATTAACCAATGACCTACGTCCTACGCGTCATGCATATTAACCAATGACATACGTCCTACGCGTCATGCATATTAACCAATAACCTACGACCTACGCGTCATACATATTAACCAATGACCTACGTCCTACGCGTCATGCATATTAACAATTGGCCTACATCCTATGCGTCATGCATTTAGTCATGCAGATTAACCAATGACCTACGTCCTACGCGTCATGCATATTAACCAATGATCTACGACATACGCGTCATGCATATTAACCAATGACCTACGTCCTACGCGTCATGCATTTAGTCATACATATTAACCAATGACCTACATCCTACGCGCCATGCATATTAACCAATGACCTACGTCCTACGCGTCATGCATATTAACCAATGACATACATCATACGCGTCATGAAATTTAGTCATGCATTTTAACCAATGACCTACATCCTACGCGTCATGCATATTAACAAATGATCTACGTCCTACGCGTCATGCATATTAACCAATGACCTACGTCCTACGCGTCATGCATTTAGTCATACATATTAACAAATGACCTACGTCCTACGCGTCATGCATATTAAGAAATGACATACGTCCTACGCGTCATGCATATTAACAAATGACCTACGTCCTACGCGTCATGCATATTAACCAATGACCTACGTCCTATGCGTCATACATATTAACCAATGACCTATGTCCTAAGCGTCATGCATTTAATCATGCATATTAACCAATGACCTACGTCCTACGCGTCATGCATATTAACCAATGATCTACGTCCTACGCGTCATGCATACTAACCAATGACATACGTCCTACGCGTCATGCATTTAATAATGCATATTACCAATGACCTACGTCCTACGCGTCATGCGTTTATTCATGCATATTAACCAATGACCTACGTCCTACGCGTCATGCCTATTAACCAATGACCTACGTCCTACGCGTCATGCGTTTATTCATGCCTATTAACCAATGACCTACGTCCTACGCGTCATGCCTATTAACCAATGACCTACGTCTTATAGGCCGATTGTAATTTCGGATGTATGGGGTGTCTAGGAAAGGGTAACATCTCTACCGGTCAAGCATTGTACCATCTACCGAGTATAGCTTGACCCTCTCTGGTCCTCACTCGACACTTAGCTCTCATCTGTACTCCCAGTAACTTGCGCAGCAACCACACCCCGGAAACTGGTATCCGACGTGCCCACGACACTCAGTAAGCATTATGGTCAAACTTAGCATGTAAAGTCTTGACCTGACGGCCAGTGCAAAATGTCATTTCGTAAAAGTCACAATGTCAGCTAAATGTAAGTTTAAAATTAGCGCTTAGTAATCGACTAGAACGATTGGGGACGTTTGTTCTAGTTGAACAAAACAAACAAACAGACAGACAGACAGACAGTCAATGGTATCAGATTTTAATATAGTGGTGAGAATCTAAATTGCCGAAAGACTTCTAAATGTAGAAACGAAATGTCAATAGTCGCTGGTTTCAATTAATTTCTTTGTTGCTTTTTGTGTCAAGGATTTTATTTGCATCTTCAAGTATATAAATGGCAATATGGAGTGCGTTTTTAAACTTTCAAGTCAAATTATTTTTTTGTTAGGCAAAGGTTCTCTATACGGTTCAGAAACATGGAGAGTCACTAAAACAAATATGGATGCCTATGCCGGATATTAGAAATTAGGTAGCCAGAACAGATAACTACTGTCAATTTGAGGGAGAGAACTAGACAAAAGCCCCAGACCTTTGTTAATGGATGCCTACGCCGGCTATTAGGAATTAAGTAGCCAGAAAAGATAACTACTGTCAATTTGTGGGAGAGAACTAGACAAAAGCCCATAGCCCAAGACATCACAAAGCGAAAGAGGAGATGGATAGGACACACACTGCGAAAACCAGCTACCAATGCTGCAAGGCAGGCACTTGATTGGGATCCACAAGAAAAGAGGAAAATGGGCAGACCCAATCAAACCTGGAAGAGGTCATTCATCAGTGAAGCTGAGGGTACTGGAATGACATGGGAGCAGATGAAGAAAAGTGATCCGAACCGAGTTCCGTGGAGAGATGTGGTTGCGGCACTATGCTCCCCTCGGAGTGCACAGGATTAAGTCAGTAAGTCAAAGGTTCTCCTTACAGACAGGATTTGTACAAGTGCTTCTTCTTCCCTAGTGTCGTTGGAGAATGGAACGCGTTGCCCGAATCGGCCTGGAAAACCAACGACTTAGCAGAGTTAAAGTCACCGATTAACAAGCATGACTACATTGGCACATGACATGCATAGGACGTAATTATGTTCTTTTTTTTTTTTTGAAGTAACGTCTGTGATAGATAAGATAAGATAAGACAGGATGACTGCCTGGTGGTATGGTATGCACTCTGCCTGTCGCTATTCTCCCCCCCCCCCCGCCAAGCCGCCATAAACCTACTGTGACATGACGGAACATAGAATGCTAAGTATTAGGAAATGGGGGCCAGGTTTGAGTCTCCCGGAAGTCGAGATTGTTCGGCACGTTGAACCCATGTAGAGAAATGCGGCGAGAAAACGGGTGTAGACGGTGGGTAAATTTTACTTCAGTAAGAAAATTTCACACAAAAACAAAAATGCTGCGACGATGTTTGTCTCACTTTGCATGTGTGTGTGTGTTTATATGTATGTATGTGTGTTTGTGTGTATGTATGTGTATGCGTGTTTATGTGTATGTTTGTGTGTTTGTGTGTATGTTTGTGTGTGTGTATGTGTGTTATTGAGAGCATGAGACTTGTGGAACATTTTTTTAAAACTGATTTGATACACTTTCAGTTTGAGTGGGCGAGTGGTAACGCACTTGGTTCCGTAACTGAGAGCCTACAGGGTCGAATCCTTGATTTTTGAGCTTCGAGATCCATAGGACGTCACCGAGTTAGACGAACTAGAATGTAAGATGGCGCTTGGTCATTATGCTGCCTCCATGACATTCTCGTACTCTGGACATGTACACAGAAGATCTTTAAGCTATTGACCCTCAAAATCTGAGAAGAGAGCTTTACTTAGAGAGCAGATTGTAAAACTGTAAGGCTTTTGAATTACCTCTGTCAGAGAGGTCGTTAACTGATTCGTACTTATTCTGTGCAAGAAGTGTAACAACATATCAACATGAAGTGTAGCAAACATATCAACATGAAGTGTAACAACATATCAACATGAAGTGTAGCAACATATCAACATGAAGTGTAACAACATATCAACATGAAGTGTAGCAACATATCAACATGAAGTGTAGCAACATATCAACATGAAGTGTAACAACATATCAACATGAAGTGTAACAACATATCAACATGAAGTGTAGCAACATATCAACATGAAGTGTAACAACATATCAACATGGCGTGTAACAAGGTAGCAACAAGAGGATAAAGGCACATTTTTTTATTCCGACAAGTGCTACTTTATTTTCAAATCGCCATTAGAACATGGAACGGGTTGCCTGAATCAGCCAGGAAACCCCAAAACTTAGCAGAGCTTAAGTCTCGAATCAACATGCAAGAACAGATTATCACGTGGATACGTGAAGGGATGCGATTATCTTCTCTTTGGAAGGAAGGTCTGTACAAGAGAAGCAAGTGCACGTGTTTTAATATACCCGAATGTATGTGTGTGTGTGTGTGGGTGTGTGCTTTTCTGTATGTGTGTTTTTCTCGGTATTTATGTATGTGTGTTGGTATCTTTATTTGTGTGTATGAGTTTGATGGTTGCACTTGATAAAAATCAATGCGCATTAAAAAATGTAACGGTTATTTTGTTTTTTACAGCCGCTGTTTAAACTTGAACTGCTTACCTTGCATGATGGGAATGGTGAGAGCGAGCGCGTGAGAATAAAAGGGAGTTAACACATGGGGGCACATCCAAGAGCTTTGACGAGTATCTAATTTTATCCCATGCTTGTCCAAAAGTGTTACTTGATGTTTACAGAATGCCTGATGACTTTTCATCTAGCATCAATTGCTAATTTAATTCTATATACCGTATACAAGCATGCAGCGCGTGCTATTAGCATACCATTGCCTCGTTAAGACTCCGAAGATTCTAATATTGGCGAAAAATAAATATTACACATTATTTTGGATATTTTTCAGCCGCCTCCTCCTTGTTGAAATGGATCTAGGATGCAAGAAAGCAAGGATCTCCACTGCTAATTATCTCAGGCAGAACTCCACTTCGTATGGCTACCCTAATTCGTTGTGGACTCTACAGAGTATGCCTGCACCACTTTTATGCTTCCCCAAAGTGAATGGTAAAATAATCTGAAGATGACTCTCAACTTTGACTAAACAACCAACTCAATAATTTGACTAAACAAGTACTTTTTAAATTGTCAATAAGTACTTACTAGTGGGCCTAATTATTAAGGTTTATCAAGAACAGCCCAGTGTCTCCATTTTGTTTTAGAGAGAGAGATTGATAGAAAGAGAGATTGATAGAAAGAGACATTGATAGAAAGAGAGATTGATAGAAAGAGAGATTGATAGAAAAAGAAATTGATAGAAAGAGAGATTGATAGAAAGAGAGATTGATAGAAAAAGAAATTGATTGAAAGAGAGATTGATAGAAAAAGAAATTGATAGAAAGAGAGATTGATAGAAAGAGAGATTGATAGAAAAAGAAATTGATAGAAAGAGAGATTGATAGAAAAAGAAATTGATAGAAAGAGAGATTGATAGAAAAAGAAATTGATAGAAAGGGAGATTGATAGAAAGAGAAATTGATAGAAAGAGAGATTGATAGAAAGAGAGATTGATAGAAAAAGAAATTGATAGAAAGAGAGATTGATAGAAAAAGAAATTGATAGAAAGAGAGATTGATAGAAAGAGAGATTGATAGAAAGAGACATTGATAGAAAAAGAAATTGATAGAAAGAGAGATTGATAGAAAAAGAAATTGATAGAAAGAGAGATTGATAGAAAGAGAGATTGATAGAAAGAGAGATTGATAGAAAGAGAAATTGATAGAAAGAGAGATTGATAGAAAGAGAGATTGATAGAAAAAGAAATTGATAGAAAGAGAGATTGATAGAAAAAGAAATTGATAGAAAGAGAGATTGATAGAAAGAGAGATTGATAGAAAGAGAGATTGATAGAAAAAGAAATTGATAGAAAGAGAAATTGATAGAAAGAGAGATTGATAGAAAGAGACATTGATAGAAAGAGAGATTGATAGAAAGAGAGGATAGAAAGAGACATTGATAAAAAGAGAGATTGATAGAAAGAGAGATTGATAGAAAGAGAGGATAGAAAGAGACATTGATAGAAAGAGACATTGATAGAAAGAGACATTGATAGAAAGAGAGATTGATAGAAAGAGAGATTGATAGAAAGAGAGATTGATACAAAGAGAGGATAGAAAGAGAGATTGATAGATAGAAAGAGACAGAAGGAAACAATAAAGAAAAAAGAAGGGGGGAGAGACAGAAAGACAGAAAGAGAGGAGGGAGATAGAAGGAGGGAAGAGGAAAGAGAGAGAAGGTGAGACTAGAGAAAGAGATTGTTAAACAATCATTCATTTTTAGAAGAATCTTTACCCTTAGTTTTTTATTTATTTTTTAAAGTCTTTTTTTATTTTTCCTGCTTGAATAGTTAATAAGTTTTTTTGGTAGCTTCTCGTTCATACATTAATTCCGCATCTAATCTTGCGTTGGTGTGGTGACCTATTTCACTGCGGCACCTTTCAGCTTTGCAAGCAGACGCCTATTCTTAATTGCAACCTCTTGGCACCCGAAATAAATAATTCCGTACACTCTTTCGATTAAACGAGTTATCGGACTTAACCCTAAGTTTCCCCACATTGAAAGACTTGGTAAACTTCTCATCTGTATTGAAGCACAAGTTGATCTGGATCTCTGGCAGAATTATTTTTAGCCACACTCATACAGCAAGAGGGACCCATCTTTTGTCCAGCTCCATGGCTCATTTATCAAGCGTGACGGAAAAAGGTATAAATAAAACTGGATTAAAAAAAAAATTGTTCGTGGCAGGTTTATTTTGGCCTTAAAATGTTGGTTGCCACCCGGCAACGAGAAAAATAGATTCATTCATACAGATGGTTTTGAATGAGACTTGCCAGTGTGGGTGGGGTTGCTAGTCAACGGGCTATCAACAAAGAAAGCATCTCGAAAGAGTTCAGCCTTGACCAATGGTATGCAGCGGTGTCGGTTTGAGGAAGGCATTTTCAGCCTCACATTAAGAGATTCCGCCTTTTCTATTGTGTTGAGTGTGTCAAGTGGCCAGTACAACGACCAACCGCCTTTCACCGTGGGCCAAAAGAAACAGATGACCTTTTAAATAATCTGCACCATAGGTCTGAAAAAAAAAAAGAAAAAGGGGTTGGGGCTAATCTATTGTGAGAACTTGAAGTTTCCGTTGTATGAGATAGACGTTTTAACTAGGAGTGCATTGACGAGGAGTAAACACTGGTTACAGTTTGTAAATCCTTGTAAAATGATTTATGTATATCTAGCACATTAATGTTTATGCAACTAGTTACATTTCATTAATCGCCAGACTTTAGAAATGATCGAACATAAGAAAAACAGAAATGGGTCGAAATTAATTTGCATACTATAGTACGTAGACGTACGATAATACTTCTCAATTCAATCATGTCGACATTAAACTACTATTGAATACTTTTGTTTTAGTCAGTATTTGCGTGGTTACATCAATATGTACTACACAACACAACACAAAAGATAATAAAACAAAGAGATAGAAACTGCTTCACCGCTGTTTGTTTTCTCTCAGGGTACCCCAGTTTATCGTGTAACTTCTTGTTTGTTTCTATCGCATTCCAATTTGCACAAAGGTCTGCGCCTAATGGTTTATTGAAAAGGTGCCGCTCTAGATACGAATTTGTTGTTGGTGTCAATTTAGGCTTATGTTTCGTAACTCAAAACCGGTATCATATATTTTGCATAACACTAACCCTTCAGACAGAAGAGTGCAGGAAATAGTTGGTTTCTCATTTTCGCGCCTCTGATTCCACCCAACTCGAATGGGTTCCTGACATTAGTTGGCCTTTGTGCTGGCCACATGGCACCTTCGTTAACGGCCGGCCATAATAACAGATGACTTTTACATTATCTGTCGTCTAAGGTGCGAAAGTGGGTGCTGTACTTACTTTTGGATAATGTACATCTTGGCGGACTTGACTTTTGGTTGTGTGTTTCTTTAGAAATCTTGTCCCACAAGGGCCGTGTTCGGCAAAGCGTAGCGCCACTTTGACAAGGGCAACGCGTGACATTGTTTCATTAACAGTTAAAGTTCTTATAGTTCTTATTGAAAATAATTATGTAGGTCAAAATCATCAGACGAGACATTTTGGGGGGTGGGGGGGATTTTATTTTCCGTTGACAATTACATTTAAAGCCTCAGCGTCTATAGAGTTATCTTCTGGTAGCAGTTTTGGTCACGAAAAAGACGTCATTAGAATGATGTAACGGCGCTCGGGTGAGATTACACAATTCTGACGGAAGAAAGACGAGTAGAACCGCATTGACAGAACGTTATGACTTGATCTTGTTGCATAAGTATAAATTGTGATACTGTGTACATGACTTCTCTCAAGTTTATACATTTTTTTGTTGAAAGTAGTAATCGTTGTTGTGTCACTTTAACTAATATTGAAATATGAACGTATGCAAATGTAAGTCTGTATAAAAAAAAGGAAAACCCGTTTAAACTCTGTATAATTGACCTTTTTTTTTTTTAATTTTTAAAATTCCACTTATCAGTCTGCAAACTCCTCATCAGCTCAACTTGAACATTGGAAACTAACTGGAACCTGGACCACTAGACGGGTGTTATTTCGAAAACGGCTCAAACAATTTTTCCTAGAAATGTTTTACAGCTTAAGTATATCTTTGGGGGGGAAAACAAAAACTTTTTACTTAATTGACCTCACAGTGAAAACTCTGGTTATGCCTACCACCTTTCAGATCACAAAAACAAAAACAAAAACAACAACAACTACTACAACAACTACAACAACTACAACAACTACAACAACTACAACAACTACAACAACTACAACAACAACAACAACAACAACAACAACAACAACAACAACAACAACAACAACAACAACAACAAAGGATTGCCTTACTATTGACAAAACATTGCAATCATGTTACAGACACGAAACAAAGATTATTTTTTGATTATTTATTACTAGCAGATATAGAACTACCGGCGTTGACGTGCCTAACTTAGTGAAACAGTCGATACATACGGTATACAATAAAACGTAAGGCCTCGCCTCCCCCCCCCCCCCCCCCCCGCATTATGGCCGCAGGAGCCGGGAAGGGGGGGGGGTTCTAACTAAACCTCAGATGTCCTAAATGATCCAAGATATAGACCAAATTTCATTTAGATTGATCAAAGAATGTTCATCCATATAAACAACAAACATGTCCTTCTATACAAACGTACACACACCTTAGAATCTGTTTGAAATGTTCAAATACAAAGTTGAATAAAATTAGCTAAACAGTTTGAAAGAGTTACTATTGTTGTTCAAAGTAGCTGTCAGTAGAGTTTCATTGAGAGCAGAGAGTCACACAATTTTAGGAAACTCTGGGAAGTTACAAAGAAATACAATTTCCAATGCAATTTCAAACGTAAAGTAGCTTGCAAGTATAATTAGGACCAGACTTTTGTAACTTAGAGAATGTATAGCCATACTTGTAGCCTCTAGCCATACTTGTAACCTCTAGTCATACTTGCAACCTCTAGTCATACATACTGGTAACCTCTAGTCATACATACTTGTAACCTCTAGCCATACATACTTGTAACCTCTAGCCATACATACTTGTAACCTCTAGCCATACATACTGGTAACCTCTAGTCATACATACTTGTAACCTCTAGCCATACTTGTAGCCTCTAGCCATACTTGTAACCTCTAGCCATACTTGTAACCTCTAGCCATACATACTTGTAACCTCTAGCCATACATACTTGTAACCTCTAGCCATACTTGTAACCTCTAGCCATACACACGTGTAGCCTCTAGTCATACATACTTGTAACCTCTAGTCATACTTGTAACCTCTAGCCATACATACTTGTAACCTTTAGTCATACTTGTAACCTCTAGCCATACATACTTGTAACCTCTAGCCATACATACTTGTAACCTCTAGCCATACATACTTGTAACCTCTAGCCATACATACTTGTAACCTCTAGCCATACATGTAACCTTTAGCAATACTTGTTATTTTAAGCCATGCTTGTAGCTGTTAGCCAAACATACTTGAAACTTTTAGCCATACTTGTAACTTTTAGCCATACTTATAACTTTTAGCTATACTTGTAACATAGCTCCCGGTTTTCCCAGTTTCCAGCCCTCCTTCATTGAAACATGAGATTGTCTAGCCTGGTACTTCTGCTCCACAACGCTCGAATGGGGATAATCAGGAAACCATCTTTTAAGAAAAAAAAAGTCACATCAAAAGTCTTCAATGTCTTGGTCGCCAAACACTTCTGGTTCCGTCTCCCGTTTCGTCTTGGGGTCAGAAAACGTCTGGTTAACGCTCCCTCGGCAATTCCAGTACCACCTCATCGTGTTTGTCGGGTGAACATTTCGTTTCTATGGAGTGGCCAAGAGTACTGGTTGCTTGCCGCTGATGGATGAGCAGCCGGCAAGTGTAAAAGGAAATCAAAGGGGTTATGTCCAGCCCCCCCCCCCTGTGGGGCCCCGGGGCAACGGTTAGTAAGAGACCCACGGGTTCTCCGAAAAGCGGATAGCGCTGGACACCAACTCGAGGGTTGGTCGGGTTCTCCTGGGACTCGGCTGATTCGTGGGTCTATCTTTGGGCAAAGACTGGACTGACTGGCGCGGCCTTAGCGGGCTGCGTCGAGCGGACTGGTTGGCGTCCACGAGCTAGGCTCTATCTAGCCCGTTCCCTGGCGCGCTAGTGGAGGAATACGCCGCAGCCAATGGTAACTCTGACACTGGGAATATCGAGAAACGCGTGCCACCCCACTCCTGCCCTGCAGGAAACTTATATGCCAAACTGTGGTGGTGATTGCTTGGACAGGTTCCAACCTTGTCCTTAGTGGCGACACAAGTATAGGCCATGCACGCTGCTGCATTAGAGCAGTAACTAAGGCCGCCAACGGCCTTAACCATACAACTATGATAGACACAGACACGGGAAAAAGCGGGCACGAGCAGACCCGAACAGGCTCCGTGCGCCGGGTAGTGGGCGTCAGGCCCGGCCACGAAAAGTCCACTACTAGTCGCCCCGCGACCTCGATGAGGGGGAATTTGTCAGGTCGTGAAAAATTGGCTAAAATTCCTCCACCAAAGTCCTCTTCTCAACGAACACTGCATTCGTACCTTCTTCGGAGGTCCGATCCGAACAAGGTTGATGGAAGTCTGCCACAACCTCCTGCCGACTTAGATACACGGCAGTCAAATATGACTGGAAGCAAAATAGTGACGGGAGCCTCCGGCCCCCAAACAACCCAAACTGACATTAGTGGGATCCAACCCACCACAGGGACTAGGCCCATAAACACTAGGTCCCTCCTGATCTTACAAATTAACATCTGTGGGGTAATACCCAAGGTGTTAGAGCTCTCAAAACTCCTCCACGAGAGGGCTATAGACGTGGCTTTATTACAAGAGACACTAACGGGCAAACGCAATGCCAGTATCACCGGTTATACAGCATTTAAGTGTAAGTGCACAGACTGCCTGGGGATTATCACTTATGTACGCAACAACCTGATTGCTACAGAAGTCCCCGGTCCACGAGTGCATGGGCGTACCGACGCCATCACCCTCGAAGTACATAAACTCGGGCGTAAATTTACGGTAACCAATCTGTACAACCGCCCCAAGCACGAAATATGTCTCGAATATGACTGTACCAATATCAATACTCACAATGTCATCGCAGGAGACTTCAACGCAAAGTCTCAACAGTGGGGCTATGATTCAACCGACTCGTCGGGACACAAAATCCATGAACTCCTCAATAATTCTAATTTGTTCTGTCTGCAAAATAAGCATACTCCTCCAACCTTATATCACACTGGAAATGGCAGCCAATCTAGACCAGACCTTACCTTAATTACAGCCAATTTAGAATCTCACACACACTTCCAAGTCCTGGATATTGGGAGCGACCATAGACCCATATTGTTCACAATAGCCCTCTTAGAGGCCAGTGGTGTAACCCCAAAAATTCCGCGGAAGTGGAGTTACACCAAGGCGAACTGGCCAGCGTACGAGGCAGCAGTCGACACTGCCCTTATGAATTTAGCAGTGGAGGATAGTGACGTCGATACCATATACGGCGAATTAACAGCAGCTATGTTGGGTGCGGCCAAGAGGTTTGTCCCGCGGACTTACCCCGGCGTAAGGCAGAAACGAGTATGGTCTCAGGAATTGAATAAGCTGGTCCTGAGACGTAAGCGAGCCCGGAGACTTGCTGAACGGAAGGGTACCCCTGAAATCCGGCGGGAGTACAATCGGCTCTGTAGAGCCACGAGTGAACTGGCCCGACGCGTCCGGTCGGACCATTGGAACACTGCCTGCGCCGGGATGGATCTTCGGGACTCCTCGAAAGCCTGGCGTCTTCTGCGAAACCTAGAGGCCAAAGACACAGCGCGGACGGCTGCCCCTCTATTGTCACCCAGAAGGCCCGTCTCTACGGTAACCAAAATGGCCGGCTTGTTGAATCGACATTTTGCTAAAATCAGCAAGCCCGAAAAGAAGTCAGCCACGTCCAAAGCCCTCAACAAAGAACGTAAAAGGCTCGAGAGGGAGCCTGATGAGCCTGAAAGCCAAGCAACGTGCAATGCGCCCTTCTGTCGTGCTGAGCTGGATAGAGCGATTGCACATTCTACTTAGGGGCAGTCAGATCACAAATTGAATATAGCTATACAGTTCAACTATACGCTAGCAAGACTGCCCTCGAATCACTCGACCGAGTGCAAGCACAGGCTCTAAGGTTCATTAGTTGCACCTTTCGGACAAGCCCAACAAATGCTGCGGAAATATTTACAAACGTGGCGCCCCTATATCTTAGGAGGGAGAGGGCAGTACTCATGGCCTACGAGCGCTATAAAGGGGCGACTCTAGGCTACCCACCTCTATCTTAGTGCGTCAGTGGAGAAAGAGGAACCGCATCAAAATGCGATCGTTCCTCCACATAGCGGCCAATTTGTCTAAAACAGCTGGACTCTCCACTGACAGAATACCTATTAGGAGAATAAGTACGTGCCCCCCGTGGAGGAGATTTCCGGCCCCACAAATAAACCTGTCCCTTTTAGGGCAAGAGGGAGCCACCAAGAGGCGATTAACACCAGCCATACTACAAAATTTGGCATCTATAACAATTAAGTCCTACCCATCGGATGCCATTTTCTGCTACACTGATGGGTCCGTAATGAGGGACCCCGATAGATTGGTGTATGGGGCCCTTATAGTATACCCCGACCGGACTGAACAAGACAGGCTCTCTGGTCCATGCAGCTACGCTGCATGCTCCATGGACGCCGAATTGACAGGGATAACTAGAGCGTTCGAGGCCATTAGGGCCCGAATGCTCCAATACGAGACTAGCGCCACTACGGTGGTGCTGGTCACCGACTCTCGCTCCAGTCTCCTAGCTATGGGTGGCGGCGGGGGAGGGTCACCCGTAATAGAAGAGGCAATCGGCGCCGCAGATAACATCCGCCGGGCTATTGGAGCTGTCGTTTTTTATGCAGTGGGCGCCTTCACATTGCGGCGTGAAGGGCAATGAAACGGCAGACGCCCTCGCAAGGGAGGGTGCAATGGCAGCCACACACCTCGAAGCACCAAGCACGTACTTACAAGCAACGGCACAAATCCGAGCACTCATTCATGAGAAGTGGTTAATGTCCTGGGAGGAATCCGACAGAGCACGTGGTGTCTGGCAGCACATGCGTCACCCAGATCGCGACGATCCATGGTGGCGACTGAAGAGGTCAGAGCAATCGATTATTGCACAATGCAGAACGGAACACTGTCCTATAGGGGCATATTTTGCCTGGTTCCGCACGAACTTTGACTCCCGATGCCGCCACTGTGGAGAGAGCGCTGAAACAGTGGCGCATGTCTTGTACGAGTGTCCCCATCTCTGCGAGCTAAGGGGGGACCTGTCTGTGCAGTCACTCGACTTGTATGGTAGCTATGAGGCACTACGCCGGACGGCTAAGTTTCTTGCCAGAGCACTACGGGAGGACTAGTCCTTCCTGCTCTGATTTTTCAATAAGAGTTCATCTCAGGTTAACGCCCCTGCCGTAAACGGTAAGACACGGTGATCTGAAAATGGGACAAGAAATCTGGAACAAGGTCAATATTTTTGTGGTGCTCAAAGTGTGGCGAGGTGTGGCGTCTCGCTTCATAAACAGAGCATAGAACCCCCCCTCCCCCCTCTTGCCTCACATTTTTCTTATAGATTCATTTCAGGCCGGGTCATGCTAGTTTAAAACCACTATCTACCAATTGGTGCTGAGTTGGCCTGAATAGGCCACTGTGTATTTCCGTTGGTAGTCATTAAGTTAGTGTGTTAACCTCCGCTACGCTACAGATCGTTTTCGATAAATTAACGAACAGATAATATAATTTTTTTTTTTCATCAAGGTTCGTCCGACTTTAAAAGTTACAATAAGTCCAGTGCTGAATTTACCTATAGGCACCAAAAGATATACCCTAGGGCTTTAAAAAAAAGCGAATAAAAATAACTTGACAAGCATGGAGAAGCGAACCCACGACATTTGTGTTTCTTGCACCAGACCAGGGGCGGGCTGGTTATATGAGCATTTGGGCAATGGTGGGCCGGTACTCAAATGGGCCTAATGGGCATCATGAATGCCACTATGTCACGCATTAAATTGTTAAAGGTTTTATAATATTCTCATATCTAGATGGCAATAAGAGTGTCATGTTAGAAACATCTTTTACAGACTACTGTGTAATACTAATTTAATCTAACACATTTTCAAAAATAATGTAATAGCCTACATCCGTAGACAGTGCTATTAGTAGGCTTCATCCTTTAGGACCTACAAACATAGCGATTAAAAAGCAACATTTGGCCTATATTTCTTATAAAGATATAGAGCATGTATACAGTTATCGATACATTATAAAAACAAACAAACATAATAATGTTCAGAACAGATAGGCCTATAATTAGAGGCCCATCATATGATATACAATTTATGGGCTGTACAGTATAGAAATTTTGACACCCAGTCCGCCCCTGCACCAGACATACTACTATGTACAATGTCAGCTCCAAATAATTGATTCATTTTTACCAGTGTTTTTTTTTTTACTTGTGTGACAATGACTATGAGTGCTTCCTCTTTACTAGTACCATCTGAGCAAGGCACGGGTTGCCTGACTCAGCCAGGAAAAGCAATGACTTGAGTTTAAGTTTCTAATTATGGATTAAGTGTACGAATAGATTATCACATGGATACGAGAATGAAGAAATTATCTTATCTTTAGAAGGAACTTGTGTACTTTATAAGATAAGATATAAGTGTGAGCTACTAGAATTAAGAAAAAAAAATCTTATTACAATTTAGTTCTTATAACTCAAATTTCGGTAAATTTTTAAATACTTGTTCTGTTTCAAGGATTATGAACTTTAAAAAAAAATCTATTATTTTAAACTAAACATCGTACTAGGCTATCAAGTGACAGTCGAAGCAAGAAAAACATTACAAAATACTTTCTTAAAAAGACAATACCTCCTGTTTACTTTTACTTCTATGTACCCATTAGTCGGGCCATTGGGGCACCATGCAAGATTCGTCGACCGTCTTTCTCCATTCCTCCTTGTCCTTTGCCTTAGTTTGAACTTCTTTCAATGGCAGGCCCATCCATTCTTTTATGCTGTCCTCCCATAGCTTTCTCTGTCTGCCTCTTCTTTTTTTTTCCTGGTACTGTTCCCTGAAGGAAGGTCTTTGCGAGCCCAAAAGATCTTGTAATAGAATTTTAGCTTGTGTTTTTTAACGATAGTGAGCAGGTCATCATGGGGGTCCAATCGCTGCAGTAACCCTGTCTCTAATCTATTTTTCTAACCTTAACCAGCTCCCTCCCACCCCCACCCGAGAAAGAATCCTTGTGAAGCAGATCTACTACACCTTATACTATTCAAATGATACGTCATTAGAGCTGGGTTAGAAGACGATGAGCCACATTTTCCTGAACATTAATTTATTGAATTCTTAAATCAATAATGCCTTACATTTGGAAATTCCCGGACGTAATAAACCTTTCAAGAACGGCGATAGCCCTTTCAAAACAGATGTTAGATCTAGATCTAGACCACATTCTCTCGCCAAATTTAATTAATTTTTTTTTTACTTTGAAAAATTATAACTAGAATTTTTCCGGTGTGGCCAACGAGCTAGTAATTCTTTTTTTTTTTCAGCAATATACATCAACCGTTAAATTTCTAGGAAAATCGTTAGAGCCTTTTTTTTTTTCGATTCCGTGTCCAAGTTCCAGGAAGTTGTGACTTGAATTGAAGTATTGTAAAAAAAAAAAGAAATGAAGTTGAGCTGAAAATATTCAGGAATTCCCCACGCAATAGTTCATTTATTTTAAGATGTAAAAAAAAAAAAGAGGTCAATGACCATAAAAAGCTGACTTGTGATGTCGTTAAACTCCTGATGTCCAAGACACTTCTGTTGTAATGTCGTGATTGTAAAACACGTTTTCTTTTTCAATGTGATCGTTATGCACGACATGTAGATCTAGCTAGATCTATTATTAGAGTGTTTTTTTGTTTTTTTTTCGCTTTAGTATCGTTTTAATAAAAGTTTTCTTTATTCAATTATATTATATTCAAGTACGAGAGATCGAATAACAAAACTATAGAATGGAATGGATATTTTTTTTTGAGGGGCTTTGACATTATTAACTTGCAAGGTTTGAGTTTGAGTCTTGAATTTAGAGCTAGAACTAGTGAAATCCCTGTCTAACGGCGATCAAACTTAGGGCTGTGATCAGGGCCGGCTAATTGGAAGCCCTAGGCGGAGAGGTTCGGTGGCTCCAGCAAAAATAAAATAAAAAAAAACAAAATAAAATAAAAACACGCTATTTATTAAAAGCATATATGGTTCGTCCATCGTGGTTCGATGCAGTGGCGTAGCATCCATGGCGCGAAGGGGTTCAATGAACCCGGGCCCACGACCATAAGGGACCCACTGCGTCTGGGCCCATGACTCTTGACTAGTTGAGAACTTTGGGGTGACACCAAAGTGAAAGAAAAATTCACTTTTGTAAAAACAGATAAAAAATAGAATTTAAAAAGCTCCCTCAAAATATCCTAAACTTTGTCCCAAATTTTATATGAATTTAAAAAGCAGTGTTTTAAGCCTTAATGTAAAGATTCAATTTCCATCAGGTTTTGTGAATTATAATGGTGGGCTAACCCTAATCGTGCGTTTGAGGTGACAATCGTCTCCATATCGTCACATTTTTTTTTCTAGTCTGTTTATAGCTATACACTTATAGGTAGTACAGGAATGGTGGGGGATGGAGAGTTTGGTTAAGAAGTAGGGATAGCCCCCATTGTCACAAATTAAAACTTCGATACAGCTGCAAATTATTCAATTTTTTCAAATCTTAATTTTTTAAAATTTGTTTTGTATTTAAAGTATTGTAAAGTCATCTTTTTGTATTCTAGATGCAAGTATGATATCTCTAATACCAAACTAAGACTGACATCTTTTCGGTCTCTGGTGATTCTAACAGAACTTCAGGACCTCTCGGTGTCTTTGCTAAAATACTGGAACTTAAGGACATCCATTCTGTACCATTTTGTCTCTTTCATTAGTGGCAGCAATCAAGACAAATAAAAAGTTCATACCAAATTCGTATTATTATTATTATTTTTTATACTGTTTAGTGATCTCCGTTGACGGAACATTTAAAGAAAAAGAAATTAGATTGTCAATTCTAGGTTTTCATATTTGTTAGAATCAGGCGTCAGCAGAATTCGCTGAACAAATGCTCCAAGTAATTAAAAAACAATCCCCATTTATCCTTAATGAAACTACAAGGCTTAAGCTATGATGGTGCCTCCAACATGACTGGATACTACAATGGCACTTGGGCATTGCTTCATCAGAAGAAGCCGCTCGCGCATTTAGAAATAAATGCTACTTAAAACATACAGAATTTAAAGAAATGTCTACAAATTAAATAAGATCATAAAACTAAAATGTTATTTAGCCACAGTCCCCACATCTCACGCAAACACTGAGAAATTAAAAAAGACACAAAATAGAGCAGTGAGATTCAAAACAAGCGAATATTTACAGTTGACTAGAGTAACACCTATAGTAAAATCACTAAATTTAGAAAGCCTTCAGGACAGAAGACTCAAAAGTAAAGTAGCAATTATACATACAACACTGAACCATAATCTTCAAATACAAAAACAAAATTTAATAAAATACTCAGAAAGACACAAAGATAAAGGCACACTCCTCGTTTCATATGCTAGGAAAATGTGTACAAATTCTTTTCTAATGCTATTAGATAGAGCATGGAATGGGTTGCCTGAGTCAGCCAGGAAACCAATGAATTGTCAGAATTTGAGTTATTAACTTGCATGACTAGACTGACCTAGGAACACGCGTAGGGCGTAATCAGCTTCTTGTTTGAAGTAACGTCTGTATTTTATAAGATAAAAAACAACAACAAATAAAGACCACTTATCTTATTCATGGTTAACCAGTAAAAACATCAAAACTGTTGTTTAAAGTTGGCACTTCATAAAACTAAAAAGTCAGAAATCAAATCAATACAAAACATACACAATGAAATCATGTAAAATAATAACACAAATTGAAGCTTTCTAAAACAAAATATCAATTTGCATTTAAGTTTTTGCCTTGCAACCAATAACAAAGTTTTAAAATAAAAAAAAAATATTTAAGACAAAAAGATCCAAATTTTCCAAAATACATTTTATTTTGTTTTAAAAATAAAACTTAAATGCCATATATTAAAAAAAAGTTGTTCGAAATTCGAAAGAAAAAATATATATGTATATAAAAGACACAAAAGATTAACCCACAAAAATTTTGCCGATACAGGTTTTTACTTACAGGTCAGAGCGAACTTTAATAATTTCAAATGAACTTAAAATCAAATCAACCTGCTATTTGATATACAGGTGTTCTCCAATGTGGAGTTGTTTTTTTTTTAAAATGTTTACACTTGCCACCAAATTGTCTAGCCAATAATTACTGTGATGTTTACAAACTACAAACAGGGAGCAGGGAGGTTTTTTTTAATGCTATGGCTGTCTGGTCGTGTGGTAAAAGTTCCCCCCTTTCAGACCTTGTGGTCTATAGGGCAGATGATGTAAAGGTCATCTGTTTCTGTGGCCTACGGTTTACGAGGGTGTCATGTGGCCAGCAAAACGACCAACCGCATTTACTTTTCCCCAACTAACGTTAGAGCTGGGTGGACTCAGAGGCGCCCGAAGATCCTGAAGTTAAAAATCCCAGTCTTCACCAGGATTCGAACCCCGGTACGGTAACAAAGCGCTTTACAACTAAGCCACCGCGCCTCCGGTCGTGCGGTATGCGAACTGGACAGTCGCTCGGTGTCCCGGATTCATACAATGTTCCCACCCACCGAGACCAATCGTTATAGAAGGAATGAACACTGACCTGCAACATCACAACCTGTGGGCAGTTTAGACCAATAGCACTTTGCCACCTCACAGGTATGTACGACGTGGCAACGAGCCATTGGTCTAAACTGGAATGGAATTCTTCCATTTGAGGCTGACAGGTCTGAAGCCAATTTAGTTTTCTCCGTGTTAATATAATAAACACTGCGCGCTATTTAAAAAAAAAGGTAAAGTTCCTTTTCAGAAATTACGATTTATAGGGCACACGATGTTAAGTCATCTGTTTCTGTGGCCCACTGTTAACGAAGGTGTCAACGACCAACCGCATTTGCTTTCCCCAGGTACCCATTAGACTCAAGTGGCGCCCTAAACATCCAGCAATTATATATTGTTTTAAACCTGGTGGTGGCACAGATGGGGGTAGTGGAGTCAGCCGACGCAAATCGCCCCAGGCCAGCGCTAGACGAGCGGTCAACCGTGACGAGTCACGACGGTCAGCCGAGACGAGTGTCAACATGACGGTTCGGGAAGGATCGGCGTCGTGAACAGAGCTCAGGAGAGCCACGATTAATGTAGTCATCTGACCACCCAGAATGGTCTCGCAACGTTCTGTCCGGTTCTAGAAGGTCTTTAGGGACCCTATATAAAGAGCGGAGGTGTCGCAGTCAAGACGGTTCAGAAAGGAGGTTCAGAGCCCGGTTCACTACAGTCCGGTCGACTACAGCACCGTTCAGTGTGATTCAGCGGTGTGGTTCTGTACAGCTCAACCACACCGCCTTCCAACTTAGGATCTACAAATACAAAAACACATTTGATGGAATACTCAGGAAGACGCAAAGTTAAAGGCACATTTCTTATTCCATATGCTAGGACAAATTTGTATAAGTGCTCCTTTTTCCCTATGGCTATTAGAGCTGAAAATAAGTTGCAGTAATTAACCAGGTAAACAGCTGACTGAATAGAATGTAAGTTTGTAATTGACACGCACGGCTAGATTGACATATGGATACGCGTATCTTCTTCTTTGTTGGAACGTCTGTAATTGCTAAGATAAGATAAACTGTTTATAATGTTTAGGGTTTTGTTTTCAATTGTTTCGTGATACACATTTGGTATATATCTTCACTTATGATTATCTGAACTTTAGAAGCAGTTATTTACACTCTCTAAAGGGCAGACAAACCTTGCTAGTGACTTGACATATTATACTGTTGTTTGGAGGTTACAAGAACATTGGCTGTGGATTTTGATGTCTGATGCAATCATCTCCAACTCTCATCTCTTAAACATATTGAAAGTATGTACAGGATATGAGAACAGGGCCAGGGATTTATGGACATCGGGAGATCAACATTCATCTGGTAGATGATCTGATACACCACGTGACTTTATTGAACATCGCAGACACGCCACGCAACATTCAGTTAAAGGACCGAGAACGTAAGATCACGCCAGCAACATTCGGTTAAAGTACTGACAACCAAAGATCACGCCAGCAACATTCAGTTAAAGTACTGACAACCAAAGATCACGCCAGCAACATTTGGTTAAAGTACAGACAACCAAAGATCACGCCAGCAACATTTGGTTAAAGTACAGACAACCAAATATCACGCCAGCAACATTTGGTTAAAGTACAGACAACCAAAGATCACGCCAGCAACATTCAGTTAAAGTACTGACAACCAAAGATCACGCCAGCAACATTTGGTTAAGGTACAGACAACCAAAGATCACGCCAGCAACATTTGGTTAAAGTACAGACAACCAAAGATCACGCCAGCAACATTTGGTTAAAGTACAGACAACCAAAGATCACGCCAGCAACATTCAGTTAAAGTACTGACAACCAAAGATCACGCCAGCAACATTTGGTTAAAGTACAGACAACCAAAGATCACGCCAACAACATTTGGTTAAAGTACAGACAACCTAAGATCATGCCAGCAACATTTGATTAAAGTACTGGCAACATAAGATCATGCCAGCAACATTTGGTTAAAGTACTGACAACCTAAGATCATGCAAGCAACATTTGGTTAAAGTACTGACAACCAAAGATCACGCCAGCAACATTTGGTTAAAGTACAGACAACCAAAAATCACGCCAGCAACATTTGGTTAAAGTACAGACAACCAAAGATCACGCCAGCAACATTCAGTTAAAGTACTGACAACCAAAGATCACGCCAGCAACATTTGGTTAAAGTACAGACAACCAAATATCACGCCAGCAACATTTGGTTAAAGTACAGACAACCAAAGATCACGCCAGCAACATTTGGTTAAAGTACAGACAACCAAAGATCACGCCATCAACATTCAGTTAAAGTACTGACAACCAAAGATCACGCCAGCAACATTTGGTTAAAGTACAGACAACCAAAGATCACGCCAGCAACATTTGGTTAAAGTACAGACAACCTAAGATCATGCCAGCAACATTTGATTAAAGTACTGGCAACCTAAGATCATGCCAGCAACATTTGGTTAAAGTACTGACAACCTAAGATCATGCAAGCAACATTTGGTTAAAGTACTGACAACCTAAGATCATGCCAGCAACATTTGGTTAAAGTACTGACAAACAAAGATCACGCCAGCAACATTTGGTTAAAGTACAGACAACCAAAGATCACGCCAGCAACATTCAGTTAAAGTACAGACAACCAAAGATCACGCCAGCAACATTTTGGTAAAGTACAGACAACCAAAGATCACGCCAGCAACATTCAGTTCAAGTACAGACAACCAAAGATCACGCCAGCAACATTCGGTTAAAGTACAGACAACCAAAGATCACGCCAGCAACATTCAGTTCAAGTACAGACAAACAAAGATCACGCCAGCAACATTTGATTAAAGTACAGACAACCAAAGATCACGCGGCAAAATTTGTTTAATGTACTGACAACCTAAGATCACGCCAGGTACCAACAGAGAGTAGTTCAAGTAACAATGACATCTATAATTCAATTTTATTAGAGGTTACACACAGTACTTATATTTTCGACTAATAAGATCATTATTTGTTATTCGTCTCGTATTAAGTCTAGTATAAAAAGGGACGAGTCCAAAGATGTAGGTGTTTCTCACGACAACTCAATCAATATTAGTTTTCATTGCGTTCAAGCCTGTTTTCAGGTGAATTGTTTACAATGAAGCCACTAAACACAAGAATAATTTCAATTAGTTTCAACTGAATTCATTTTTTTAATTGTTTAACTTTAATTTTTAGCTATTACTACCGAACTGCAATAATCTTCTTCTAGATCTATTATGCTTTTATAATTTTCTAGCACCTAAAATGTTCTTTCTTAAGATTTTTCCTGTATTTTCTAGAATTTGACCTCTGCTAATTTCGACTTGAATAATATCTGTGTGACGAACAAGCCGAGGATTGTATTAATAAGTTGATAAATTCATATGAAATGAAGAAAGAAACATCTCTCTGGATTTTCTTCCAAACCTCTTTAATAATACTTCTTCAACTTTCACATCAAATTAACTTCTCAATTCAATAACAACTTGACTTGATACTTCATAAATAAAACTTAAAGATACGTGAAACTTCACTAAGTATAACATTCAGCTAATAAGACTCTAATTAAAGGACCCGCTAATATTACTCTATCAAACTATTACCAAGTGAGGACTAAGCGAGGACCATCGCTCTACAAGAACCACTACTATGCGAGGACCCCGTCTAACTGACTTTCCCCCAATTTATACTTTTTTAAATCGTACATTCCAGAATCATAGAAACTTCTCCGATAATTAATTTAGTAATTTTGACCTTCTAGAAGCTGACGTGTGTTGTTTTTTTCCCTTAACCTCTTTCTTTGATTGTATACCTAAAATTAACTTTTTTGCGCTGGACACTAGCACTGGTTTGACCTCGCTTCTAGAAACTGGTCGAAATAGGTCACAGACTCGACTCGTGGCAATATGGTGACGTCGGCGACTTTTGACTCAAACTCAATATCTGATTGGTTCTTTATTAACACGTGACTAATGTGTGATTTTCTATTGGCCTGAATTTTCTGGAGTAAGTTCACAGCAAACTGCTGTATCGTTTCGATACGTTGTTTATCTGTTTGCTGGTATCTTATACTGGTATCTTATATTTCATGGTTATATTTAGAATTCTTCACCAGAAGCTTTCCATAATTGTAACCGTGTGGTAACCAAACTTCCGCCTCAGGTTTATAGACATTTTTCAATTCATAATTCATGGGCCGCATTCTTTAGACAGTCGTTGACCTGTAGCACCTAACTTCTGGTAGACAATTAAACCGCTGTATAAGTGTTATATCTTAACATGTCAAGCTTGGCATAACTTGGATAACTTCTTTGTGAACACAACTAAATAGAACTTTTATTACAATATGAACAAATACAAGTTGAGATAACATGAAATAAATGTAGCAGACTTAAGTAATAATAGAAAATGATATTTTAAATTAAAATCGAACTCACTACAGAAGTTTGTTCAGACAGGCAGATGAAGAGAAGCTTCCAGAGGCCTAGAGTCCCAAGAGTCTGTAGAATCTGTAAAGATAAAAAAAAAAGCCACGAGGCTCAGAGGGCCCCTTTAACAAGAAAATATTATTTTTAACAATTTCATACGTTCTATAGTGGCAATCATGGGGCCCTTACCGGCCTATTTGGGTACCGGCCCACCGGGCGTTTGCCCGAATGCCCATATAGCCAGTCCGCCACTGGACTCAACTTTTAAGACACTTTGAAAAAAAAGACGACAAAGAATCACTTAGTAGATGAGTCAATCTGGATATTTCTAGGTATAATTTGGTGTAAAAGTTGTGACAAAATCTAAACAAATGAAGTATTAACATTTCAATCACAAAAAACAACATATCAATAAAAACGCAAAAGTCAATTTATTTCAGTTTCTAAAAGTCAACAAGAACTATCTGTTGGTATTTAACATCGATTACCATATGTCAGCATGACGCTTTCAAAAGTAGAATCGTATACAATTAATGAGATGGATTAGGATTTAATTTTGTATGTACCCATTGTAGAGTGTTTTGACAGCACGATTTTAACATTTATTTCTTTATATTTTTTTTTTGGTTTTGGTATTTTGTTTAAATAGCTGTTTTAAAGAGATCAAATAACGATATTTATATTGAAACATGATTATATTTTGTTTTATCATTGTTGGCATTCTTAACCAATATAGCGCTAATTGAACAGATTTTCATTTTTGAAACACTTCGAACAGGACAACAATTCAATGGTAATCACCATTAAGTGCGGTGGCCGTGTAGTAAAGCGATCGGCTTCCGAAACGGAAGGTCGGGGATTCGAATCCTGGTTAAGACTGGAATTATTATTTTTTTAAAATCTGAGTCCACCCAGCTCTAATGGGCACCTGAGATTAGCTGGGGAAAAGTAAAAGTCGGTCGTCGCGCTGACCACCCTTAACCGTGAGCCAGAGAAACATTTGACCTTTACAGCATCTGCCCCCATAGATCAAAGGGCTGAAGGGGGGACTTAACTTTACAAGAAAATTACCATTCGCAGTTTCTTGAGATCTGTGATTTTTTTTCTCTCTCTCAGGAATAAAGTTAAAAAAATGTTTTGATTGATCAACGCAGACGAGACAAAAGAGGGAGATAATTCAGCAAGAGACGTTGTTCTCAAAGAATTAATTTTATGTACACACCAGCAACATTATCAGGAAAAAAAACCTTAAAAAAAACAACAACACAAAAGCTTATCTGAGGAGAATAGATCCACACTTACATCTATATCACTCAATAATGTAGTAGATATTTCCCTTATTCGATATTAAACAAAATAACTAATTAACAATAATTTATTGACTAATTGGTTAATTTTTTTACGTTTGGTACGTGAGAACACATGAATCAATTTTAATTTTAAAAAATACCAATTAGGTAGTTAACTATTGGTGATTAATTATTTTGTTTGGTATCTCAAACAAAGGAAAGAACTTGTACTTGATTGAAGTGGTGGTATCAGCTGAATTAGTCCCCTTTATTATGAGTATTAGTGAACACAACATGAACAATAGGACGAGACAATAGAAACATTAGATAACTAATCAACCACAAGCTCTTCACTCGTAGAGTGGTTACCGTGTTGGCTTGAGAAACCTGAGAAGGCTTAGGCCCACGAGTTTTGATTCAAGTATTTTTCCCTTTTTTTTCCTTTTTACAAATGCCTTTTTATTGTTAGTCTAGATCTATTACAAATGTATATGACTGATCCAAGCTAATTGAAACAACTATGCTTAACATAAGCTTTTTTTTTTTTTTTTTTTAAAGTCCTTTTTTTTGGCTTGTTAAAGTTTACTTTGTCTTGTGTGTGTGTCCTCCTTTGTAAGGCTTTGTCCTCCTGTTTTGTCCTCTATAGATGGGCAGGTGTCGGGTAACCCTAAGTTTAGCCATTTGTTTAAACTAAAATAAAGTTTAGCCGAATGTAAGTTAAACCAAACTTTTAGGAAATTCGGCTAAATAGATACCGCTGGGTTGAGGTGTCTTGAACTAATTAATGTTTATAGCCCACTCCGCCTTATTAGTGAGTTGTTTGTCTAGACGCCGAGGAGTTGAATTAATGCTCCAGCATCAATGTGTCATGATCGTAATTATGATTTCTTTCAAAGCTCCATTAATTGCGAAGTTTACTTTTTATATATTGTGTGTGTGTGTGTACATATTAGTGGCGGATGTATTAATGTGGGTGTGGGCGTATTTGTGGAAGTTGTCAGATTTCTGCGCATTAAATTAAGGAACTTTTTTCATGACAATGATCTGATCACGCGTTTTTTTTCTAATGCTTTTTTTTTTAGGCTGCCTCAGGTTTGCTAGTGACATCAGTTGGAATCCTTGGGCTTTTGCCTCTTTTCTTTTGCCTCCTTTGTGGGCTTTATGAGCCTCTTTTTGGGCCCTCTGGCTCTTTTTGGGATTACTTTTTTATTTTAATGTTAATTATTTTATTGAAAGAGGAGATTAAAAAAACGCATAAGGAAGGCCTCATCAACCTTCGCTAGACTCCAAGAGTTTGGGAAAACCAGAAGCTCACCACAGCGACCAAAATGGAGGTCTACAAGGCATGCGTTCTTGGCACGCTACTGTACGGCAGTGAGTCGTGGACAACCTCCGCAAAGCAAGAGAGAAAACTAAACTCATACCACTTGCGCTGCCTTCGAAAGATCTTAAAACTAACATGGAAAGAAAGAGTGTGTAATACTGAGATCCTCGCGCGAACGGGCCTTCCCAGCATCTTTACAGTCCTCAGGCAACGCAGCTTGCGCTGGCTCGGACATTTTCGCCGGTTGGAGGATAATCGCATCCAGAAAATCATTCTGTACGGGCAACTTGCGTCTGGCTCAAGAAAAACCTGGTCGCCCCCACCTCCGTTACGTTGATGTGATAAAAAAGGATTTAAAATCAGTGACCATTGATACTGACCATTGGGAAGACATAGCCTTAATCCGCACTAGTTGGAGAGAGACGGTGACCAAGAAAGCTATGGACAGCGAGAAAACATGGGCCTCGATTCTTGAAGAAAAGCGGGCCACATGGAAAAAGGTCTAGCGAAAGCCACCTAGACATGCAATATATATGGACGGGAGTGTCTCTCCGAAATAGGGCTCCACAGCCATATGAAAAAGTGTGCGAGATGAACCATAGTCGCTCTACGACCGAAGGAGGCCAAATGAAATTTTATTGTCAATTTTGTACATTTGCTAAAGATACAACCAAACCATCAAAAAAAAAAGTAAATTAATTAATTGAAAATAAAATAAAAAAATAATTCTATTTAAACTATCTTTATTCCATTGCCGCCTCTTGATAGCTGTTTTTCTACGTTCAAAGCCATAATGGACCTCATTCACCAATCGTAAGCAAACATCCTTTAGTCAGGTTCTTCTCTATCTCTTCTATACAAATTACTATCTCTTATCCCGTTCGTTTTGGTGAATGAGGTCCATTGTTAATGTGGCTTTTCACATGTTTTTTTTTTTTTATTTGACTCACAAGATAGTTGAACATTGTAGTGTAAATTAGGATGTCCTGCCCTAGCAGACGACAGTGACCTTTTTTTTTTTTTTAAATTTATTTTAAGCTTCTTTCGTTATATTCAGCATGTTTTTTAGTTACATCAATATCGTATACACAACACAAAGGACAACAAAACAAAGAGATAAGGATTTCTGAGGGCGCTGTCGTTTTGACTGAATGTCTTTCATCTCCACTGCACCGGGGACAAGGGTTACTTAGTCACCGGGGACAAGGGTTACTTAGTCACCGGGGACAAGGGTGACTTAGTCACAAATGTTGTCAATTGGTTGCTTATCTTTTTTTCTCTCTCTATAGTTCATGCTCATTTATACGGTTTATTGTAATGTACCCGCCGCAGCTCATCAATTCATCATCACAATTACAGAAGCATAAGCGGGAAGTCAGAACGAGATCAGCCAAAATCTGAGATCTCTGAACACACGTACATCCATTATTGTTCATAGTTGTATTTGAAATTAATTACTATCAAAGCCAGTGATCACGTGTTTTTTTTTGGTTTTTTTTTTTAGTAACAGAAACATTATTTAATATCAAAGACATACTACCTAACCATCCTAGCCATTGAATCCATAAAAGACAGAACAATGATACAAGTATCCTCTACCCCAGAACAATCAACACAATATCAAATATCCCTGACCCCCATCACCCCATTTCTGGAAAACTACCTGAGCATTGTACAAGTATATGAAAATCAAACTAGATAATTCTCTACCCTAAAATCCATTATTTTTCTAAATGTCAATTCTAAGTGATTAGGATGAAAAACCTTATTATTATGTAGAGCTTTGAGCCAGCTAGCCCAAACAAGGTTTCTGTATTCGGAAACAATAATTAAGTTAAAGTTGTGTATCATTTTATTTTTTAGTTTTGGCAGCTTGTTTAATACAATTGACAAGTTAACATTTACATAGTTGCCACAGTTTGCTTCTAATAAGTCCCTTACAGTACTTCTAACTTGAAGGAATAATGGACATTCCAAATACATATGTTTCTCATTGTCAGCATTTTCAAGATGGCATAATATACAGGCACGGTCATTTGCTCGTCTTCTAACCATAGGGGTCATCCCAAAGATAAGTCTATAACTTATCTCTCTAGCTTTTGGTGGGATATGTTTGCTGTGTAGGTTTATGAATGTGTCCTTGAATTCTGTCACCCCAAGAACTCTCCCCCACTTAATCCTATTCACTAGACTTTCATGTAACAGCTTTTTAAGTGTTGTGTATGATTCTTTGGTTTTGTTATGTATTAAATGTTCATTACCAGGTAAAATTCTGGAAATAGACCTGTAAAATGGATGAGTGACTGTACCAAAATAGTGAGGAGTATCATTGTGTATTGGAAGAAGACTACTTAATCTTAAACCATAATAGTAAATTGTCAAGTGAAAGTTTGTTGGGTTTCCAACTACTTGACCTACAAATTTTAGCCTTAGCGAATGTATTTTTGTTTTGACATCTTGTAAGTTTATCCCCCCATCCTCTTTGTTTTGAATGAGTGTAGTGTGCTTAATGCTCCTAATAGTGTGTTTAAATATAAAGCTTCTAATTAACTTGTTCAGCTTGTTTATGAATTTAGGAGGTGGCTCTGTAATGTTAGCTAAATAGACAATCTTTGGAATGACCAAACTATTTATCAATACAGCTCTACCAAATATTGTAGAACCTGTGTGCTTATAAAGTTTTAGCAAGTTTGAGGCTTTGACAAAAATATTCTCCCACTGGTCTGTACAAAAGAATAAAGGATTACAGGTATAGACAATACCACAAATCTTGATTTTATCTACAATTTTGAAAGCGCAATTCTCTTTGAATTTCCATTTCCCTAGTCCCATTACAGAGGATTTATTTATATTTATTTTTGACCCACTAGCTTCTCCGAAAAGTGTAAATTTCTTTAGTATATTCTCAATATCTTGCTCTGAAGATGGAAAAAAAGTTGTATCATCCGCATAGGCTTTGACTTTGATGGTTGAGAAGGAGCGACCAGGTATATTAATCCCAATAAGAGAGGGGTCAGATCTTATAGATTCCAAGAAGGGTTCCAAGCAAAGGATATACAAGAAGGGGGATAAGGGACAGCCCTGTCTGATAGACCTTTGTATGAGGATACTCCTACTGAGAGAATGGTTAATTATCAATCTACTTGTTGCATTTGTATAGACAAGCTTTATATATCTGATTAACAGGGAACTTATTTTACATTTCTCAAGAACATTGAACAAGAAGCTATGGCTTACTCGGTCAAAGGCTTTTTCTTGATCTACAGATAAAAGAGACACATTGAGGTTTTTATCCTTACTGTACATGATAAAATCCCGTAAAAAATGATTCATGCCGTCTATGTTTCTGTCAGGGGTACAACAGTACTGGTCATATCCTATAAGTTAGTTTATGAGATGTTTCATTCTTAGGAAAATCATTTTTGTGAGAAGTTTATAGTCTGTATTGAGAAGTGAAATGGGCCTAAAGTCGCTAGGTGAAGTGTTATTTTCAGATTTCTTGGGTAAAAGCGTGATGCATGCTTCGTTAAAATTTGAGGGAAATTGTCCCAGTCGAATGGCGTCGCTATATAGTCGCAGTAAGAGAGGACCCAGCAGGGGGAAGAAGGCTTAATAGAGTTCAAAGGTTAAGCCATCTGGTACCAAAAACCATGTAAAAGGGTTTTCGAACCTATATAATGCTGTTACTTCAGCAGCTGACAGCTTGAGAGCCTCTAGAAGGCTCCCAATAGAAGATTTCATGGCGTTATTGCCAGATAGATTCAACAGGAGAGTACCCTTCGGGTGGACAAGACCACCCTCTAAGTCTTTCTTTTCAATCAAAAACGTCGGACAAAAGGAACAGGAAATGAACAATAAAGGAAGTATGACGCGATTGGAACGTGACCGACTTCAACGTAATAAAAATATGAAGAAGAACGCAAAAATTAACACTGCAATTTGAAAATTCAACTATATCGATATACTCCCTTGACAAATAAACCCAGGAGCAATCAAAACTCCTGGTGGGGCACTGAACGGTTTGTTTGTAGTGATAAAATTGCATCTGCTTTAGTTATTAAACACAAAATTTACGTTATTTTCCTGATTTACTCAAATTGCATAAAATCTCCTTTTTTTATTTGGACAAAAATTGGAATCATTACATCGACAAGCAGTTGAAGGGTAAACACATATGTCTGTGGTAAACACATATGTCTGTGGGTAAACACATATGTCTGTGGGTAAACACATATGTCTGTGGGTAAACACATATGTCTGTGGGTAAACACATATATCTGTGGGTAAACACATATGTCTGTGGTAAACACATATGTCTGTGGGTAAACACATATGTCTGTGGGTAAACACATATGTCTGTGGGTTAACACATATGTCTGTGGGTTAACACATATATCTGTGGGTAAACACATATGTCTGTGGGTAAACACATATGTCTCTGGGTAAACACATATGTCTGTGGGTAAACACATATGTCTGTGGGTAAACACATATGTCTGTGGGTAAACACATATGTCTGTGGGTGAACACATATGTCTGTGGGTGAACACATATGTCTGTGGGTGAACACATATGTCTGTGGGTAAACACATATGTCTGTGGGTAAACACATATGTCTGTGGGTAAACACATATGTCTCTGGGTAAACACATATGTCTCTGGGTAAACACATATGTCTCTGGGTAAACACATATGTCTGTGGGTAAACACATATGTCTGTGGGTAAACACATATGTCTGTGGGTAAACACATATGTCTCTGGGTAAACACATATGTCTGTGGGTAAACACATATGTCTGTGGTAAACACATATGTCTGTGGGTAAACACATATGTCTGTGGGTAAACACATATGTCTGTGGGTAAACACATATGTCTGTGGGTTAACACATATGTCTGTGGTAAACACATATGTCTGTGGTAAACACATATGTCTCTGGGTAAACACATATGTCTGTGGGTAAACACATATGTCTGTGGGTAAACACATATGTCTGTGGTAAACACATATGTCTGTGGTAAACACATATGTCTCTGGGTAAAAACATATGTCTGTGGGTAAACACATATGTCTGTGGGTAAACACATATGTCTGTGGGTAAACACATATGTCTGTGGGTAAACACATATGTCTGTGGGTAAACACATATGTCTGTGGGTAAACACATATGTCTCTGGGTAAACACATATGTCTATGGGTAAACACATATGTCTGTGGGTAAACATATATGTCTGTGAGTAAACACATATGTCTATGGGTAAACACATATGTCTGTGGGTTAAGACATATATCTGTGGATAAACACTTATGTCTGTGGGTAAACACATATGTCTGTGGGTAAACACATATGTCTGTGGGTAAACATAGAGAAACATAAACTGTCAAAAGCAACGAGACAAAAAATGTGTTGTGAAAATAAGAATTAACCTTCTCCCTCTCTCTGTCTCTCCCTCTCTCTGTCTCTCCCTCCCTCTCTCCCTCTCTCTGTCTCTCCCTCTCCCTGTCTCTCCCTCCCTCTCCCTGTCTCTCCCTCTCTCTCTTCCTCTCTCTGTCTCTCCCTCTCTCTCTTTCCCTTTCTCTCTCTCCCTCTCTCTCATCCTCTCTCTCTCTCTCCCTCTCTCTCTCCCTCTCTCTGTCTCTCCCTCTGTCTCTCCCTCTCTCTCCCTCTCTGTCTCTCCCTCTCTCCCTCTCTCTGTCTCTCCCTCTCTCTGTCTCTCCCTCTCTCTGTCTGTCCCCAGACAGTCCCCAAGGCTTTGTTTTGTGACGGTTCGCACCGGTACGGCGTACCGGCACCTTTTTCAATGTAGGGAAATATATTACTTGATTGTATTTTAAAGTTTATTATTAATTTACTAGTTACAAGTTTAGGCAATCTATCACTGAGTACCGGCACCTAATCACTGAGTACCGGCACCTAATCACTGAGTACCGGCACCTAATCACTGAGTACCGGCACCTAATCACTGAGTACCGGCACCTAATCACTGAGTACCGGCACCTAATCACTGAGTACCGGCACCTAATCACTGAGTACCGGCACCTAATCACTGAGTACCGGCACCTAATCACTGAGTACCGGCACCTAATCACTGAGTACCGGCACCTAATCACTGAGTACAGGCACCTAATCACTGAGTACCGGCACCTAATCACTGAGTACCGGCACCTAATCACTGAGTCCCGGCACCTAATCACTGAGTACCGGCACCTAATCACTGAGTACCGGCACCTAATCACTGAGTACCGGCACCTAATCACTGAGTACAGGCACCTAATCACTGAGTACCGGCACCTAATCACTGAGTACCGGCACCTAATCACTGAGTACCGGCACCTAATCACTGAGTACCGGCACCTAATCACTGAGTACCGGCACCTAATCACTGAGTACCGGCACCTAATCACTGAGTACCGGCACCTAATCACTGAGTACCGGCACCTAATCACTGAGTACCGGCACCTAATCACTGAGTACCGGCACCTAATCACTGAGTACCGGCACCTAATCACTGAGTACCGGCACCTAATCACTGAGTACAGGCACCTAATCACTGAGTACCGGCACCTAATCACTGAGTACAGGCACCTAATCACTGAGTCCCGGCACCTAATCACTGAGTACAGGCACCTAATCACTGAGTACCGGCACCTAATCACTGAGTACCGGCACCTAATCACTGAGTACCGGCACCTAATCACTGAGTACGCACATAATGTTTGTAAAATGTTTTACATGTTTCGGATGTTCCTTCAGAGTTGAAGATAGTTACTTTATAGTCCAAACCTCCCGCAGGACGACGGGGGATGGGAGCGGGCAGGGTTTGAACCCTCGACCGTCGATAAATCCGAACGACAGTCCAGCGCGCAAACCGCACGACCAGGCAGCCATCCACTGAATACCAGCACCTAATCACTGAGTACCGGCACCTTTTTTTTACAAAATGCACTGTTTGTCCCATCTCTACCTGTCTCTCTCCTATTCTCTTTCTCTCTTTCTCTATCCCTTTCTCTTCTTTCTCTCTTTCTCTCTCACACTCTCTCTTTCTCTCTCACACTCTCTCTTTCTCTCTCACACTCTCTCTTTCTCTCTGACACTCTCTCTTTCTCTCTCACACTCTCTCTTTCTCTCTCACACTCTCTCTTTCTCTCTGACACTCTCTATTTCTCTCTCACACTCTCTATTTCTCTCTCACACTCTCTATTTCTCTTCTAACCTATCTTTCTATTCTCTTTACCACCCCCCTCTCTCTCTCTCGAACCATCTCTCTCTCTCTCTTTCGTTCCCTTTACCCCCCCCCCTCTAGTTGTATACCTTTTTTTTTATCACTCCCACTCTCTCTTCTTCCAATCTCTCTCTCTCTCTCTCTATCTCTCTCTCTACGTATCTGCCTCTCTCATCATTAGTACCTCGATAGAGCAAACAATTAGTTCTCTCCCTTTTCCCCCCTTGTGTTACGTAACGTCTTTGACCCAGACAAACATTCTTACCATCACGTCTGTTAACACCCCCAACACCTTCTCACGTGCACCACCCAACTCCATGATGGCGCTCGACCTTGACATTATTCTCTAATCAATTTTATCCAAAATCTAGAACAGGATATTTTTTTTTTTTCGGATATTGATAGGTCAGACTGACATTGAAAAAACGATGTCCAGTAAAACAAACAAACAAACAAAGGAGTTACGAACATGTGGCTAACGAATTAAAACGTGATTAATTGTTTTACACACTGGAATTAGAGGCGTATCCTAGACGTTTGAAAAAGGGGGGGGGGAGGTGTGCAATGGCACCTCCCCCTTTTAAGTAAACTGAACAGGAAGTAAGTTTAGGGAGGATCCAAATTCAATGTCCTCCAAATGTAGTTCTCAACCTAGATCTGGCGACCCCGGTAACCAAGGTTATTATTTTTTTGGTCTGGTGCACTCTGTCAATAGTAAGGCTCTAATTAACATGGAATGCTTGTAAACATATAATACAATATTTGTTGCAATGTCAGAGACTCTTGTACATGAATAACAAAAAATATGTTTGCGTGAGGGGATACAAAATTTTAATCTGCTATAAATTTTTATGATTTAATATAAACTTTTATGATCTACTATAAACTTCTCGCAAAAAGGGCAAAAAAAAATAAATAAAATAAATGAGTGAGATGTTCAGATAATATTAGTGTGCTTTGCGTCCAGACATATAGATATATCATCTATAGGCTATAGAGGCTATAAATCTAATGGCTCAACAATAAATCTCACTCCAGAACGAGGAGTTTATAATTTTATTGTTTACAAAGGTTCTCTCAACTCACTCTGGTACAAATCCCACATCCCATTCTCGGAACAAATTGAAACTTTGCACAATTATTCATAGTCCCTAACACATGAATCATTGAAAATAGTTATCCATTATGTATGAATTAGTCGTGATTAATTAATTTTCGTACAATACAGAGACAGTACTAGGTAAGGGGAGATAACCCTGTGTAGAGAATTATGTTTCATTTCTATCTGAGACATGATTAATTAATTACTGCTAATTGATTATGTCTAATTAATTGGTAATTATTCCGTAGTTTTCACTTAATCCGAGAATGGGAATGGGAGAAATCCACCAAACAGACAGACTGAAATGATATAAGATTTGTAAAATTATAATGATTTCTAAACTCTATCCCAATTTTATATATACGGATTGGGAATATAAGAGCTGTGTTTTATTTAAATTATCAATATCAAAAGAGGGAACGTCGATTATGTATAAAGAACAATGCGCTTAATTATTTTTTATTACAATTAACATTTCGTAAAATTCTGGGTTTGGAAAGTTCTATCAAAAGGACGTCTATCCAGATTAAAGTTCTAATGCAAAAAGGCCAAGAGGATATTGCTTCTCACTTGTCGAGTGAGGATTTTAACAATGAATTTAGGTACAGAAATGTAATGATTTTATGCTATTTAGGGACATATTTTAAAAAGTAGGACTCAGTGTTGGTTGAAAATTAAAAAAAAAAAGAAACAATTTATCAGCATTTCAAGAAATCCCATCAGGATTGAAATTAAAAACAAAAACTGGGTTGGTAAAAAAATCTGGCAGTCTCGTTAACTGAACAAAGCATCTCCGTTTGAGAGCACAATAGAGTTATTCTTTCAGTCATGAATATCTTAGATTTAACTTTTCATCATTCCATGACTTTTTTCTTCACAAATGGACCTCATTCACAAATCGTAAACAAACAAAATTGAGCTCCTCCCGTAATAAATAGCTGTTACTGGGTTTGTAAAGTTTAAGTGACCAGACGTTCGCTTTAGGCGGGACAGTGTTACAACGCTTCAATTAACTCAATCTGTCTGGTAAAACTGTACACGTTATTTCTCCCACACCCGATCTCGGATCAAGTGGACAATTTTGCACAGGTGTTTCTTGTACCTGATGAAACAAGTATACAAAAAAAAATCATTAACCAATGAGTTCATTAATTATTGGTATTTAATTATTCTTTTTATTTTTTTTTAGTCTATCGACTTGAGTGGCTCGGGCTCGAATTCAAATCAAAACTTTTTATTTTATTTTATTTTAAAATTTAAAATGCATTTAAAAAAAAAGCGATCACGGTAACATTGACACCTTCTCCCCTCCCATTCCCCTTTTAGCCAACTGGTCCGGGCAAGTGCTAGGATCATAGCGTACTGAGAAAGCTAAAAGTATGAAATTGCGCTAAACAAAAACAATTGGTAAGAATATTTCTAATCGCATAGATTTATCGTTGTTAGTTTAGATCTATTACAAATTTAGTTACATGACTGATCCAATCGTATTAATACAATTAAACATCGTTTTTAAAAGTATATATTTTTTTTTTCTTGTTTCACATTGGAACCATCACTTATTTCAGCTACAGCTATTCCGCAGGATCACCAAGTTGCAACCAGACAGATTTACGATGATTGTAGTTAAGTTGTGTCCCAGTTCTAAGTCACAGGAAGGTCAACGCCTAGGTCTCACCTTGCTCTATTTAAAAGACGCCATTATTATGACTGAAAAAAAAAAAAACAACACAACATAAAACAAACAATGCTATATTTAAAATTCAAGCAGAGTAAGGGGAAATAAATCTGAGAAAAGAATTCACGTCTGCTGTAATTTGACATCGGGTTGTCTTATCCTTTTTTAAAATTTTTTGTTGACAGACGTATTTGTTATTTGTGAGGTATTTTATTCCTAGCGTTATTCTCGGAATAAAATAAGTAATTCTGTGTATTCATTCTTTTAAGGGCTTCCTATTTCAAGAGCTATCTTATTTACAGTCTTTGCTTATATGTAGGTGGAAAGATTTAAATAATAGTCATCCGTTGTATAACTGGGGTCATAGCCACATTCTTATAGCCTATGCTTGCGAATCCTACACGCTAACTGCTGAAAAAGAGAGGACGATCCTAGCCATGGGATTGAGATGCTACAGAAAAATCTTTGGTATCAGATACAAAGACCGCATCACAAACGAAGAGATTAGAAACAGGATTAATACAGCAATTGGACCCCCACAATGACCTGTTAATTACTGTCGAAAAAGGCAAACTAAAACTCCATGTCCATATCATAAGGTACTCAGGGCTCGCAAAGACCTTCCTTCACGGAACAGTACCAGGAAAAAGAAGAAAGAGACAGACAGAGAATGTGATGGGAAGACCACATGAAAAAAATGGACAGGCTTGTCATTGAATGAAAGTCTATCCAAGGAAAAAGAAAAAGGAATGGAGAAAGATGGTCAACTAATCTTGGATGGTGCCCCAACGGTCCAACAAGCTAAGGGATAGACAGGGTGATGAGGATTCATAACAACATCTTATAACCTTTTAATCTCTGATTTACATTTTTTTTTGGCCGGAGATATTCTGTATAGATCTGCGTACATAAGAATATTTAGTCCCGAAATGTGGGCGTTTTAGTTTATTAATAGAAAATTAAGTTTTATTTAAGACCTTGCCGTTTATGTAAGCCGTGGAAAAAAATTGCAGCCATTTTAATTGTAATGATTTTACCGAATGTTACGCGATTTTAGCGCAGGACAAATACGCGATTTTAACGCTGGACAGATATCGTGCTTTTAACTCTGAACAATGAACGGATTTTAACATTGGGCAGATACCACGATTTTAACGCAGAAAAGGAAATGCTGTTTTAACGCTGGACATATACCGCGATTTTAACGCAGAAATAGATAATGCGGTTTTAACGCTGGACATATACCGCGATTTTAACGCAGAAATAGATAACGCGGTTTTAACGCTGGACAGCTAGGTCCTTGGAGCTTTTCTATGTTTCAACCTTTTTTTTTTCTTCAACTCTCAATAATTACAAAGACAGTGATGAGTTATCTTTCCGTTTTAATCTTGTTAGATGTATTCATTTGCGCACTGGCATATGTATTTGTCGAGAACGTAGCCACGGAGTTATTAAGTCTATATAAAGAGTTTAAAGATATCTTCTGTCGGGTAATGTACCGTCGCCATAGGCATCTAGTCACACTGACACTCGAGCGCAGTGCTTCCCAAACTGTGTTCCACGGAGCCCTAGTGAGGCCTGAATAGTTGTTCCACGAACTACTGGGATAGTAAAACAGTAGGCCACGTAGTGAGGTAATATCTAAAGAAAAATAAGCAAAGTGTTCCACTAAATACTCAGTATGTGCGATGTGTTCCTTTCGATATGAGGAAGTGTATTAATCACTATAGCGTTGCTTTGAATAAAATCCAGAAACAGTTTCAATTTTAAATTGGTGATGGCCTAATTACATAAACTTCATTTAAAGACTAATACGGCAACAACGAATTATTCTTTCAATTGCATGTCACGATATGAATAAATTATTAAGTAAGGAAATCCACTCTAAGAAGAGTGAAATAAAATTTAAATGTACAACTGACCCTTAAACCCTCTTGCTTCCCTTGTATAAATACTGATTATCTGCGCTTAGCTCTAGACAATGTGTGAACAATTGGGAAAAAAAAACACAAACAAAATCTGCCTTAATTAAACTCCTGAGCCATTTGTAATTTTTTTTAGGAAGGACCAAAATAAACTATTACGCCACACCAAACGTTTGCCAGATTTGCTTCTTACATAAAATCACCAAACATTTGCCAGATTTGCTTCTTATATAATATCACCAAACACTTGCCAGATTTGCTTCTTACATAATATCACCAAACACTTGCCAGATTTGCTTCTTACATAATATCACCAAACATTTGCCAGATTTGCTTCTTACATAATATCACCAAACATTTGCCAGATTTGCTTCTTACATAATATCACAAAACACTTGCCAGATTTGCTTCTTACATAATATCACAAAACACTTGCCAGATTTGCTTCTTACATAATATCACAAAACACTTGCCAGATTTGCTTCTTACATAATATTACAAAACACTTGCCAGATTTGCTTCTTACATAATATCACAAAACACTTGCCAGATTTGCTTCTTACATAATATCACCAAACAAGTTACGTTGTAATAAGCAACAAGCGATGCGGGACAATAGATTGTGTATTAAATGCGGTATGGTACAATTGTTAGCGTTTAATATGCAAGGCTCAGCGTCTTTCATCTCCAATAGTGTCAATTTAAAACTACTCATCTATATTCTGATATTTAAAAAATTTTTCCCCAGATTTATCAATTTTTAAGTCCTTTTATAAAGAAAGTGTATCTTTAAATTCCAATGCTTTCCATGAAAAAAAAATGCCCATTAATTAAAAAACAATTTGGTTCGAACCCAGCGTTGTTTCATTTATAATGCTCTAGCTAGATCCAGCACAGATAATGCACAATTTTCAACACGTCCTAATGTCCATGAACTCTTCAATGCGTCGTGGCGCGAAATCAAAAACAGACGTTTCTCTTTGCCTCTAGATCTGGAACACAAAAACAAGCTCAGCCAGAGTTTGAAGTCGTTAATAGATCAGATTGTATTTTTTTTTACGACCTAACGAAGGCGTCTGCCATTCTTGACCTACAAATGTGCATCAAAGCAATGACCTTGCGTGGATTCAGGTTCTGCGTAAACTTGCTCACGAGTTTTTAAGTTCATTGACCCTCTGTTGCTGATTTGCTCTGCTGTTTTTATCCAGTACTCCCTCAGTAGCGCCCACAAACACCACAGCGACCATGTAGAAAGATTAAAGAGTTGTGCATAGTAGTCAAGAATAAAAAAGAAAAAAAAAGCTGTTTATGTGAAATGAATCAGGTCGATGGACCAGCTTTTAGTCACCGCCGTTCTAGCAGACGACCAAAATACTGGCAAAAGTGCACGTGACACCTTTTCTGTCTCGCTGGATCTAGGCCAGGGATTCTCAATTGGCTGGAAACACAACCAGTTCCAATAAAACAATAAATTGTTTGGTTTTTGCTATAAACGTTTGATATGTACCATTGCAAATGAAGATTATTAGTTCCTACTGCAGGATTGCAGGGCACAAAGGCGGACAGGGTTCAAACCCGGGACCATCATAACGACTCTTCGAAGCGCATACCACAGGACCAGGCATACCACAGGACCAGGCATACCACAGGACAAGGCATACCACAGGACCAGGCATACCACAGGACCAGGCATACCACAGGACCAGGCATACCACAGGACCAGGCATACCACAGGACCAGGCATACCACAGGACCAGGCATACCACAGGACCAGGCATACCACACGACCAGGCATACCACACGACCAGGCATACCACACGACCAGGCATCGTTAAGTCGTAAGATCAATCTGTTTGAGTGGCCACAGAACACTGTCATTTGACGTGATCCAAAAAATACAGTCTATTTTTGCTAAAATTGCTAAATAAAGTGATGAAAGGTAACATATTCGCCAACCACCCATAATGGACCTCATTCACCAATCGTAAATAAACACATTTAGCCACGTCATAAATGCGTATCACGTGACAGCCTTTATGGATTACATAATTTGTATAGAAGATATGGTTAAATGTTGTTTGTTTACGATTGGTGAATGAGGTCTATTAGTCATTACTAGCTAACCTTTCCTTAGTTTCAAGTGTACAAATGTACAAATAAAACAAGCCTTAAAAAAAAATATTCCAAGGCCGGAATTAGCAAAGTGGGGGACACCGTGCAAACGTCTGACTTGGTCTTTCTGTCGCTAAATTTTGTACAGTTATCTGAACATGTTTCGTTTTTAAGTTGGCAAAGTTTAGTTTTCCACGTTTTATTTATTTTTAGATTATGAAGCATAAGGGTAAGTCTATAAATAGCAAGTATTTTTGGTGTATCCGGTGTGATATACAGAATAAAGGAAGTGTTTTTTTTTTAAAGGTAGGCCTATATGCTTATTGTAGTGCACTTTTTAGAATGGCAGGACCATAGAAATAAATAAATATAGACTGGAAAAAGAAAGTAACTTCATGTAAATTGAAAACATGTATATCTATTGTATTCGGATTTCCGAATTATGAAAAATTGCATGATCTTCATTCTGAGAGATTTAAAAAATAACACTAGTGAAAATATTGTAATACTTATATAGGTTATGGCTGAAATAGATATGAATACTTAACTTTTATACTGCTCATAAATGCTGTGTAATAAAGTACACAAAATTGCAAGTCACAAATTTTCGTTTCATAAAACTCTATATATATTTATATTTATGTCTATGGGCAGGACACCATTTTCTAATCTCTTTTGACCTTAGCATTTAAAAAGTTGGCAACATTGAAGTTTAGTGTCCTTGACATTGTTTATTGTGACAACTTCCGATCGTTTTATGAGTTATTTGTCTTAGCGGATGAAGACTTTGTTTATTGTGACAACTTCCAATCGTATTATGAGTTATTTGTCTTAGCGGATGAAGACTTTTCGACCTACGAAACTATCAAAATATCTAGACCAAGATGATCCTGCTGCGTTACTTTTTTTTTAGAACCTCTGGTCTTGCTATGCTTTTCTAGGCCACTACTCAATAAATGTACGCTGTTAGATGGTATTGAATCGTAAACAGGCAACAGCTCCCCGAGGGCTTCTACCCTCAGTGGCCAATAACAAGCAAGTCTTCAGCTCCCTAACTTGCCCCTTTCCAAAACAATATTCCCATTCCTTCGTATTTAGTCAAAGCAGTGCGCAGTCGGATTAAAATGATGGTTACGTTTTTGCAGTCACTTCTGATGGCGTAAAGTTGTGGTTGCAGAAATTTTTTTTATAGTTAGTGTTAACCTGTGTTTTTAGGTTTTGTTATTTTAAACAAGTATTATTTGTTACTTCTACTTTTTAGTCTGGTTTATGTTAGGTTTCATTTTTGTTAACTCTTAGGATAAGCTAGGTTATGTTAGGATAAGCTAGGATATGTTAGGATAAGCTTGGATATGTTAGGATAAGCTAGGATAAGCTTGGAAATGTTAGGATAAGCTAGGATAAGCTTCGATATGTTGGGATAAGCTAGGGTATGTTAGGATAAGCTAGGATATGTTAGGATAAGCCAGGATATGTTAGGATAAGCTTGGATATGTTAGGATAAGCTAGGATAAGCTTGGAAATGTTAGGATAAGCTAGGATAAGCTTCGATATGTTGGAATAAGCTAGGGTATGTTAGGATAAGCTAGGATATGTTAGGATAAGATAGGATATGTTAGGATAAGGGAAAGTGACTGCAATATAAAATAACTGCAAAGTGCCTACAAATGTCCAGATGGCTTCAACTGAATGTGATTGAAAGCGAATACAAGTCAAAGTGACTGCAAATGATAGTATGAGTCAAAGTGACTGCAAGTGACTGCAAGTCCAAGTGATTGCTAGTGTCTACAAAGCAAGTGGACTGCAAAAGACTGCAATAGTCAAAATGACTGCCATTGACTGCAAATCAAGGTTATCAAGGTGACTGCGAAAGACTGCAAAATACTACAATGGTCAAAGTGACTGCAAGTGACTGCAAATCAAGGTGACTGCAAAAGACTAAAATGGTTAAAGTGACAGTATTGTTTTTTAAGAAAATGCATTCTTTAAAGATTTATTGACAATCCAGTCATGACAACCTTTTGAGTATTCAGATCCTAGATCTAAAAAAAGACTTATACATATATATATATATATATATCTAATAAATCTATATATAGTCTATATTATTAGATCTGAGCCGTGGTCTATATTTTCAACTCTACATTGCCACAAACACCAAATCAAAAACAGCGACTGGACTAGTTTGTCAGAAAACCAGAATCAATAATATAATTCAATAGCTCGTTCTAAAAAGGAAAACAAAAAATCCCACTCAATGGAGACAGTCATTCATATCGTCTGCTCTAGCTCTCTGACGTCATACTTCCGTTGACGTCATACTTCCGTTGACGTCATCAATGCCGTTGTACCACACAGCTTCATTTAAATAAATCCATCCGTCCGAGACCAATCGTTATGGAAGGCCTCAATACTGACTTGCAACATGGCAACCTGTGACTTGGCAACGAGCTATTGGTCTAAACTTCCCAACACGTTGCGACGTCGCAGGTCAGTGTCTCGGCCTCCTATAAACGATTGGTCTCGATCCATTCATCTTAGTGGAGCTACAGCCCACGGAGGACCCTCTCCTGCTTCAACACGTTTGTCCATTCGATCTATCCTGGGCTTTACTCTTGCCCGCACTCTTAACTCTTTCTCTCTGTAATTATTTACCACATTCTGGTGAAATCAACGCTGGTATCGTCAGTTAGGAGAGAAAGAGTTAACAACTGTACATCTGCCTCTCCCACATCAATGATACAACCATCTTATTTGTGGTTTGATTTTGGGTCGCCAGCCTTTTGGTTGCTTGTTTACTGTCTTTGCTACTCCGTTCTCTTAAAATGAATCTCTCTATATCAGCGGTTCTCAACCTTTTAAGCTCGGCGAACCCTTTTTACAATCCCCCACTCTGCCACGACCCCGCCCACCACACACGCATGCAACAATAGAAGAATAGACATATAACAATCCATATTTTCGATGGTCTTAGGCGACCCCTGGCAAATCGTCAATCGACCCCCAAGTGGGTTGCGAACCACAGGTTGAGAACCCCTGCTCTCTCTCTATATATATAGTTCTTAAAAGACAATACCTTCTTTATGCAACTTATAGAGCGATTGTTTTCCTCTTAAAAATTGACGAATGTTAGATTAAAAGACAATCGAATTTTTTTACCCTGCTAGCGAGATAGTAACTCTTTTTTCAGCTGTTACATTTTCTAGATAAATCGTTAGAGCTGTTTTTTGAGATCAGCGTCCAGGTTCCTCCGCCCTTCGCGAAGTTGAATAGAGGTATTGTTAAAAGATAAATATTCAACAATTTGTTGTTGTTGATCTACGTGAGTCGCGGAAGATTAAAAGTTGTTTTTCTTCTCTGGTCTATTCATTAACCCGCGTAGTAATTCTTTTGCGCCCAAAACCTCACGCCCCCCCCCCCCCAAGCGGCGGAAGGGTCTTAACGTCACGTGATCGTGGGTCAGAATCAAGAACATGACACACGAGGCAACAGTCCTTGCTCAGTTCATTATGTTGACGCACGAGCTCATGTCTGTGATCTAGTTGCCAGACGTCCTGTTTGTTATTCACACATCTCACACTTGTCAGACAATTATCATGCATGTACTAATACCCAGGAAATCTTCTTATCTTATATAATACAGACGTTACTTCAAAAAAGAAGATGATTACGTCCTACGCGTCATGCATTTAGTCATGCATATTAACCAATGACTTAAATTCTGCCAAGTCACTGGTTTTTCTGGCTAGCTCAGGCAACCCATTCCATGCTCTAATAGCACTAGGGAAGAAGGAGTATTTGTACAAATTTGTCCTAGCATATGGGACGAGGAATGTGCCTTTATTTTTGTGTCTTTCAGAGTATTTTATTAAATTTTGTTTTTGTATTTGAAGATTATGGTTCAGTGTTTTATGTATAATTGCTACTTTACTTTTGAGTCTTCTGTCCTGAAGGCTTTCTAAATTTAGTGATTTTACTAATGGTGTTACCCTAGTCAAATGTGAATATTCGTTTGTTATGAATCTCACTGCTCTATTTTGTGTTTGTTCCAGTTTCTTAATGTTTTCTTGAGTTGAGGGGTCCCACACGGTGGATGCATATTCTATTATTGGCCTAACCAAGGTTAAATAACATTTTAGTTTTATGTTCTTATTTGATTTATAGAAATTTCTTTTAATAAACCCTAATGCTTTGTTGGATTTTTTATAGTTTCATCAATATGTGGATTCCATGACAGTTTTTCATTTATGGTTTTATCCGCCAGGATAATTTCATCTATTTCGTGTCTTAAATAGAGTTTAGCCTGCTCAGTATCAGCATTCGCTTCAAAGCCTGTCAAGAGTGACGTTTTTGACCTGTCCTTTTAGCACACATAGAAACCAAAAGTACTATTTGACTCCTACAGGACCGGATTTAGCAATGATATGTCCCTAAGCTATTTGAGATATTGGGCCCTTTATAAATCCCCACTGGCTATTCCTTTGTGAATATCTGATATAAATATCACTAGAAATTTGTTTTGGTGGGGGGCCCAAAGCTATAGCTATTGATTGTAGGTCAATCCAGCACTGGACTCTAAAAATTCTCTTACTCTATCTTTACGTAAGTTTCCTAAATTCTAAAAAAACAATTTTCAAGATACAGTTTAACAGTACGTAACGAATGAAAAAACAGAAAACATAGGAAAACATATGTATGGACATATGTGGGGGCGGCTTAAGGTAGCTTTTAGAAAAACTTAGGAAATAAAAATTTTAATCAATGTCAAAGACGTTATACTGAAAGATTATTATTGCCAACTAAGAAATTAAAATTACTTTATGTTCTGCACAAAAATTACAGTAAATCCATATAAAGCATACCTTATCGACATTTCATATTTTCTGTACACCGAATACACCAAATAAAAGCTATTTATAGTTATCCGCTATAGACATCCAATATCTTATCTTATATAATACAGACGTTACCTCAAAAAAGAAGATGATTTTGTCCTACGCGTCATGCATTCATATCACTTTTCATATATAATAACACTTTGTAAAAGTGAGTCAAATAACTGAACAAACAAGAGCCTTCGCCTCCTTGCGACCTTTAGGGAGGCTGATGTAAAGGTAATCTTTATTAGCGAGGGTACAAATGTGATTAGCACAACGACCAAACCGCTTTTACTTTCCCTTACTAATGTTAGGTACTCATTTGAGTTGGGTGGACCTAGGCCATTCCCCCCCCCCCCCCAAAAAAAAACAACAACAACAACAACAACAAACAAACCCGATATTTAAAAAAAAATCCAAGTCTTCGAGGTTGGAACCCACCACACCTAGGTTCGGATGTCAAGCCTATTATAATTCAAACATTAAGTCGGTCACTTCTAGATAATTAATTATGGGAAACAGGAAACGGATTATTTATGAAACAATTTCAGCTTTTGAAGAAATTAAAAAAAAAAAATAATGAGAACCTTAACGAGGTCATCGCTTTAACCTTATTTTCGGCTCAACCTAATTGTCGCCTCAACCTTGTTGTCGCCTCAACCAAATTGTCGCCTCAACCTAATTGTCGTCTCGACCTTGTTGTCGCCTCGACCTTGTTGTCGCCTCAACCTAATTGTCGCCTCAACCTGATTGTTCCCTCAACCTAATTGTCGCCTCAACCTGATTGTCGCCTCAACCTAATTGTCGCCTCAACCTAATTGTCGCCTCAACCTAATTGTCGCCTCAACCTAATTGTCGCCTCAACCTAATTGTCGCCTCAACCTTGTTGTTCCCTCAACCTAACTGTCGCTTCAACCTTGTTGTTTCCTAACCTAACTGTCGCCTCAACCTTGTTGTTCCCTCAACCTAACTGTCGCCTCAACCTAATTGTCGCCTCAACCTCATTGTCGCCTCAACCTTGTTGTCGCCTCAACCTAATTTTCGCCTCAACCTAATTGTCGTCTTTCCCTTTGTATACTTCCCTTCCCTCCATTTTGGACTTTTCAAGTAACTCGGGAATTTATTTACGAGAAGTTACTTAAGTAAGATTCCCGTTTACTTAGTATATAATGTCGTTCTGTTTAGCATATAGCCCTACTGTAAGTAATGCGTAGCATGCTCTGCCTATAGTAGGTAATGGAATCTACGCAGGTAACTCCTGGCACAAAACAAGGGACTTAATCAACAGCAGACGTCTGCACGTATTTACAGCTACGTGGTTGGCAAGACGCATTTCCGGACAGGCTCAGTACTGAGTGGCCAGTTTGTTTCTTGATAACCAAAGCTGATAACAACAACAACAAAAAATAATTAAAATATCACCTTTCTCTCTCCCCCTCCGTATATATTTGTGTGTGTGTGTGTGTGTGTGTGTGTTGTTTAGGTTTATGAGACTGACTTTTGTCAGAGCCCTAATGACAGTTGAATGACACTATCAGTGCCATAATGACCTTTGGATAACACTATCAGTGCCCTAATGACATTTGAATGACACTATCAGTGCCATAATGAGGCTGTCAGTGCCTAAATGACTTTTGAATGAGGCTGTCAGTGCCTAAATGACTTTTGAATGAGGCTGTCAGTACCTAAATGACTTTTGAATGAGGCTATCAGTGCCAGATGACTTTTGAATGAGGCTGTCAGTGCCAAAATGACTTTTAAATAAAGCTGTCAGTGCCAAATGACTTTTGAATGAGGCTGTCAGTGCCTAAATGACTTTTATATGAGGCTGTCAGTGCCCAAATAAGGCTGTCAGTGCCTAAATGACTTTTGAATGAGGCTGTCAGTGCCAAATGACTTTTGAATGAGGCTATCAGTGCCTAAATGACTTTTGAATGAGGCTGTCAGTGCCTAAGTGACTTTTGAATAAGGCTGTCAGTGCCTAAACGACTTTTGAATGAGGCTGTCAGTGCCAAAATGACTTTTGAATAAAGCTGTCAGTGCCAAATGACTTTTGAGTGAGGCTGTCAGTGCCTAAATGACTTTTAAATGAGGCTGTCAGTGCCTAAACGACTTTTGAATGAGGCTGTCAGTGCCTAAACGACTTTTGAATGAGGCTATCTGTGCCTAAATGACTTTTGAATGAAATGATGCTGTCAGCGCTTGCTGTCTGCTCTTGCACAATGGATGGAGAACTTGAACAAACGTAAAGTGCTCATTGCAGCTTCAACTTAAGAGCGACCCCCTAGCATTCCCCCACCCTCACCCCCAAAAAAAGGTTTACTTCAATACAAGCCGCGACCAAAGAGAAAAAAACATTTTCTAAAAAAAAACTAAATAAATGAGGCGAGTGACCTCCCTGGAAGAGACCATCTTTCTGTACCTAGATCTTTGTTTACAAACCCGGTTTCTAGATCTAGTTACTTTAGACAAGAATGGTCAAGCTAGAAAACACATGCTCTATTTAATCAAGAATACTGCTGTAATATAATAATAAGGCTTGTCATTTGAGTCCGAATAACGTGATTAGAATTACAGTGTCTTGGATTCTCAATTGACACTGCACTGCATCGTATTTCTTTTACTGCGAAATGATTTTGTTACCAACTAATAAAAAACTATTTTGTTACCAACTAATACGAACTATTTTGTTACAAACTTATACAAACTATTTTGTTTCCAAAAAGTCCGCAGTGGAATGTGTGTGTGTTCTGTGTGTGTGTGTTCGTGTTCTTGTTGACAAATCTATCGCAACCTGTCGTCTGTTTACCACGCTCATTTTTATCGGTTAATTGCTAAAAATAGTAACGCATGGCTCTCGACAGACGTACTTTTGGTGCGAGTCATTGGATTTGTTTGGGATTTGAGTAAGTGGTGGACGAGAACTGGTTCACGCTTCATTCATGACACCAAAAATGTTATGCGGGAAACAAGCGTCTGTCTGGAAGTCTGGGAGTTGAAAAAAAAAACGCACTCTTAAGTCTGCACTATTAAAGCCTGGTTCAAGGTACTGGCATACCAGTGGTTCTCACTCTGGTCGACTTTTCGTTGACATAAAGGATATACTCTAAAAACTAGACAAATCTATGTATTGCAACAATGTCACTTTGTAATTTAAACGGACATGGTTAACAATACAAACTTAATTTCTTATCTGTCAAACGATGTGCCTTTAGCTGACACCAATTGTTATGGAAGGCCTGAACATTGACCTGCAGTGGAGACGAAATGCTTATCTTATCTTATGAAATATAGACGTTTCTTCAAAAGAGAAGATGATTACGTCCTACGCGTGTTCCTAGGTCAATTTTAGTCATGGATGTTAATCAATGACTCAAATTCGGCCAATTTATTTTCCTGGCTGACCATTCCAAACTCTAATAGCACTAAGGAAGAAGGAACATTTGTACAAATTTGTCTTAGCATATGGAACACGGAATGTGCCTTTATCTTTGTGTCCTTCTGAGTATTTGATTAGATTTTGTATTTGTATTTGAAGATTATGTTTCAGTGTTTTACTTTTAAGTCTTCTCTCCTGAAGGCTTTCTAAATTAAGTGATTTTACTAAAGGTCTCAGGCCCACAAGACGTCTGAGATTGTAAGATATTAACGTCCTAAGCCTGCAAGAGTAAATGAAAGATAACGTCCCAGGCTTGCAAGACGTCGGATAATGTAATATAATAAACGTCTCACACGCTCAGCAAGACGTCTGGAAAATTTTTAATTTCGTGTTTTCATTTTGTCGTGCGTTCCATACAGCCATGGGGGCTGGATATAAAACGTATACATAACTCAAAGCCATAGTGACTGCCTTCTGTGAGAACCACTGAACTTGGAACAAGACAGTTGTTATTTTGGCCACATCACAAAGGTGGCTTGAGACTAGGTTATCATGGCAGACTTTTAGTGTAACGTACTGGCTGATACTTTGTGATCTTCATGTCTGAAGAGTGTTGGAAGTCAAGCGTAAAAAATAAATTGATCAAATATTTACGATCTGTTTAGATAGTAGTGGACATTGTGGACTTATTTAGTGACCATTACCAATATATAGTCATAGACACAGTCAGTGACGGACCAAGATACTCATAGGCTCTGGTTCAAGAATGCGATGGTGGACCCCCCCCCCTAACGAAAACGAGTCCAAATATCACGTACAAATCAGAAGTAAATCGAAAAAAATAAAAATATAAATATGTAGGTAGGCTCTGCCTTCTAGAAGTAATGGTGTCATTGAGATACTGTTTCTTACTTATAGGCCAAATAGTGTCCTTGTCATTCAATGCCTGTACGACTTTCTAAAACCAACTAATGGGATGTTTATTAATAAGGAGCTCATATTTCAATCTATAGTTTTTTAATTACTTAAATGTACAGTCAAAAACATTTATTTGCTGCCAACTTTTGAACATTGACAAAATATATAATTTGCCCATCAATTAGTCATCATTCAAGATCGAATTACTACTTTAACAGGGGATCATCAATGTACTAAAAGCATAGACATCAATAAATATAGACTGGCCGATAAAAGAATTTTATGAAACGAAAATTTGTGACTTGCAATTTTGTGCACTTTATTATACAGCATTTATGAGCAGTATAAAAGTTAAGTATTCATATCTATTTCAGCCATAACCTATATAAGTATTACACTATTTTCACTTGTGTTTTTGTTTAATCTCTAAGACTGAAGATCATGCAACTTTTAAGAATTCGGAAATCCGACAACAATAGATGTACACGTTTTCAAGTTACATAAAGTTACTTCCTTTCGGCCAGTCTATAAAAGTCTAAAACTGCATTTTTCTGACCTTCTGAGTAGCAAAGTACAAAACAAAACAAGTGTATGTATAAAATTAAACAATTTCCTGTTTTTACCACTAAATGAGAAGAACAGCGAAGTGACGATTCTCTGCCTTGTATTTACAATACCTCTTTTCAACTCGTATCTTCGTGGAATATAAAACCTTTTTGGGTGGACGAAGGGTGAGCGAAACCTGGACATGGATCTTGAAAACGGCTCTAACGATTTTCTTAAAAATTTAACAGTTGATGGATATCGTTGGGAAAAGAATAACTAGATCGTTGGCCACATGGGGGGAAAACTCTAGTTTGACCTTTATAATTTGTCAAAAGTAAAAAAAAAAAGAAATACATTTAAATTTTAATTAGAGAATGAGAAACTATTTCTCTTCGTGTATTTCCGCTTGTAGAACGAGAAACTATTTCTCTTCGTGTATTTCCGCTTGTAGAACGAGAAACTATTTCTCTTCGGGTATTTCCGCTTGTAGAACGAGAAACTATTTCTCTTCGGGTATTTCCGCTTGTAGAACGAGAAACTATTTCTCTTCGTGTGTTTCCGCTTGTAGAACGAGAAACTATTTCTCTTCGTGTGTTTCCGCTTGTAGAACGAGAAACTATTTCTCTTCGGGTATTTCCGCTTGTATAACGAGAAGCTATTTCTCTTCGGATATTTCCGCTTGTAGAACGAGAAACTATTTCTCTTCGGGTATTTCCGCTTGTAGAACGAGAAACTATTTCTCTTCGGGTATTTCCGCTTGTAGGCATTATTCATTCAGAATATATGTTTCGGACATTTTTTCGCATCGTCTTCTAACTCTAGATCTAAAGGCCTATCATTGGAATATTATAAACTAAAGTCTAGTAGATCTGTACATTCGCTTAAGCAGGATTCTTTTTCGGACGGGGGTTGGGAGTGGGGTCGGAGAATACGTGGAGATAAAATATGTTTTAAAATCTAACATTAGTCATTAAGAGAAAAATAATCGCTCTATAAAGGAGGTATTATCTTTTTTTTTTTATTAAATTATTTTAAAATGCTTTCCCTAGTTGACAACTTCTTATGTTTCTTTCTGTACTTCTATATAGTCACGAAAGCTGGCTCTGAACGCTGAGAGCAAATGTTACAGACATTTTGCGGTGTATCAGAAACCAAAAAAAGATAATTAAAGAGCTTTTACTTTTACATATCAACAGTCTAGCTGGCAAAAAAAAAACAAAAACCGGAAGAATTCTTCATAAACTTTGAAGAAGCAAAGGCTGGCCAGGTTCGGTTATAATAGCACTTGACTCACTGATAGAAAGTCATCCTTCAAGGTGCAGCGGAATGGAGCCCGAAGAAATAGGTCGTCCAAAGAAATTCTGGCTGGACAACGTGAAGGAATGGACCCGCATCTCTCCTGACATCCCAAGAACAGCCGCTGACCTGGGACAAGTGGAGAGACTGGTTCATTGAAGGCTCAGGCAACTCTACGACATAAGTCAAGTGACTGAGGATGATTGTTTTGTGCGTGTTTCTGATTTTTTGTTGCTTTCAACATTTTGTCAAAGGATGTCTAATCTGGCCCCTGGGTCTGTTGAGTTGGTACTGATCAGATTATTGGTTGCTTGTTTCTGTATTATTATTATTATGATTATTATTATAGCTTTTATATAGCGCTACTTTCATGCTTATAGCATGCTCAGAGCGCTTTGGTCCAATCTCATTTGTGGACAGGTGGGGGGAGGGGGTATCTAGGAGTTGGTTTTCCGTGCTGCCTTTAGGCGCTCAGTAAACACAACTCTGTACGCCTAGTATTACTACATTGTTCGTATCAGTAGACGCAATGATCAAGACACAGTAAAGACACAACAGAGTAACTCAACAGGTGTGTGTAGAATATAAACGTTTATCTTCTTGTGTTTCTTTACCAACAACTACATTGCCCATCAGGTCAATGACCTCCTTTTTTGGGGGGCAATATAAGAGTTTTTTTTGTTTGTTATTGTTTGATCTTTAAAAACTAGACCATACCTAGAAATCAAACCTAACACCGCTAAAAAATGTTTCTTTATTACCTTAATGATAATCTTCGCGATGGATTCCAAATGAATGATTATTGCATCATACTAATAAGATTTGCATCGATATATTTGGCCTTTTAGTTCTATTTATAAATAAATATGATACTGTCAATACAGATTGAATGTTTAGCGAAATTATATACGAATTAGATACATTAAATACTTTTTACATTCAATAACTTTTGTTTTGGATTTTCAAAGTGTTTCAGTGGGCCCCTGTTTGTCATGGGCCAGAGTCCAGTGAGGCCCTGTTTGTCATAACTCTTGTTTTGGATTTCTTAAGTGCTCCAGTGGGCCCTGATTGTCATGGGCCGGGATCCAGTGAGGCCCTGTTTGTCATGGGCCAGGGTCCAGTGGGCCTATGTTTGTAATAGGCCATGGTCCAGTGAGACCCTGTTTGCTATGGGCCAGGGTCCAGTGGGCCTGTGTCATGGGCCAGGGTTCAGTGGGCCTCTGTTTGTCATGGACCAGGGTCCAGTGAGCCCTTGTTTGTCCTGGGACAGGGTCCATTGAACCCCTTCGCGCCATGTCTTCTTCGCCACTGGACAGAGTCCATCTCACAATCAGTTCCAAATTGGACTAGTATTTGGACCAATCTATAGACTTTGCCAAAGTCCTACTCAGAATCATGTCCAGCAAGTAGTCGCTTTGGCGACCACCTTTTTTTCTTCTTTAATGAAACCTTTTCTCCTTTTTTTAAGTCCGCAGTCAAAAACTGGTTTCGTCAGCACACAAGATCAGATAGTTTTGTACTTTAAGCATTCACTGTATGAAAAATATGTTTCCATTTATGGTTGCCAGTTCTTTTGGTGCACAATGACCCCCCCCCCCTATTTTTTCCCCGATATCTCCCCCTTCCATCGTGTTATCCTACTAACCTTGTTTTCACCCCAAGTTGTTTATATCTCCCCTCGGTTAATAGTAACAACGCTAGCGCCATCTTGGTACTACGTGTGGGTTGAAAAAAACATGTTTTGTTCCATGGTATCATGTAATAAACTTTTTAGATTTGAGTGATTCAGTTTTCTCGATAGAGTCCAACCAACTAGTTAAATGTACTCTACCTTATGACCTGTTGATTGTAGGCAATATTCAGATTGGCAATTTAGTGAAGTTATCGTATCTGTACCTACATGTAATAATAATAATAATAGCTTTTATACAGCGCTACTTTCATGCTTACAGCATACTCAGAGCTCTATGGTCCACGCTCATTTTGTGGACCAGTGGGAGGAGGTATCTGGGAGATTTTTTTTTTTCATGCTGCCTGTAGGCGCTCAGTAACCACTCTGCTCGAGTCGGGTGTCGAACCTCCCCCCTTCATAGGTAGCCAAGACAAGACTAGCACACTGTAGATAATATAAATCAGTTGTCATGGCTATGATCTTGTGGGCTGTGCAAGTCTAATAACATTTCATCAACCAGTCTAAACTACCCAAGGGACATTACAATTAAAATGATAGACGTACTCAGGACTTCGTACTACTTCAAATGATGTATTTATTTATAAATGGGATGCTCGTCTAGTCTCCCTACCCGTCGGTTTCCTATCCGTCTCTAGCACTATGCAACCTTCTCTAAGCCCTGGCCATCTTGTTCTCCATGTTCGGCTATTTCTGCTACGTCATTCGTCTTGTCTGACTACGTCACTACTTATACCGTCGCTAAAAAAACATTGCACAATATATATTGTCACGTACACTGTATCTATTTTTAGCTCGTCAATTACCTCGGGTTTTTTCTCACGTGGAGATATGTTAATTAGTGTAACTTGGGCTGCATTTATTGGTTGGCACCGCAATGAGCTGCCTGGGACACGTGACAGTGCTGGACCCGGGAAAAAGTTCTGTTTTTTTTAGTCAGTCATGTATGGAACTTGGAAGTGAAACATCTACTTAAGCTTTGTATTAGAACTCAATTATATTATTGTGTAGATCTATCATTTTATTCAAGTACGTTTAACCATTGTAATTATTTGTGAATAGCTTTTTCAATTTCTGAATTAAAGTAATTGTTTTAGACGAATAGAAGTTTCTTCATTGAATATAGTAACATACTTAGATCGACTTAGCGAATGACAACTTCTAGACGATCAACTGGCAACGTTTTGAATGATCGTATTATCAACTAGATCTAGCTACTTCTATACGATCATCTTATTAAAAGAAGATTTCAAGATCCTCGGCAATCACGATCATCGTTAGTGTGATATAGGTCAAGATAATCTTCAACGTGACATCTATCATTGCATCTTCATAGATCTTGACATCTGACATTCACATTAATTGATGATTGTGATATATATATATATTTTTTTACACAACTAACATACTCTCTAAACTAAATTAAGTCACTACACAGAATTCTTTACTTTGAGACATACTGTTCACGGGATGAGAAGTTGGCTTCCATTTTAAACCGACCTAATAAAATACCCTGAAAGACACACGAAACTATGCTATAGCAAATTCGTACAAGTGCTCCTTCCCTAGCGCCATTTTAAAATGAAAGAGGTTGCCCGAATCAGCCACAGGCTTAGCAGAGTTTATGTCACAGATTAACAACGAATTCGTACAAGTGCTCCTTCCCTAGTGCCATTTAGAGAATGTAAGAGGTTGCCTGAATCAGCCAGGAAAACCACAGTCTTAGCGTCACAGATTAACATGCATGACTTGATAGACACATGAAATGCGTAGGACGCAATTTTTTTTTTTCCTTTTAAAATAACGTCTGTAATATAAAAGAAGAAGAAGATTGTTAACTAGAATAACGCATGGTCTTCACAATGACCACTAGCATATACTGGTATTCATTAGAGCTGGGTGGTCTCATAGATGTCCTAACACCGGCTCAGCGATGGATAATATAGATTCAGCAATGTCCTAAATGGATTCAGCGATATCCTATATGGATACACGATGTCCTATATGGATGTTGAGATGTCATATATGGATTCAGTGATGTTATTTCTGAATTCAGCTATGTCCTACCTAAAGCTTATCTAAGGAGAAGTCACATTATCAATGTTGTAGGATTTATTTCCCTTTTTATACCAAGCGAAATTGATTAATTACAACCCATTAATTAATTAATTGGTTAATTTTTTTAGCAGCCCCCGTAAGGGGAAAAGCCGCTATTGGGTTTGTGCAAAATGTCCGTCTGTACGTCTGTCACACTCAGATCTCAAAAAACTAGAAAAGAAATGAAAAATATTATTTCACCATGCGATGCGGCTTGAAAAGTTTAGGTGCAGCGGCTACTTTTGGTTTTCTAAAAGCAAACCGTTTACTTTATAAAATTAATTATGCAAGCGATTTTTTTCATAAAAATACACCTACTCTAAAACAATACATAAATGTAAGGGACTTAATGATATGTTAACAGAGAAAGATAATTTTTGTGTATTTTCAGTATCACTAAGTCAAATATATTTATAAAATGTGCAAGAAATGTTCACAACAAATATAAATATTAGTTAAAGTTGTTTTTTTTTTCTGGTAAATTAGCTGCTAAAATTAAAAGAAAACATTTATGTTTGTTTATAAAGGCTAAGAATGCACTTTGCATGTAAATATCACGCACATTTTTTAAAATGGACTTATAATGCAGCGAATTCCGTGCAGTAGCGTGACGGCCGCTGCAAGACATGGCACCAAACTAATTCCCGCAAAATGTTTAAATTTTTAAATTAGATTATATATATATATATATATATTGTTTATTGCCCCCATCTGGATTATTTTTGTGCGTTTTATCTGTTGGTCGGTCTGTCCGTCACGTTAAGATTAAAAATAAACAACCCTAAAAGTTATTGAAAATCTGATTTAACCTTTAATGTTCCTTCCGAAACATTGCAATAGTTTTAAGTATCTATAATAGATTGTTCCGGATGTTTTTGTGAGAAACAAAGCACGGAAATTACACTTAATATAAGTTAGAAGAGCAAACAAACATTCGTTGGCATATAACTTTTAGAAAACAAAGCCTATCAGCACTTTAGGTTCTATTCATATTCTTAGAATCACGAATTCTATGTAAATATTTGGAAAAAAAAGAATTGGTTTTGACTCCCAACCAGGACTTACGCATAGACATAGGCAATCTAGGCATCCGCCTATGGCCTCCAATTAATGGGGCCTGACACAGGACTGAAAAAAAAAAATTAGAGATGAAATGGTGAAACTTTGATCAGATCTGAAATATAGTTTAGCACTATGCTCTATGATTAGAAGTCTAACTCTGTCATTTAGATATAGACAGGCAGGTTTTTAATAACTTGCTTAATTTGTTCACTGCTTCTCGTTTTTCTCCTTTTTTAATTCATTTGGGGGTCATCAAATTTACTTCGCCTGATGACTCAAATTATCCAAGGCCTGCCCTGCCTTAACTATCATCAAGAAAATTATGCATTTTTTTAGACTATTCTTACCTTTCACTTTATTTATTGGTTATCGCCCCTGAAGGGCAAAAAAAAAATTTCATAGGAAAAAATGTTTTCACACATGCTTCAATGAGCGTCTGGTTTCTAGATTATTAGGTCAAGGCTATCTGGTCACGTTTTTAGTCACGCTGACGAGATCTAAAGGCCTACAGAACAGGTGGGGGGTGAGGCAAGGACGCGATGTCGTTCCAGGGCCGCCTTTAACTGGCCGCCACATTTTTGGGTCCCCCGAGATGTCTTGGGAGAAAAGACGGGTTCTCTGGCAAGATTTCATAACATGATTAACCCAGGACTGACAACATTCAGAAATAGGATAATAGTATCGATTATATTATGTGGCGTATTTTTAACCTAAGTATCAAATTACAGTCTGGGTCGGCCCCACCACACGACTACACCGCAACATTCCACTCCCCACACACATGATATAAACATATATATATATATATACAGTGCTTTTCTTTTTTAAAAAGATAGGTGCCGGTACTTAGCGATGAATTGTCTAACTTTTAACTACTAATAAATAAATAATAAGATAAGATAAGATAATTTTATTGATCCAATCAAATGGAAATGGACCTCATTCACCAATCGTAAACAAACAACATTTTGCCTCGTGGTTCTCTATCTCTTCTACACAAATTACGTAGTTCATAAAGGCTGTCACGTGACACGTAATTTTCATTGTTTTATCAATATTATCACGTGGCTAAATGTTGTTTGTTTACGATTGGTAAATGAGGTCCATTCAGTTTGACTACCATTGACAACATCAGCGTAACTATTGTACAATAACAGTATAGATGAAAAATTCGAACAACATTCACACACGAAACACAAACACATTCACAACCAGCGCTTTATGAATTTGGCTTCTATGTACTTCTCGATAGCGACAGCTGATCTTGTAACACTCTGACCGAAAGTGGGATTAAGGAGTTTTTAAATCTTTCTGTAATAAACGTTAAAATACAAGAAAAGTCATAGTTTTCCCCACATTGAAAAAAGGTACCGGTACGCCGTACCGATGCGTACCGTCACAAAAAAGCACTATATATATAATCGTATCTAGCAAATTACTTTCTTTTTTTAAAATCCTGAACAACCTATTGTCAATATTTTTTGACATAAATTTGTTTTAAGTTGAAAATACGGAACAATTTGATATCGATAAATAAACTATAGTGACGTAGTGTCAAAGAATACAAGTGTCATGTAGACGCAGAGGAAGACCAAAAAAAACATGGCGACGCAGTGTACTTGAAGAAGCAGAGAAGACTGGGAAGAGCTGGGAAACCATAAAAAAAGCTAGCAAGAGACCGTGGAGAGTGGCGTGTTTTTGTCGATGTCCTATGTTCTATGTGGAACTCAATGGAGTGATGATAGAGATTTTCATTAAGCATTATATGCTATATATAAAAAATAACCGGAACAAAATATGATTGATCAAGTGTTTTTGCAACGTTTAATATATATATGGTTCCTCAAGGTTGTCATTGCCGGAAGTGGTAATGGATGTAAGCACTCCACTACCTATAAAATGCTTCTAATGGCATGCGTTTCAAATAGCCTCTGACAACCAGTCCAACTCCTTGCCTTCACGTGTGGTTCAGATATTGAGTCCGGCGGAACTGTTTTCCCTATTGCCCAAAGGGTCTCCTCTAAAGACCGTTTTCACTCTATGTCTTGTTGGGGACCAGAAGCATTAGGATGTAAGAAACATCCACATACTTGAATGTTGTGGTTCGTTACCACCAAGGAAGCGCCTCTGAAAAGAGACATGCAACGATGTTGACGCCTGCCCAGATTTCGTTCAATTTGACCGGCCAGTTGGCAAGGAACCAAAGGTGAAAAGAATGACTGTTCTTACACGTGAAAAAGTAAAGTTCCCAATTCAGACCTTGCGATCTGTAGGGCAGATGATGTAAAGGCCATCTGTATCTGTGGCCTACGGTTAACGAGGGTGTCAAGTGGCCAGCACAAAGACCAACCGCCTTTACTTTCCCCAACTAATTTCAGGTACCCATTAGAGCTGGGTGGACTCAGAGGCGCTCAAAGATCTCGAAATAAAAAATCCCAGTCTTCACCAGGATTCGATCCCGGGACCCCGGTTCGGAAGCCGAGCGCTTTACTGCTCAATAATCAAGCCTCCTTACAGGTGAAAGGTCATGAAAATATTTATTTGTTACATCTTCCCCGTGTATGGGATTTCCTTCAGAATTGATTGATAATTATTTCATCATAGCTCAAAGGGTAGGCAGGATTCGAACCCGGGACCACCGAAAAGTCTGCCCAGAGCGTATACCACACAGAGTGTAAGTTAGCTATGCCCATGCCCTGAATTTTTAGTTTCTCCTATTTAGTCTAGTCAGCGAATATGTCGAATCCGGTAAATACAATCACCGGTTAATCGGACCAGCCGCTTATTCGGACCGAAGCAAGACTTTCGAGGTCACAAAGGTAATGATCGAATCCTACATATTTTGCCATAAGAGCATGGAATGGGTTGCCTGAGCTAGCCAGGAAAACCAGTGATTTGGCAGAATTTAAGTCATTGGTTAATATGCATGACTGAATGCATGACGCGCAGGACGTAATCATTTTCTTTTTTGAAGTAACGTCTGTATTATATAAGATAAGATACCAGATGTAGCGTCTCTGCATCAGGTGTGGCAAAATATGCAGGTGGCAACTCGGTCTTCGAGGTGAAATACTTGCACTTATTCCTTGATCTTCGGCATCGAAGACAATGTCTTATATACAGGGTTGGGGGGGGGGGTAAAGATCCCCCACATTTGGAAGGGGCTGTAGTGGCAGTTGAGATGTGGGACAGGCTTTATTCGTTAGGCTAGGCTCTACCATTTTCAATCATTAGAACCTTTTTTTTTCTTTTTTCACAAGCCATCATGAATAGACCTCATTTACCAATCGTAAACAAACAACATTTAGTCACGTGATAATATTGATAAAAAACAACGAAAAAAAAACTGTCACATGATAGCCATTGTGTATTATGTAACGGATGCATGTGTAGTCAGATGTGGCTGAAGTATTTCTAAAATGAGTATGAAGACTAAGTGGGTGCGTACCTTGTTTGATGTATTTTCAATCTGCGAGCTCTTCATGCACACGTTACAACTATAGATAATGTACTAACAGGAACACAGACTCAATGACCAAGTTGACTCAAGGTGAACTTCAAACCAACGTTTATTACAGAATGGGCCACAGTCCTGTCTGTCACTATAGAACGATGTTATCCCTTTGAGAATCTAGCGGTAACTTGACTAATTAAAAGTCTATCCTAATCTCTAACCCAAAGTCTATGTCGTCACTATAACATACAGTAGAACGTCGTTTATCCGAACGTTTATTATCCGGAGCGTCAAATATCCGGACCAGTTTTTTTTTTTTTTTTTTTATCAACCACATGTACTGTGATGCACATATACTGTATGAATACGAAAAATAAGTGATTATTTTCCACAATAAAGGTAAAATTGCGACATTTGTCACCTATTTTGCTCGTTCTTCACGCACGTGTCCCGCATGTGATGATTTTCAATATTCGTATAGTGTCCGGTTGCATATACTGCATGGATCGCTTCGGTTTTCGGTTATCCGAACAATCGCGTATCCGAACGGTGTCCGGTCCCAATTGAGTCGGATAAACGACGTTCTACTGTATACGTTCACTGTCGGTCTAATAAAGTGCGCAACCCAACTAACTAAACTAGCTATCTAACAATGAATTAGATCGTAATTTGTATAGAAGAGATAGAGAATCACGTGGCTAAATGTTTGTTTGCGATTGGTGATTGAGGTCCATTGGACAAGCGAACATCGTGACTTTCTAGTTGTACAAGACAGGAAAACACTTTTGAAAACCCTTTAACTCTTTCTCTCCGTAATTATTTTTCCACGTTTCGACAGAATTTTTCATTTTGCTCATTACTATTTCACTGCCCCTGTTGTGATTAAACCCCAATAATTGTGTCGTCTGTTATCAGAGAGTGGATTATTTGGTATAGAAGTAAAGGGGAATGCCTGCTCTTTTGATGTAAAACAAAATAAAGTTTACAAAACATTAATTTAATTTAATGAGGTCAAAAAAACGATGGTATCGTCAGTTAGGAGAGAAAGAGTTAAAACATAACTGTTTTTTTTTTTTTTTTTACATACTTTAAAAATATAAGCATTGTTTTCTAGATATGTGGGGCTATCTTGGTATATCATTCATACGTGATAATGGTTTAGTTTAAAAATTTACACATAGAATTAGCGCTGGGCTTAAGAAAGTGCGGGGCCCACCGCGGCCGCATAGGTAGCATTGGCATAAGGCCGGCCCTGGGTGTAGGGAGTGAAATAAAAAAAAAAAAAGATTTCAGACATTGTTTAACCTTTGCAGGACCTCATTGCATAAATTAGCATCACGACGACGAGGAGAGTGTACGAGTGTCAAACACTTGGCTTTCTCTTTAGTCAAGCTGCATTGAATCACGATCACGTGATAGAAATTTAAACAGCAGTTCTCAACCTTTTAAGCTCGGCGACCCCTTTTTACAACCCCCAACTCTTCCGCGACCCCCACCCACCCACACATACACAGCAATAGAAGAATTGACAAAAAACAATCCATTTATCGACGGTCTTAGGCGACCCCTGGCAAATCGTCAATCGACTCCCAAGGGGGTCGCGATCCACAGGCTGAGAACCCCTGTGATAGAAGAAAGGGGCGATAGTCGTGGGAGAGGGGGGGGGGAGAAAAATAGAAACCAAAGGTCTATGTTCTCGGCGAGATGGCGAAATCGCTGTAATGAAAACAAGACTCGCGCCCAAGGTAAAGGCTATTAATTTAAATAACATGATACGAAGATTTGTCCACAAGGGAAATTGGCCGTTGGGACTGTATTGAAGAGCTGGATTTTTTTCGCAGGTAGATAGTTTTTTGGAAGAGGGCTCTGCTTTCCCTATCCGACATGCAACATCATGATATGCATCTCTATCACTTGCGATAACGCTCTGCCTAAATAGCTCAAGGGTTCTCTTTTAAGGTCAGTGTGCCAAATCTCAATGGGGTTACAGTTAACCTGTAGGAAAATGCGCATAACTTTGGGTTTATCAAGGTTTATCTGGAGGCGAATTTTGAGTGCGTCTCTATCGAGGCTCGCCGTCATCTCTTGATTACATTTAATTGTATTCCCGAGTAATGCTAGATCGTCTGCAAAGTCCAGGTGAAAGAGACATCAACTCTGGATAAATGTAAACTAACTGGATTGCTTCTAAAATGATTTTCACTGTAAAATTCAGCGGTTCTCAACCTTTTAAGCTCGGCGACCCCGTTTTACAACCCCCCCCCACTCTGCCGCGACCCCTCCCCCCTTGCTAACATACACAGCAATAGAAGAACAGACAAAACAATCCTTTTTTTTCAATGGTCATAGGCGACCCCTGACTTATCGTCAATCGACCCCCAAGGGGGTGGCAACCCACAGGCTGAGAACCCCTGCTTTAAATCAATTCGAACTTCTCCCTTGCACATAATTATCTTCTATTTTGAAGTAACGTCTGTAAAAGATAAGATATAAGACGAATTAGTCAACGATCCCCCACTATGAAGGCACGACTTTTGATTATTTCAACCAAACATATTTTACCCGCGACCCGCGGGTCTTTATTTGCGTATCACTGTCGATATAGTCACTGACAGTGTTTTGTAAACAATTAAACGAAATAATTGTTAGTACGCTATACATGAATGAATATAGGCCTATCTCAACACGGCTTCGCAGCTTTCGTAAACGAATGTATTAAAAATGCTTTAGAAAACCAAATTTGAATGTTAATTTGATCAAAAGATGAAATGAATGGACTATAATCAGTATGTTCATGTGTTAAAGTATAAAACTATCAGTGCGAAGGGAAGCTATTTCATCTTAAAGTTGAATTCGAGTTTTAGACCTAGGAATGGACAGATGTGTAACATTACGGTATTGTCTAATGAAAGAATGTTAGCCGAGAAATCTGTAGTCACAGATATTGTCAGGTTTCTTGCGTTCTTGTACTTATCAAATAATATTTGATATTTCAAATGTGAATATTTATTCAAAATTAATATTATTTCAATTTGTGTTATTGTTATTATTTACTGAACCTGTAATATTTTGACCCAAGTTCAGCCTGACAAGCAACACCATACACATACAGATGTATATAAATTAATAAACTAAGTGTATGATGTTAAATAACAATAAACATTTATTCTAGTGATATATTTACAAATGATCTGATGTATGATGAATGATAATAATAGTATCAATATCAATAGATATATGTGTAATAATATGTAATCCAACATGATCCAGTTATTCTCTTTGTGACATATAAATGATCATTATTTGAACAATATCATTACCTCAACATATTCATCACAAGTTGTTCAAATATACTTCCAACACAACAACTGGTAATCCACATAGATCTAGTCTGTAGATCCGACACTGTTCACTGACGACAATTATAAAAGTTTATAGTTCCTACTGTAACATCAGGTCTGACCAAGGCAACCCGCAGTCTGGAATCTTGATCCTTTCGATCTTTTCTCATTGCAACATCGTAGACATGGCCTAGATCCATAAATACTATAGCTTTAATAGAGTCGGACAACTTTATTTTTTTTTGAGGGTCTTGAGTTTGTTTTAGGGCTACAATACATACACTACGGTCTAAGTTAGTACCCAAGAAACAAGTTTTATCAAGATTGGTCAAACGGTTTTGATTTCTATTCGTCACATACATACATACATACGCCTTACATTCTACTTTATAGTATAGATCTTTCATAAACATTAAATATAAGAAAAGTTTGATCGAGAGTAACAACGGTTCGCTTGCTAGTTCATACAATTACTGTATGCTAGGCAATGTTATGCCTTTGCTAATAATTGAACATTTTACGCACTATGACCACTTAGAGTACAGATACGGCTCCTTCTGTCTCGGAAGAGCATGGATGCGCCAATATGAGTCACTGGCTTTAGTTTCGTCTTGAGAAGGGTCAGAACCTTATGTGACTGATCAAGCCAATTCTGAAGCGGCAGAGTTTGCCAGTTCGTGCATGTATATGTATCTGACCTGGGGCTAGCTAAGTATATCCAGATATATATAACTTTGTTGAGAGGGGAGGGGGGGGGCGTTAGAGCGAGACCAATCGTTATGGAAGGCCTGAACACTGACCTGCAACGTCACAACCTATGGGCTGTAGAGACCATTAACACACTGCCACCTCATTGGTATGTACGACCTGGCAACGAGCTATCGGTCTCCACTATGTGTGTGTGTTTACACAATGCTATAATCCAAAACGAAACTCTGATCTCAAATGTAGAGACCAAATAAACAATGACGAGAGTTGGAGGAATATCAAAATGTGCGAATTCGGAAAGATTTAGGACAAATTATTTTTGTTTCTTTTGTAGGTAATATTTTTGAAAAAAAAAAAAAAAGAAGGCTTATTTGGGAGTTGTTTTTTCCTGGCTTATTCAGTATTCTAAAAGTATTAGGGAAGAAGGAGAACTTGTACGACTTTGTCCTAGTACATGGTAAAAGACATTTGCTTTTATCTTTGTGTCTTTCTGACATTTTATTTGATTTTTTTTTTTTTGTATTTCCAGAGGCAGGTGAGCTGGAAATTTAAGTTTTTTTTTTTCACGTCACGAGAATTAGCTCAGCAGACCATGTCTACAGCAACGCTGACAGACCAAATCTACAGTGATACTGAGTACTGACACACCAAGTCTCCAGTGAGACTGACAGATCAAAAAGTCTTCTAATCTAGTTACCATCCTTTGAAAAATAATTCTCTTAATGGTTTCATTTACTTTAATTAATACACTGAACTCAAAATCTTCGATATGTATTCGATATGTATTCATATAAAATATATTTAAATTCTCTTTTGTTCAAGTTTTGTGAAATCTACAACATATAAAATGTGCCGTTTACATATAAAAAAAACGCAACCGTAAAATATAAAAAAAATTACTCAAATATTGCAGTGTTTACAGTAATCATACATACTTTTTTTTTAAAAATGTCAAAGATATGTATTTTAGTGCAGTCCCATAAAGACATCAAATCAAAGAAACAGTTTACAGTAATAATGCTCACATCTTTCTATTTGACTAAATTACAAAAACAATGCTTTGATTGCGCCAAATAATTTTTAGATAGGAAACATTAAAATCTGAAGATTTAGTTGTTACAAGAATATTGTGGAGCGAGTTATTTCCTTTTAAGATGAGCAATTATATATTTGAAAACAAATGCTTTTGATTTCTTCCAATGGAATGTTTTATCAATGAAGTACTTTTTTTTTCAATGACCTATTGCGCATGTGCAGTGTACCCTTTCTTGAACCAGGCAAGTCTCTGGGCTCTCGCCAGGAGACCTTTGACCCAGTCGAACATAAGGTCATACTGACCATGACACAAGTGTCATTGTTTCTGGACACATTTAAAATTCATATGCAGTAAATTAATGTTGTAAAACGAAACCAAGTTTACTATTCTATGATTACACAAATTCTGGTAGATGATGATATGAATGCGAACAATGCTGTGCTTAATATAAAGTGAAATTATTATATAGTCAATTGTCACAGACATTAAAATAAATTATTGTGCACATCACCAGTCTTCTGTCTTCAGGACATTATTTGGCGACAGATTTTAAAGTTCATGTTTACATAAATACATAGACACTTCCGAGTCTCAAAGAAAGGCCCTTATTGAAGACAGGCGCAGAATACGGAAGGAAACCTTAAATAGACCGCCTGCGGACAGCGGCTTTGTCTGTAAAATATGCAGGTCGCAAATGAGTTTGCGTAGACATGTGAAACACTGCACTCATCCTTAATATTCGGAATCGTAGACATTGTCATTATTACCTAGACATAATCCTATACTTTATTGATATTGACTTATTTCAAGTAAATCCAATTAATTAATATCGTAAAAGGGTATCTGACATGGAAATAACATACATCATTATAGATGAGATTTTAAAAATGTAGCTAAAGCCGTTAAAATAATTGAATTGAAGATAAAACCGTAAATAAAATGTTGAAATCATTGGGATGATAAAAATATTTATAAACATATCGTTAATTTTACAAGAAAGCAAACTACGAATCTATTTTGTTCTGCTTGGTGTTATATTTTGAAGTTCTAGTGTAAAATATGTAACGAAAGTAGTAAGCGAGGATGTCTGATGATAATCCCGGTCTGCTTGAGAACCGGAAGACCGAATTCTTGTTGTAGTTGTCCCCCCCCCCCCCCTCTCCTCTGAAGGCGTTGTAGTAGGATTATAGGTCAAACCACCCACGGTACACCTTATTCAAAAGTTTTTTTTTTAATCAAAGTTGTTCGTTTCTATTTAGCTTTTACATTTGTGCATAAATACGTACAGGAAATGTGTACATCATTAGTTCGAAGTATTTCAATCAGATAGTAAAAAAATCTTGATCTAAAATATACATTTCATACAAACATCTATAAAAACAAAAGTTGTGTTAAGTGTGTTATTGTCGTGGATACACAATGGTTGTTCGTCGAAGCAATATCCTTTGTTTCCAAATACGCTTGATACAGAGGTCACTTCTCAATGAGACTGATTGAGTGAGAGTTATTTTATGGACTTGTGTGTGTGTGTGACTATCACGTCGGGGTGGCAGAAGTAGTGTCGACGAGACACCTGATCCTGGGGTCAGTGTGTAAGCCCCAGGACTCCATCTCCTGGTCAATCAGGTCAATCTGTTCAGGCGTGAACCAATTCTGCCAGTCCCCCACCTCACCTGTAAGAAACAGAAAAAAAAAACGCTCTAGTTCACTAGATCTTTCTTACAAATAGAGATTTATATAAAAAATAAAAATAAAATGACCATTTCAGACCAGGGCCGGTCCTATAGGTTGCGGGGCCCTATGCGAAACGGATTGCCTAATTTGGGTTGTGATAAGGATAATAAGTGAAAATTAAGATTTTGTATTAGAAAATAAAGTCGTCTTTGCATTGTATTTATACTTTTACTAAATACAAAATCACTGTCAAATTAACTTTACATTTACTTTACAGTAGATAGTAGTTTTCCAACAAAAAATCCGATAAACATTCAGATCTGCCTTTTAGATTTACCATCGACTAGCAAAATATCGCTTTTTTTTTCCTCAGAAGTCGAGATAGATTTAGATCTTATATTTATATGCCAGTGACTATAAAAGTAAATGAAGTATTTGAACTTCTAGTTTTGGTTAAAATTCGGCTTATTATTGTATTTTTATTAAATGAAAGCTGACAATGCCGTTTTTTTTATCGCGAGTAGGATTGGCTTTGTCCATATTAAATGACATCCCCAAAAGACAATTTTGCCACTTTTAAGGAGATTCGCATCAGTTTTAAAAAGATTTTTAATAATTTCAGGAGATTTCTTATGACTTTTTCTTACAATTTTAAATTCCAGGAACGCGATAGTATTAAGTTAAAATGGTTTAATTTAATAATTTACACCTAGAATTCGTATCGCGCGGGGCCTGAAAAGAGCGGGGCCCACTGCGACCGCATAGGCCTAAAGACCGGCCCTGTTTCAGACCTTGCACCTGTCATCAGAACAACGAGAGATGCACTCGCTACATACATATTTAGCAACATAAAAATGAGTAATCCACATGTAACGAAAACAAAAAAGTCAATATTTCGGTAACAAAACGTTTAAGATGTTCTTAAAATGGCGAATGGCTACAAGTAGCTAGCCATTTGGTATATCCGGTGTACAGAAAGATAAGCAAGCACTAAAGTTCTTGAAATCATCACAAATATGTATAAGTACATGTAAATGGTCCCTCCCTCCCTCCTTTTTGTTTTCTTCAGATCTTGTGATCTATGGGGCGAAAAATTTTAATATTGTCTGTTTCTGTGGCCCACTGTTAACGAGGACGTCATGTGGCCAGATCAACGACCAACCGCCTTTACTTTTCACCAACTAATGCCAGGTACCCATTAGATTTGGGGTGGACTCAGGGGTTGCCCGGAAAATGACCAAATTAAAAAATCCCAGGCTTCAACGGGATTCAAAAGAAGAGACTCCAGGGGTCGGAAGCCAAGCGCCTTATCACTTGACCAGCGCTCCTCCCATAATTATATGTAGCATAAACAAAATTGAACTTGACCATGATTTAGTCATTGTAAAATTCGATCTTTTAGCTTCGATGCCCTAAACATCTTATTGTATCATATTGAAATCAGCGGTCCACTGGTATAACCAACTGACCTTTTCTGTAAATGGGAGACTGTCCATTTTTACTGAGATGCAGACAGAAGTCTTCTTTATTTTGCTTCATATTGGCAAAAGATGTTTCTCTGTGGATGGCGTCAATGAGTTCTGGACTGCATGGGACTTCCAGAAAATCTGCCAGTTTTCTGCAAGCATCCTTGAAATCCTAAAAGAACATTCCAGATTTGACAATCAAGTTAGCACAGACTTATCAGCGCAGTTACACAAAAGTTATTAAACATTTTACATCCATTTACATATAATGTTATGATGCTAGATAACAGAATGAATCTCATATGACACTCTTAGTAAAATATTAAAATTTAAACGCTAAACTATAAGTATCAAAATATATTGCTTAGAAAGTAGGTGTCAAAGATTTGAATAAAAAAGTATTAAAAAATCCCTTCTTATATAACAGAATAGCGGATCGGATAATTAAAATGCAAAGCAATCTCTCTGTTTAGTTTCTTCTTGTTGAAAAATTGTTTTAAAATGTTAAGAAATTATTTTTAGGAAAAAGTAAAAATACCCCCATTTAGATCTTGCTATCAATAGGGCAGATAGGTCATCTTTTATCGAAGGTCTCAAGTAGCCAGCACAATTACCAACTGCCTCAACTTTCCCCAAATGTCAGGATGGGTGAACAAATGAACATGAACTTAGGAGCGTGCTAAACAAACTTGAAATTCAAAATCCCAGTCTCCATTGAGATTTGAACCCGAGACACCTTCCGGTTCGGAAGTCAAGCGCTTTACCACTCAGCCATCGCCCCCCCCCCCCCTGAGGAATTATATTTTTACATTTTAATTGAGTCGCTTCTTGGAATGATTTATATATATTTTTTTTCTAGTTTCACTAAATAAACAGACAGACAGACAGACAAAGGTATGCCAAAGTAACTTACTGATTGGAAATCTTCGTAAAACACAACATGGACGTTATGCTTCCCAGACTTGATGACTTTCAGCCAGTTCTCTGTGTGTTCGAACCAGGAGTTGTAAGGCACTACACAATCAGAAATAATCATACAAGTTTAGTCAGCTATTGACACTGAACAAAAGAACAATGAGAAATCCACATTTAACGAACACAAAAAAGTCAATATTTCGTTAACAAAAGTTGTTACGTCATAAATTGGAGATTTTCTTATAATGCGAATGAGCTATAGCTATTTTGGTGGATCCGGTGTACAGAAAACAAGAAGTGTTTACGCTATCTATTCTTCTATAAAATAGATTTTTTTGAGCTTTTCAGCATTGTAGAATTAAATTTCGAAGCTTCTCTCTCGTAGCGTAAACTAGTTTTTATTTCGGCGGCGGCAGTGACCTTTAAATCTAGCGTCTCGACATCGGTTATAAAAAAAAGTACCTCCTTTTAGGAGCCTTGCGATCTATAGGGCAGACGATGTTAAGGTTATCTGTTTCTTTTGCCAACGGTTATAAGCAGGGTGTCATATGGCCAGCACAACGCCCAATCGCCTTTACTTTCTCCAACTAAAGCCAGGTACTCATTAGAGTTGGGTAGACTCAGGAGAGACCTAAAAATCCCGAAATTCGAAATCCCAGTCTTCACCGAGATTTGAACCCAGGTTCGGAAGATAAGCGCTTAACCCCTCAGCCACCTCGCCCAGGTACTATTTTAGAATCGAGAATTTATCGTTAAAATCTCAAACAGTTTAAAAGAAAAAAAAAAACAAGATAGCGAATTAAGGCACTCACCATTTCCGTTGAGGAACAGAGGGAAGAAGCTATCCCAGTGTCCCGAGTAGTTCCAGACGGACAGGTTAGAGATGAACTTGTAATAGGACACAGCCACGTCACGTGGGTTGCGCATAATCACCACGATCTTGCATCGCTTCCGGAAGAAGTCCAGCGGAATTCTGGGATATGGCAAATGTGTATTCAGTACTCTCTGTGAAAAGACCAAAAAAAAAAATGGTTCAAGAAACTTCTAGGACATCGAAATGTCTAGAACATTTTCTACTCAAAATTAGAAGATAGGATTCAGACAACAAAAGAGTCCGGAATTTCGACAGCGCGGACAGTGCAAATGCCAAGGGCCTCGTACGCAAAGGTAGACCTCGAGAAACTAAAAAAATTACAACGTACATGACACCTGCTAAAGGTGAGGGGCAGCCGTGATATATATGTATAGGGTCATGGTAACTACATTACACGGACAAGAAGGTTACTTTAATGTGCCAATCTCCTAATTTTCTCAATTCACCAAAAGTGGGTAAAGCCTCCAAAAAATCCAGCCCATGGCCTCCGCTTACTTAAATCTGGCCTTGAGATAAACTGCGTGCATATTTTTAAATTGTATTTTATTAACATGCATCACGCTCGTCAAACAGATTAGCCAGACGGAGATCCTGGTGGTACAAGTCACGGCTGCCTCTCATTCTCCCTATTCACGAGATAGCACATTATATGTTTTCTCTTTATGCCCGTCTACGTATGCATGGACTGCTTATACTGGTCTGAGCCCTAAAGGCATTTATTAAATTCGGGAATATAGGCTAACATTGCTATCGTCTGCTGGATAAACATCCCAGCTTTGTAATATCTCGCGCCCACTTTCCGGGCACGAATTTTAATTTCCCATTACATACACTTCCTTTTTTTTTGTTTGAATTGAATTCATAATTTCGTAACAGCAAAAAGTGAACAAATATTTAAGCGAAATTTATTATGACACATTCCATATGAGCACATTAATAATGCAAAAGATCTTCAGATTGCTTTACATAATTAAATAATTAAGCAATAAAATAGCAATTTTCGTGTTAATTGTCAGTATTTAATTTTAATCCTGCTAATGCATCACACGTCATGCCCATGACCTGTGTATAACCTCGCTTTGGTCACGTCTGCCCTCCCCTCTAGGATGTGTCATGCAGATCCCAATGTACTAGTTCTAGATCTAGACTGCTTCCTAGGTCACTAAAAACTCACCGGTGAAGGGATCTCGTTGAGAATGTTAGGGGGAAAGTACTCCAGATGTTTCAGGGTCTCTGGGGGAAGGTTCCAGTAGCCGTGGATTAACATTGTGGTGATCTCGGAAAACCAATGTGTTCCTGTAAGTAGATTACAAAACTTTGTCAATAGATACATCATAGACATCACCACACCCAGCCCCATCACACCTCAGCAAAACTTTCTTCTAATTTAACAGAGCCGACACTGACATTTGGAGCTAAATAACTTTGAAAAAAAAAAAAGACTATATTGTAACATATCTGCTAACTTAGGGGTCAATGTGTCCTTATTAGCCCAGAGTCAATTTGTCCTCACTAGCCCAGGCGTCAATTTGTCCTCACTAGCCCAGGCATCAATTTGTCCTCACTAGCCCAGGCGTAAAATTTGTCCTCACTAGCCCAGGCGTCAATTTGTCCTCACTAGCCCAGGCGTCAATTTGTCCTCACTAGCCCAGGCGTCAATTTGTCCTCACTAGCCCAGGCGTCAATTTGTCCTCACTAGCCCAGGCGTCAATTTGTCCTCACTAGCCCAGGCGTCAATTTGTCCTCACTAGCCCAGGCGTCAATTTGTCCTCACTAGCCCAGGCGTCAATTTGTCCTCACTAGCCCAGGCGTCAATTTGTCCTCACTAGCCCAGGCGTCAATTTGTCCTCACTAGCCCAGGCGTCAATTTGTCCTCACTAGCCCATGGTCCATTTGTCCTCACTAGCCCAGGCGTCAATTTGTCCTCACTAGCCCAGAGTCAATTTGTCCTCACTAGCCCAGAGTCAATTTGTCCTCACTAGCCCAGAGTCAATTTGTCCTCACTAGCCCAGAGTCAATTTGTCATCACAAGACGATCGTCAATTTGTCATCACAAGACGATCGTCAATTTGTCCTCACAAGACGATCGTCAATTTGTCATCACAAGACGATCGAGAATTTGTCATCACAAGACGATCGAGAATTTGTCCTCACAAGACGATCGTCAATTTGTCCTCACAAGACGATCGTCAATTTGTCCTCACTAGCCCATAGTCGATTTGTCCTCACTAGCCCATAGTCGATTTGTCCTCACTAGCCCATAGTCGATTTGTCCTCACTAGCCCATAGTCAATTTGTCCTCACTAGCCCATAGTTAATTTGTCCTCACTAGCCCATAGTCAATTTGTCCTCACTAGCCCATAGTCGATTTGTCCTCACTAGCCCAGAGTCGATTTGTCCTCACTAGCCCAGAGTCAATTTGTCATCACTAGTCCATAGTCAATTTGTCCTCACTAGCCCATAGTCAATTTGTCCTCACTAGCCGATCGTCAATATGTCCTCACTAGCCCATAGTCGATTAGTCCTCACTAGCCCATAGTCGATTAGTCCTCACAAGCCCAGGGTCAATTTGTCCTCACTAGCCCATAGTCAATTTGTCCTCACTAGCCCAGGGTCAATTTGTCCTCACTAGCCCATAGTCAATTTGTCCTCACTAGCCGATCGTCAATATGTCCTCACTAGCCCATAGTCGATTAGTCCTCACTAGCCCATAGTCGATTAGTCCTCACAAGCCCAGGGTCAATTTGTCCTCACTAGCCCATAGTCAATTTGTCCTCACTAGCCCAGGGTCAATTTGTCCTCACTAGCCCAGGGTCAATTTGTCCTTACTAGCCCAGAGTCAATTTGTCCTCACTAGCCCATAGTCAATTTGTCCTGACTAGCCCATAGTCAATTTGTCCTCACTAGCCCAGAGTCAATTTGTCCTCACAAGCCGATCGTCAATTTGTCCTCACTAGCCGATCGTCAATTGGTCCTCACTAGCCGATCGTCAATTGGTCCTCACTAGCCGATCGTCAATTTGTCCTCACTAGCCGTTCGTCAATTTGTCCTCACAAGACGATCGTCAATTTGTCAATTTGTCCTCACTAGCCCATAGTCAATTTGTCCTCACTAGCCCATAGTCAATTAGTCCTCACTAGCCCATAGTCAATTTGTCCTCACCAGCCCATAGTCGATTTGTCCTCACTAGCCCAGCGTCACATTGTCCTCACTAGCTAATAGAATCTGTTGTGTAAATAGGCCATTAATAATAGCCATTCGAACAGTTTGAGAATTCTTTTACGCACCAGATTTAGGATAGCTGACCAGTAGGACGTCATCAGATCTGGCCTTGAAATTCTGAAGGTTAAGTATGTGGTCAGACTGGACGTTGGGGCTGAAGTAGTAGCCAGCGTCCTCCAGCATGTTTAAGCAGCCGCCTCTTTCATCCTCGACGTAGACGGACTCCATGATGGAACTAGAGAAATAGATGATTGAAGTAGAGAAATAGATGATTTAAATAAGGAAATAGATGTTTGGAAAAGAAAAATAGATGATTGGAATAGAGAAATAGATGTTTGGAATAGAGTAATAGATGATTGAAATCGATAAATACATGATTGAAATAGATAATGTTTCCTGGATATTGAGTAAGAAGTCCTCGTTTATGAGGACTGGTCTGGTTTTGAAAGCTGAAGGGAATCTCCAATCGTGTGCCCCCCCCCACCTCCTTAGGTGCGGAGCTTAGGGGGCTACCACACTCGCCAACCCCCTAAGGCCGCTTCTGAGTCTGGCCTATTTCTCCTACAGAGCCACTAAAATGTGTCATTGAAAATGTCTTCCAGAAAACGTTTCCCATAAAATGTTTCACATAAAATGTTTCCCATAAAATGTGTCTCGGAAAATGTGTCTCGGAAAATGTGTCTCGGAAAATGTGTCTCGGAAAATGTGTCTCGGAAAATGTGTCTCGGAAAATGTGTCTCGGAAAATGTGTCTCGGAAAATGTGTCTCGGAAAATGTGTCTAGAAAAATGTCTCAGAAAATGTCTCAGAAAATGTCTCAGAAAATGTCTATATGAAAATGTCTCAGAAAATGTCTCAGAAAATGTCTCAGAAAATGTCTCAGAAAATGTCTCAGAAAATGTCTCAGAAAATGTCTCAGAAAATGTCCATATGAAAATGTCCATACCCGTGTTATGTTAAAATCAACTTATATTTCGCATTTCATTATAGAACAGTTCCAACGTAACATTCAATAGGAGCGCTTGAAAGTGTGCGCGTGTGTTTGTTGTAGCTGTGTGTAAATGTGTGGTAGCATCTGTGAAAAACATGTGCATGATATTTAACAGGATTACTACATGCAATTAAAACGCAGAAGATTTCTAGCAGTCCAGCTTTTACAATTCTCTTTGTAGTCTGGTCTTCAAAGTTGATTAAAAAGATCTACCTCATAAAAGGGGGTGAACAAGGATAAAGAGTAATCTCTCCAACGAGCACACTTAGGACATAACTAACTTGGGTTCGTAAATGGAAGATACATGTAGAATACACATTTTCTAAGTGGCTGTAATGTCATCCTACAACTATTGTAACAGAGGTAATCAGTGACCACATGGGGACTAGTGTAATCAATAGAAAGCTATTCATCCCTTGTTATCTTGTAGATTTAGGAAGCTGGGGGAGAGGAAGGGCAATCAAGTAAGGGCCCTAAGCTATACCTTATGTAGGTAACTTCAGCACCGAGTGAACGTAATGTAGTCAAAGTGGGCCGTAATGAAGCCGTTAAGTAGTAATTTAGGCGTCAGGTAGTAATTTAAGCGTCAGGTAGTAATTTAAGCGTCAGGTAGTAATTTAAGCGTCAGGTAGTAATTTAAGCGTCAGGTAGTAATTTAAGCGTCAGGTAGTAATTTAAGCGTCAGGTAGTAATTTAAGCGTCAGGTAGTAATTTAGGCGTAAGGTAGTAATTTAAGCGTCAGGTAGTAATTTAAGCGTCAGGTAGTAATTTAGGCGTCAGGTAGTAATTTAGGCGTCAGGTAGTAATTTAAGCGTCAGTTAGTAATTTAAGCGTCAGGTAGTAATTTAAGCGTCAGGTAGTAATTTAGGCGTCAGGTAGTTATTTAAGCGTCAGGTAGTAATTTAGGCGTCAGGTAGTAATTTAGGCGTAAATTGGTCATTTAGGTGTAAAGTAGTAATTCAAACATAAGTAGTCATTTAGGTGTAAAGTAGTAATTCAAACATAAGTAGTCATTTAGGTGTAAAGTATCTTATCTTATCTTATATAATACAGACGTTACTTAAAAAAAGATGATTACGTCCTACGCGTCATGCATTTAGTCATGCATATTAACCAATGACTTAAATTCTGCCAAGTCACTGGTTTTTCTGGCTAGCTCAGGCAACCCATTCCATGCTCTAATAGCACTATGGAAGAAGGAGTATTTGTACAAATTTGTCCTAGCATATGGGACGAGGAATGTGCCTTTATCTTTGTGTCTTTCAGAGTATTTTATTAGATTTTGTATTTGAAGATTATGGTTCAGTGTTTTATGTATAATTGCTACTTTACTTTTGAGTCTTCTGTCCTGAAGGCTTTCTAAATTTAGTGATTTTACTAATGGTGTTACCCTAGTCAAATGTGAATATTCGTTTGTTATGAATCTCACTGCTCTATTTTGTGTTTGTTCCAGTTTCTTAATGTTTTCTTGAGTTGAGGGGTCCCACACGGTGGATGCATATTCTATTATTGGCCTAACCAAGGTTAAATAACATTTTAGTTTTATGTTCTTATTTGATTTATAGAAATTTCTTTTAATAAACCCTAATGCTTTGTTGGATTTTTTATAGTTTCATCAATATGTGGATTCCATGACAGTTTTTCATTTATTATAACACCTAGGTATTTTGAGTTTTTAGTCTGTGTTACTGGTTTGCCATGAATAAGATAAGCGGAATTAATTTGTTTTAGTTTTTTTGTTACTCTTAACAACTGACATTTTTCTGGGTGGAAAGACATGCTCCAATTTGATTCCCATTTCTGTAATTCATCTAATTCTCTTTGTAAAATATCTGTGTCTTGTTTTGTTTTTATTGTTCGATATATTATGCAATCGTCTGCAAATAATCTGACTTTTGTTCCTGAACTAATGCAATTTGGTAAATCATTTATGTAAATTAAAAATAGTAGTGGACCCAAGACTGTTCCTTGAGGTACACCTGAGTTTACTGTTATTGGTGTTGATTTAGAGCCATTTATTATTACAGTTTGTTCTCTCCCTATCAGAAAATCTTTAATCCACTGATGCAGTGGACCATTAATGCCAAAATATTTTAATTTTTTAAGCAAACTATGGTGGTGAACTTTGTCAAAAGCCTTAGAAAAATCTAGTAAGATAGCATCTATTTGTTCACTTTTATCTAAACCTTTAGAAAAATCATCAATTAGTCCTATTAGTTTTGTTTCACATGATCTATATTTCCTAAAGCCATGTTGGTATGGTGTGAGGACATTTTGTTTGTCTAAGTGGTTTATGATGTTGCTACATATTATGTGTTCTAGGGTTTTACATGTGATGCTGGTAAGTGATACTGGTCTGTAGTTTCCTGGGTCAGATTTTTCTACTTTTTTAAAAAGGGGGGTGACATTAGCTTCTTTCCAGTCCTTTGGTACTCTGCCCTGGTTAAGTGAAGCCTGAAAGAGTATTTTGAACACTGGGGCTAGCTCATTGCTTAGTTCTTTTGAGTAATCTAGCTGGAATACCATCAGGTCCAGACGCTTTATTTGGTTTGGTGTTGGCTAATAGTTTTTTAATTCCATTTTCTTGTACTACTAAATCTTCTATGTTGTCTACTTGGTTCAAATTAAGAAATGTGTCTTTGTCTCCTGGGGCTGAGAATGCTGATGCAAAGTATTTGTTTAGGATGTTTGCTTTAGTTTCATTATCATTATGTATTATATTATGTTCATCTTTTAATGGCGCTATGCCTGTTGTTTCCATTTTCTTAGACTTAATGTATGACCATAGGTTTTTGTTGTTATCTTTAGATATTACATTGTTTATGTATTCACTCTGCAGCTGTCTGCTTACTTTTTGGGTTAAGTGTTTAATTTGTATATACTTTTTGTAAACTCTTTCTGCCTTAGTTTCTTTAAATTTTCTATATAGGTTTTCCTTCTGTTTACAAAGCTTCTTTAGTCTATTATTAAACCAGCATTTATTTATTTTGTTTGATGTGTATTTAGTTGGTATATGATTTTCTATAATGCTTTTAAGATGGTTTTTAATGAAATTCCAGAGGTCATCGACTGGTTGGTTAATGTCTTTTTCTAATAAGAATGTTTGTTGAAAGTTTAATGCAGCTTGGTGTAGTTGTGTTAGGTTTGATTTGATTTTGGGCACATCGGCACAATTTAGGCCATGTCGTGGGTTGTGTTAGGTTACATTTATTCCAGAGTAAGATTTTTCTTTTGGGTTTTGAATTGGCTACTGCTTTTATCTGACTGTGTATTTTTATGATCTCATGGTCTGATAGACCAGGGATAATATCATAATCAACTACTAATCCAGGTCTGTTGGTTAAGAAGAGATCTAATGTGTTGTTTAATCTAGTTGGCTTTTTGATGATTTGATCTAAACTTAGGTTGTGTAAAGTTTCTATGAAAAGCTCATTTATGTCCTTAAGGTTTTGGTGTTTATCTATGGTTAGTGTTTTCCAATTTATATCAGGTAGGTTGAAATCACCCATAATAAAAAAAAAATGCATTTTTATTTGTCTCTTTAAGTGTAGTAATCTGATTACATAGTTCCTGCATGTATTCTAAACTAGAATTTGGTGGTCTGTAAATGCTGCCTACTATTAGGGATGTTGAGGTGGTATTAATTTTACAAAATGTTGATTCTATATTTTTTTATAGTAATTCAAACGTAAAATTAATCTCAGATATAGGACTAAATAGTGAAATTAAATTCAACTAGATTTATCTAAAAAAAAAAAAGAAGCCCCAAAACAATTACGTCATAACGGCGGATTTTATTTTTAAAGGCAATCTTCGGCTTTGTGACAGTGCAATTTGTCCACACGGGCCATGGTACGCTGATACGTTAAGGGCACGAACTTAGAAAAGCCCCCATTTTCACACATTCATAACCAAGCCGAGATAGAGATAACTTGGTTGAGGATGTCATTAACTAGCACTACCACCTGTCATATGCAACCACTGAACACCCGCCCTCAAAGTAAGGTTGCGCAATGGGGTTGCGACATAATGCATAGATCTGTATCTTATGTAGAACAAAAACACAAAACAAAATAACAAACTGAAACACCAGTATTTTATTAGGAAAAAAAAAATTACATAAACAAAATATGTTTGTTTTTAAACAGCTTTCAAAAAACGTAACTGTTTATGTAAGGAATGATAACCTGCGAAACGTCCAAGATTTAGGACAAAGCAAAAAATCTATCTCAGGTTCAGTGTGACATCTGAGGTCCTGGATTAGGGGGCAAGTGGAACACTGTACTAAACAGCGAGGCCCAGGGTTATCTCTTAACCAGGTATCAAACGAAACTAAATCATTATCTCCCTTTATTTATAGTTTTGCTTTGTTGATTGAAAGGTGACGATGCAAATATGCACATGCACTTGCACTTACATCGAGATCACGAATTCAGTTATAATAAACCAGTTTTTCACTTCGTGGCCGATTACAGATATAAATGTTCCACAAAAGATATAGGCCTACATCAACTAATTAATTTATTGAAAAATCGTTGGAGCCGTTTTCGAAATATCTGTCAAGTGTCGGTTTCCAGTTTTCACCCATGAAGAGCTTGGGAGAAGATAAAGTAAATAGTAAAACAAGCAATCGTTTTTTATTTTAAAAAATTATTTAAAGGGGAAGAACTCCGCCTTTAAAAACTATATCAGTATGTACAAGCTATTTCCCTTATTCGATGTCCAGCAAGATAATTAATTACTAAAACTTAATTGACCAATGAGTATTCTTTTATTGGATTTTTAAGGATGTTGTAGTCTGGTCTTTTGATCGGCTCATTGTGTCCGCTGAGAATATTATAGACAATGTGTCCGCTGAGAATGTTATAGACAATGTGTCCACTGAGAATGTTATAGACAGACAATGTGTCCGCTGAGAATGCTATAGACAATTTGTCCGCTGAGAATGTTTAACGGGTCAGGAATATGAAACCCAAAATAATTATGAGATTTATGTCCCAGTATGTACTCGAGTAGCCTAACTATAAACACTTGTTAAACCACTAAGTTTGGTTAAACTACTAATTTTGATTACACCCCTAAATTCTGTTAGAACACCCCTTTCCTCCCTCCATTTTCAGGAGAGCTACACCAATCCAGTCTTTTAAGTCATCCCCTTTATCCCCCCCCCCCATCCCTTCACTATCCCCATTGTATATCCACTATCACTAAAAAACCAACTCCGAATCAAATAAACAGACACCCAGAAAACACCAACTGCGCATGCGCTGTTGCAAGTGCTCTGGCAGAAGTAACCAATGAAACTTCGCCTCGGTGTCCTAGAGTAAGGGAAAATATGTTTATGATAGCTTGTGCCCTGAGGTCAAGACGTTTGAATGATAACATTGGTGTTTTTGTGTTCACGTAGTCATCTAGTATCTAGTCCAGGAAATCTGTCGACATGATAGCCTTTAATGGGGATCTAGATCTGTATTGTTCTATGAATTCAAGATAATTTGAATTCACGTGTTGTCTTAGAATGGATTAAATTATGTTGATTTATTCTTTTAAAAATATCATTAAGTTTTTCGTCTGTTTGTCAGTCCAAACCTCTACTTTTTTTTTTAGTCTGATTCTTCATTTCTAATTAACTTCAATTTAGAAAAAAAATAAAAATTCTTGGATGCAACTTTATAGAGAGTTTCATTGATTTAAAACAACTTGGAATAAATAGTTTTTTTTTCATTTAAACACATGAAACAAAATGTAAAAGAATAAGTTTTTCTAAGTTTTTTAATAACCAAAATCCCTCCGCCGCCCCTTTTCCTCTGTTTTAAAACAACATCCCAGATCTGGCACACTAACACAGTAAACATTTTTAGACCTAAACCATTGAACATCATCTGACATCTAGGTGACATCTAAGTATTTAGGTGACATCTAGGTGACCCTTTTTAATGACAATTTTAGGTCTAACTTTATTTTACTAGAATTTTCCCCATTTTGTTTTGTTCCCCATTTTGTCAAACATCTCCCAGGGGCGTAGCTAGGAATTTTCCAACGTTTGGGGGCCCCGAGGGGGGGGGGGGCTTGACCTCTTTGGCCCCTGCATTTTGCGTAATATTTAATTTTTAATTAAAAAAAACAATCATTTGGGGCCCCCCCTCGAATGGCAGCCGGCGGCATTTTGAATTCTCACCCCTCCTCCCACCACCCTAGCTACGCCACTGCATCCACCCTCCAGTCCCCATATATCAACCTTTGAATTTAATCTACTTCTGCTTCGTCTGTTTCCTGTCACTCTTCAATTCGATTTTTCTACCTCCTGATGGAAAATAAAAATCGAGCATTATTCTGTCAAGGACATACTCCAGAATCCGACAACCTAGTTTTACTTTCTTTCACACACACTATCACAGTCACTCACACACACACACACACACAGTCACACACACACAAACACACACACTTTCACTCACACACAGTAAATAGAATCCCAGTAAGGTAAATCTATATGATGGTCTTTGTCGTGAAAGTCTCGGGAATCGGGGTGACGGGAAGTCAAGGCTTGAGCATGCGCAGTCCCATTCAATACAAAAATATTCTTGAGTTCACATTTTAAAAGTAAGAAGAGTTAATCAAGTTACTAACAGTCACTATGACCTTCAAATGACATTAGTAATAAAACTCGCAAGTGATCCATTTTTTTTTTCTACATTTTTAATATGTCATGAAAAAATGCTAGATTCATGGTTTAGAAAAAACTCCTACAAAAATACACAAGTGTCAAAAAATTTTTTTTTTAAAGAAATTTTCACGTTAAAACTAATGATGTCACGGACGCTTAAAAAAAAAATCAATGTTGGCAACGAAATGACAATTGAGTTACGAATTGAAGAGATTCGAAAATTTGAACAGTGCTAAAAAGTGCAATAGTAAAAAGCTAACTTATCCTGTATCCTGTACACTGGATACACCAAAAAAAACTAGCTATTTATAGTTTTTCCGTCCTAGATGAAAATCTCTAATATGTAAATAATCTGTATCATGACAGCGTGATGTCAAAGAGCAAATTGAATTAAATGTACTATTTAATAAAGATTATTATTATTATGTTAGAAACGAACGAGTAGTCATTCTCTGGCGCTGCCAGGGTCGAGTTTCGTCAAAGGGAAACAATATTCATCGTAGTCCCTTTAACTGACAGCGGTTCTCAGCCTTTTAAGCTCGGCGACCCCTTTTTACAATCCCCCACTCTGCCGCGACCCCCCCCCCTTTGCTCACATACACAGCAATAGAAGAAGAGACAAAACAATCCATTTTTTTAATGATCATTGGCGATCCCCTGGCAAATCGTCAATCGACCCCCAAGGGGGTCGCGACCCACAGGTTGAGAACCCCTACTTTAACAGTTTCCACGGAGGAATTTTCTGGTGATGTGGCAAGTCTGCAGCAGTACCGCCATCTGACAGGCAACGAGGATGTTATTATTATTATTACTATTATTATTACTATTATTATTATTATTATTATTACTATTATTATTATTACTATTATTATTATTATTATTATACTTACATTATTTTGTATATTTAAAAAACGGACTAGGAAGCGCCACTAACTTAATTACTCATTCTTCTTGTCAATCTGTCCATATTTTTTTTTTTTAGATTAAGTCAGCGGTTCTCAACCTTTTAAACTCGGCAACCCCTTTTTACAATCCACCATTCTGCCGCGACCTCCCCCCCCCCAACACACATACAGCAATAGAAGAGTAGATAATAAAAATCCACATTTTCGATGGTCTTAGGCGACCCCTGGCAAATCGTCAATCGACCCCCAAGGGAGTCGCGATCCACAGGTTGTGAACCCCTGGATTAAGTGCATATAGGCCAGGTCTAGATTTCGAAGATTAAGAAGGAGGTGCAGTATGTCACGAGGGAAATCAGTCCGATCAGTGACCTACATATAATTTGCCATATGCAATTCAACTAGCAGCTTAAAAATGTACATGTTTAAACCTAGTGAATTTAAAGATGCTTTTATCGTCTTATGTTACATTCAAGATAGTATCCACTGGTTTATCTAATCGAGTATGCTATTTGTTTTATAAGCTTCAGACGTTCCGTCGGGAATAAATCTTACTTCTTATGTAGAACGGCAGGGAAGGGTTCGAACCCTAGCCCATCGTAACGACAGCCCGAAGCGCATTCCGCATGACCAGGCAGTCACCCAATTTGAAACCTAATCTAAGTCGTGTAAATCTGATAAAGACTTGTAGGTCTACGTTAAATATCAAGAATATATTTACAAACTTTATTGCGACATATTATCACCTAGTTTAATCACTGAAAATAATATGTATTAATTCCTTTATTTTAAACACGAATTTCTCAGCAATGATCCTGTAGTAAATATTGTGCGCTGTATTTTTTTTTCAAACTTAATTTCTTATTTTTAGAATTCATCAAAAAGTAAATATTTCACTACACGAGTTGTTCAGCGCCATATTCAGACATGAGGCGGGCTGGGCGGTCCAAAAGCTGGAGCAAAGCGAATGTCAAGGCCAGGTGAACAACTTATCGACCGCACCAACTGTGGGAGTTGGGAGAAAAAAGGATCTCCAGGAGCTGTAATTGTCCTATGTAACAAATGTTTTCATTGGCTTACCCAAGCTGGGTCATTTGCCCGAGTTATACTACAAGACTTTAAAAAAAAAAAATTGTGTTTTTTTTTTTTAGAGAATATTTAAAAGATTCGTTGTTTATAAAAAACATGAAATTAATAAAAGAAGAATGTCACGAAATAAAAGATTATACGAAAAACAAGATCTTATGAAAAACAAAACCAACAACACGAAATGGTTGAAAGATTCTATCCAAGGCAGAGGACTTGGAATGGAGAAAGACGGTCAACAGATCTTGTGTGGTGCCCCAACAGTCCAGCAGGCTAAGGGATAGGTGTTGTTACCGTTTCTTTGACTTGTCACACCAACCTGCTGGTAAACAACTAAACCGTTGTAGGCGTAATGTGTCTTGACTAATAAGACTTCAAAATAACCTGATAAAATTCCGTTTGTGAACAAACTAAATATAACTTGATTTAAAATATAAACAAAATCAAGTTAATATGAAATCAAATCTAGTCTAAATCCGTTCCTGTTAGTTAGTTCCAGTAGGCTAGGGTTAGACCATGGCTAGGCAATTTGCAGCATGAAAATGGAAAATATATAAACAAAATATACATTTCAACTTTCATCTTAGGTAAATTTTTCCAAAAATTATTTCGGTATTTTTATTTAAGTTGAAAAACTTAACCTCCCATCTACATTAGTTTCTGCTAAATGCAAATATTTGAAATCAAGTTACGATATTCTTACGAAAAAAGGAAAATCCGCTATTAGTTTTGTGCGGTCTGTCTGTCCGTACTTCCGTCCGTCAGTTTAGATCTCAAAAGCTACAAAAAGTTATTGAAAATCCAATTTAATGATATTTTAGAGCTTTAAAATTTTGAAATGATCTGCTCCTTTGTATGTTCTGATATTCGTGCTGAAAAATATTGAAAGCCGCTTTGTTTCCTGAAGGGCAGAAAACTCATGGGCGGAACCATTTCTTTTCTACCTTTTTTTAAAACTAAAATTGGACTTTTTTTTTTTTAAATATTGCTTAGGTCAAAATTGAGATTAATTTATACGCACAGTGCTCTAGAAAATGGGAGCTTGAAATCAGGGCCGGCTCTATCAATTGCGGGGCTATATTGGAAACGGATTGCTAGGGCCCTAGTCAGGGTAGGGATAAGCATTACGTCAAAATTAAGATTTTGTTGTTAGAAAATAATTTCGTCTTTGGAATACATTTTTAGGAAATGAAAGTGGATAATACCGGTTTGTTTTTTTCCCGAAGAAAAGGTTTAATAATAATAATAATAATAATTAAAATACTACTACTACTACTACTACTAATATTTATTATTCATAAGGAAATTTGTCTTGCAATTTGTGCATAACACCAAACAAAACATTATAACTCTAGAAAACCAAAATATACATTTACATCAGACTCACTCATAATTTATATGCGAGAAGCTAATATCAGTTTCCCAAAACGACAATTTGTCTATTTTCAGAAAATTTTTATGACATTCCATGATATGTAAATAATTTCAGATTTCCAGGACATTTTCGTATATATTTTTTTAATATTATTTATTTTTGTCGATATATTTTGCAACTACAGGAGATTTCCAGAAGTCCCTGGAAAATCAGGAGGCCGCGGAAAACCTTGTTATTATAAAGAAGTTATAATGGTTTAATTTCATAATTTACTCCTAGAATTATCGCGGGGCCTATGCAAGTACGGGGCCAAATGCGTCCACATAGGTTCCAGTGGCCTAAGTCCGGCCCAGCTTGAAATGTTTCTAATGCCACAAAAAGAAATTGCAAAAATTTAGACCGAGTCGTCTGCTAGTCAAAAACTACGTCGCTAATTATCAAGTGGCTTTTATACTAGTCTTTATCCTAGAGCCCGGCTTCGGCTGGGATTTTTATAACAACATAGTTGAAAGATGAGCACATACAAGAAACTGGAGACGAAAAAATAAAGTCTGAAAGTAATGGTAACCTCCCTTTACTTTTATAATAATATAAAATCATTTTTTAAAATTTTAAAAGTATTTTAATATTTAAACGGCCGTAACAGGCTATTTAGGTTTAATTCTTTTTAGGGAGCAATTTGTATAATATCTGGTGATTACATACGACCAAGCTGTGACTGCAGTTGTGTATCAAAGATTGGCCTCTTTTAGTCTCATAAGAGGTTACGTACTGTACATATATATATATATATATATTGTATGTATATACCATAGAGACGTAAAAATGCCATTATAAAATATTTAACATAGACACAGAGAGAGCGATGGGAAGACATCAAAGAATGGACAGGTCCAGGGCCGGTCTTAGGGCACTGCAACCTATGCGGCCGCAGTGGGCCCCGCACTTTCATAGGCCCCGCGCTAACTCTAGTTGTAAATTATAAAATTAATACTATTTTAACTTATAACAGTCAATGGCATTTAAATATAGATCTAAATCTATCTCGATCTCTTAAAAAAATCAAAAGCGATATTTTGCTAGTCGATAGTAAAAATATAAAAGGCTTTATGTTGGAAATCTACCTTTTATTGTAGATGGCTCGTAAAATCGATTTACTCTTGATTTTGCACTTAGTAAAGTAGGAATAAAATGCAAAGACGAATTTATTTTCTAACAAAAAATCATAATTTTCACTTGTTAAACTTATCCCTATCTAGACTAGGCCCCGCGCAATCCGTTTCGCATAGGGCTCCGCAATCTGTAGGACCGGCCCTGTACAGGTCTGTCAGTGATTGAAAGGTAAAGGACATAGAGAAATAGAGAAAGACGGTTGACAGATCTTGTGTAGTGCCCCAACAGTCCAACAGACTTAGCTTTTATCAACTCTGTCTGTCTGTCTTCCCAGTCTCGGATCAAGTTGACACTTTGCACAATTATTTATTGTACCTAACAAAACATGAAATTAAAAAACAACAACATTTAATTAATTAGTTGTCATTAATTAACTTTGAAATAGTACAACAGAAAAAAAAAATAACTTGCAGTATTGAGAGATATGGTTATCTATGTTATCTTCTTTCCCTCGTATACTTTGTATTAAAAAAATATTTTGCTTATTTCCCTTTTTTTTTCTATTTCCTAAAAATACTCTCTCCAAAAATAAATACTTCATAAATAAAACTTAGAAAAAAAAAACGCTTGTAGTAAATATTTTAAAGATCGACTAAAAATTAAAATATTTAAAATGATGTTTACAAAAAATAAATAATCTAGATTCAAATACTGATGGGTATTATACGGCCAGCACAACGACCAGCCGTCATTACCTTTCCCTATCTAGTGCCAGGTACCCATTAGGACGTAACCATCTTTTCTTTGAAGTAACGTCTGTATTATATAAGATAAGAGAAAGAGCTTGGTGGACACAAGAGGCGCCCAAAGATAACGAAATAAAAATATCAGTTTTCACCAGGATTCGAACCCCGTTCGAAGCCAAGCGCTTCACCGCTCAGACATCCTCGTTAATTGGGGCCAAAGAAACAGATGACCTTTACATCATCTGCCCTCTAGATCGCAATGTCTGAAAGGGGACCATTGTTAATTCCTGACGAGACCGACACATCGATTAAGATTATGAAAAAGAACCAACACTTATCTGCATAAACACACCAGCGTAAACAGATAGGCCTAAGTTTCTTTATTCACTTACCGATCCAGTAATTAAAACAAATTATATCTAGAACAATTTAGCCTTCATAAACTTAAACAATTATACGAAAACTCTAGAGTTAACACACAACATGTCGAAATGGTATCCAGGAGAAATATATATTTATTTTGTGCATTTTAAAATTATTGTTTTGATTCTGGTGAAGAGAGTTCAGTGAGCAATCAACTAATTTGAAAAAACAAAAAACAATGAATGTTTACCGTGCGATACAAGTCATTCTCTGAAAACTTGAGATTCGCGATGCCCTAATAATAACTATTTTTTTTTTTAGTAAAACGCGGGCTCCGGCCAGGTATTTATATGCGTTTGGTATTGGTTTGTAGCCTGTGCGTGTTTTTTTGGGTTGGAGCAGCGGGTGTGTGTGATACGGTGTTTTATGTGGCTATGTGATTGAGAGAGAAAGAGAGAGAGAGAGGGGGTTGAGGAGTAAGATAAATGGGTAGGGGTACTGCAGTGCGTGGCTTTGAACTACTGACGATTATCTGAAAGAAGTTTAAAAACATTAATGGAAGAAAATAACAAAACAATACGTTGGTGGGGGTGTGTCACAAGTATGATATGTAAATGATTTGTTCCGGTATGTGGACACTAGCAGATAGTTATTAGCCACTAGTTTTTAAGAGGCCCACAAATCCGGGACTAGATCATGGACACACAGGATGTACGTATAATGTTGCATGGTGGCTATTTTGGGCAACGCAATTGGAAGGGGAGAGAATTCTATAGGATATTAATTTGTGCGTTGCTCGTGTTGCTTCGAAACCATGTTTTAACCACATTCATCCTTTCGCAATTAGCTGCTCTGCAGGAAACAGCAGAGAATCAAACAGCGTGGACTTGTCTTATTGGTTGTTGTTGCTGCTCACAGAGGCGACCTCAGGGGGAGTGCGAGTGGGGCAACCGCCCCCCCCCCCCGCCTTAAGAAAAAAAAGGGGGGGGGGGAGATAAATAGAATCCTTGGATCACCGTCACTGAACTGCAACGTCATGGGTCTGTACGACGTGGCCACTAGCTATTAGTCTAAATTGCCCACAGGTTGTGACGTTTCAGGTCAGTGTTGAGGCCTTCTATAACGATGGTCTCTCGTCCCTTAGGGGAGTGCGAGTGGGGCAACCGCCCCCAGGCCACTCGCCTTAAAAAAAGGGGGGGGGGTGATATAGAGAAATTTGGACTGACCTGCAACGTCACTGGTCTGTACGACGTGGCGACCAGCTATTGGTCTAAATTGCCCACAGGTTGTGACGTTTCACGTCAGTGTTGAGGCCTTCTGTAACGATGGTCTCTCGACATCCCATCCTACAAATATTCGTGGCCCTGCTATGACACTCGCCCAGCGCCCCGCGCACCTCTAAGAGGCCGCCTCTGTTGCTAAAAATCTTAAAGCTCTGCACATTTCATCAAGTCATTTGCTCCGCTTTTCAGCTGCAAATAAATGTAAAAATAATAAAAAATTAAAATGGCTTCTTTATTTGTCTTCAGACATACATAACAAAATTTTAAAAAATGCACTGCTCTTATCTTATAAATAACTGACGTTTGTTTAAAACAACAGATAATAATTATTTTCCACGCTTATTCACGTGTCAATCTAGTCGTGCATGTTAGTAAGAGACTTAAACTCCACTTAGCCATAGGTTTTTCCTAAATGATTAAGGGCACAAGCTGTCCCATGTTATAATGACACTTCCAATTTGGACAGGGGTGGGGGGGGGACTTGTATGAATTAGTCCTAGCAAGTGGAATAAGATATATACCTTTATCCTTTTGTCTGAGTATTCTATTAGTTTGTGTGTGTGTGTGCGTGTGCAAGTACAATAAACTAATAAATAATTAGACAACATAAATCCAACGAGATCCAGTCTTCACCTTTTGCTAACAGGATTGCCCTTACTCTATAAAGTGGTGACCTTTAGTTGCCACAAACTGCGCTCATCGTTTAACAGCAAAAATCAATTTCAAATAGCGTGGCAGCCATAGCGTTAAATCACGTGCTACACTCGATCTAAGTGATTTGGCTACATTACATGTACTTACACTGGCTACAATGTAGCTACACTTCCTACATAAGTAGACGTAGACACACTGGTTACAATATAGACTACATCGATATGGCTATATTGGCCACATTAGATGTAGCTAGACGGGCTACACTTGCTACAAAGTAGCTACAATAACTATATTAAAAGCAGCTGCACCGTCTATATTTGCTGTGACTACAGTGGCCAATTAGATGTAGCTACACGTGCAACAACGTAGCTACATTGGCTACATCAAATATAGCTACATTGGCTACGGCTAAGCAACACACCCTACATTAGCTTATTTTAGCTAAACTCACTAGATTAGATGTAGCCACACTCGCTGCATTGGATGTAGCTACTTTACATAGCAGCTTCACTGGCTACATTATTACATATTATTACACTGGCTAAAATGAAGTTAGGTCTACTTTGACTATATTAGTTGTAGCTACACCTGCTACATTATTTCTACATTGGCTACAATGCAGCAACACTTGCTACATTAGACGCAAGTAAAAAGAGTACTTGATGTATCAAACAAGGAGTCAGTGTAGCAGATAACATTGGCGACTGACTCACGTGTCATCGACGATCACGTGTGTCTTTAAGTGTGTATGTGTGTGTGTGTTTGTGTGAAGGTACAAGACAGAACCAGTCATGTGCAAGAATGCAACTATGAATTATTCCAAGGCGTATCCATAATGTGGTAGACGTTTGAACGAAACACAGGGCACCAGTGCAAAAAGGAAACCAGTACACCTAGCTCTCTCTCTCTCTTTCACACAAACACAGAGACACTTACACATCATCTCGCCACTTAGCTAGCACGAGTGGTGGATCTAGGTAAGGTATGCGATAAGACGTGGTGTCGACGATATTTATATTTAGCGGCCGTTTTTGTGTTTATGTTGCGTGTCTGTTCGCGCTATCAAATTTATGATTTCGTTGTCTTCTTTACGTATGCACATACCTATATACCCTTTAAAACACACACAAAAAAAAAGAATTTTAAGGGAGGTAACTTATGAAATTTAAAATGGTACACTTGTACACCTAAAACGTAACCAAATGGACCTACAAGTTTGTGTTACCTTCGTAACCTTTTTCTTTTTCTGTGCATAAAGACTCTCGCTATGGTCGTTGGAAAGTTAAAAATTATACAAATTGTGTGTTGATTACAAAATGTTGTTTAATTAACAAATGTATTATTCGGTCGCTGATTGTTCTCAACTAGAATTTTGTTTTATTCAGTAGAAGATGACATTGGCCAAAAAAATAAATAAATACATAAGACAAAAGCGTAAGCTCCATGTTTTCACAACAATTCAGGTTAACATTGTTCAGGAATTGTTCAAACTTGACGATCGTTAGGTTGTCTAGTGTTCTCTATTGTAGACATATTCGTACACGTGTGTTATAATTGCTAAACTAACAAAGTCCTTGAACTTGGGATTCTTTTGAAAGGAACTGTCTTTCGTTTCTATTGGAAGCCCAAAACTTACGAGACACATGATGCTAAATGTTTCTGTTGGTGCTGACAAGTTCCTATTGTAACAGTTTTTTTTTTTTATGCACAACAAAGTATACCTAGGACGTAATCATCTTCTTTTTTTGAAGTAACGTCTGTATTATATAAGATAAGATAAGATAGAACTGGGCAAACCAAGGCGAAAAATGTTCCTGTATAAGTCGTGTGTCCTGCGCCATTGTATACAGGCTGCAGGGTCCAAAGGAACTTTATTACCATGACCACTTTTTCCAAATACATTAGTTGAGAAGCCTCCACACAAGTTGACAGACCGGTACCGGTGTGTCCTGCGCCATTGTATACAGGCTGCAGGGTCCAAAGGAACTTTATTACCATGACCACTTTTTCCAAATACATTAGTTGAGAAGCCTCCACACAAGTTGACAGACCGGTACCGGTGTGTCCTGCGCCATTGTATACAGGCTGCAGGGTCCAAAGGAACTTTATTACCATGACCACTTTTTCCAAATACATTAGTTGAGAAGCCTCCACACAAGTTGACAGACCGGTACCGGTGTGTCCTGCGCCATTGTATACAGGCTGCAGGGTCCAAAGGAACTTTATTACCATGACCACTTTTTCCAAATACATTAGTTGAGAAGCCTCCACACAAGTTGACAGACCGGTACCGGTGTGTCCTGCGCCATTGTATACAGGCTGCAGGGTCCAAAGGAACTTTATTACCATGACCACTTTTTCCAAATACATTAGTTGAGAAGCCTCCACACAAGTTGACAGACCGGTACCGGTGTGTCCTGCGCCATTGTATACAGGCTGCAGGGTCCAAAGGAACTTTATTACCATGACCACTTTTTCCAAATACATTAGTTGAGAAGCCTCCACACAAGTTGACAGACCGGTACCGGTGTGTCCTGCGCCATTGTATACAGGCTGCAGGGTCCAAAGGAACTTTATTACCATGACCACTTTTTCCAAATACATTAGTTGAGAAGCCTCCACACAAGTTGACAGACCGGTACCGGTGTGTCCTGCGCCATTGTATACAGGCTGCAGGGTCCAAAGGAACTTTATTACCATGACCACTTTTTCCAAATACATTAGTTGAGAAGCCTCCACACAAGTTGACAGACCGGTACCGGTGTGTCCTGCGCCATTGTATACAGGCTGCAGGGTCCAAAGGAACTTTATTACCATGACCACTTTTTCCAAATACATTAGTTGAGAAGCCTCCACACAAGTTGACAGACCGGTACCGGTTTCCAGATGTTAACTTGTCATCAAAGCAAGATTGAGGCTAAACAGCATTGCAGTGAGCTCATGAGGAATTTAGTGGACTAGATATGAGTAGATCATGAATACAAGCATGTCTGGTATGGCGATATTTTTCCCCCAATGTAACCCCGGGACAACTAATCTTCACCAGTTGACATCGAGAGGTCCTGGAGTTGTGTAAGAATCACCAGACTGAAAAGATAAATTATAGTATCTGTGAGTAATCTTTTTTTTTTGTGTTCAAGAACAAACATAAAGCTAATTAAGAAAATATAAACCAGAACCATGCATCGCCTCCAAGTCGTTTAATTAATTTTTTTTTACTTTAGGAAATAATAATAATTTTAATTTTAAAGTAAAGATTCAGTAATTTTTTTTTATTTTTTTTTAGATCACATTTTTTATTCTCAACATCAATATAGATTTTATAACTATAACATGTTTGGGCATAAGTGTGAATTAATCCATAAACTAAAAATTGGCATTGTGTCTAATATCAACAGATAAAATAAGCTGCTGCACATTGGACCGCCTCATCGTTAGGGTTGATTATCCAAACAGATGCTACCTGGCAAGTCTAAACGACTACACACTGGCCCTATGGATTTTGGCTGCCTCCAGAACAGCAGCGAACTCTATTGGAGACAAAGGCATGTTCTGACCAACGGTCATCCACATAGATTTATCTGCCTTATAAATAGTTACTGAAACCATCAGATGTGATAAATATTCGATCACATATAACCTACTAGAAACATTTTGAAAATAAAACGTTTTTAAACTATCTGTTTTTGTTTCAAAATGACTTTGCTAAATGTGAATAAAATATATATGTATCGAGGAGATTTCATTTAAAAATCATTCTTGAACTTCTTTGTGTAAGTAAATAAATACTGTCAAGCTGTTAATAAAAATAGTATTGTTTAAAAACTGAACAGCCTGCTAAGTCGAGGTAAGATCTTTATACTTGAATAGTAGTTCTTGCCTTGTCTGGCCACCAGTGAAGGGCCTTCTAGATGGCTGAAGCCACATAGCAGTGAAAGGTCCTCTAGATGGTTGAAACCACAAAGCAGTCAAAAGGTCTTCTAGATGATTGAAGCCACGTAGCAGAATTCACATACATGTAACATACTTTCATCAGTGAGGATGTAGGATGCCTTTATTATTGACCTCCTTCAGTCGTAGAGCGACTATGGTTCCTATCGAACACTTTTTCAAATGGCTGTGGAGACCTATTTTGGAGAGACACTCCCGTCCACAAATATTGCAGGTTAAAGTGGCTTTCGCTTTGGTGGTAGAGGAGCTGGCCATTTTCCGTGTGGCACGCTTTCCTTCAAGAGCCGAGGCTCGTGTTTTCTCGCTGTCCATGGCTTTCTTGGTCACCGTCTCTCTCCAGCTAGTGCGGTCTAAGGCTATGTCTCCCCAATGGTCAGTATCAAAGTGCACTCATTTTAAATCCCGTTTTATCACATTCACGTAACGGAGGTGGGCGCGACCAGTTTTTCTTGTACCAGACGCAAGTTGCCCGTAGAGAATGATTTTCGGGATGCGATTGTCCTCCATCCGGTGAACATGCCCAAGCCAGCGACAGCGTCGTTGTCTGAGGACCGTAAAGATGCTGGGAAGGCTTGTTCTCGCGAGGTTCTCAGTATATACACTCTCTTTCTTTCCATGTTATTTTTAAGATCCTTCGAAGGCAGGCAAGTGGAAGTGGAATGAGTTTAGATTTCTCTCTTGTTTTGTGAAGGTTGTCCACGTTTCGCGTGCTAAGAACGCATGCCTTGAAGACCTCCACTTTGGTTGCTGCAGTGAACTTCTGATTTTCTCAAACTCTTGGTCGGAGTCTAGCAAAGGTTGATGCGGCCTTCACTACGCGTTTTTTTTTAATCTCCTCTTCTAGAGACAGGTCATCTTGAATTGTGGACCCCAGATAGCAGAATTCATCTACGGCATCCAGCTTGTTACCGTCTATGAGGATGGAGGGTGGTGCTGTAGCAAGTTCCATAACATTTGTTTTCTTTGTGTTAATGTTTAGGCCGTACTCTTTGCAAGCCTGAGAGAAGCGGGACATTAGTGACTGAAGCTCCTCTTGTGAGTGTGCCACTACCAGTGCGTCGTCCGCGAATGGCATATCTCTAACGAGGGTGGTTCTGATTTTAGTTTTGACCCTCAGTCTAGCAATATTAGAAATTTGCCATCAAATCTGGAATGAAGATATATGCCTTCGGTAGATTTGTCAATCGCGTTGTGGATTAGCAGTGAAAATAGGATTAGCAAGACAAGGGCAATAATTATCTTTTGTACCAATGACTTATTCCCCCCCTAACTCATTTCTGGACGTGAACTTTGAGAAGCTATCTGACTAATCTGCCCCCATTTATGTGTTTGCGTGTGTGTGTGTGTGTGTGGAGGGGGGGGAGAATAGGAGGGCGGTGTGGGCGGGGAAGTGTGTGTTTATGTGCGGGCGAAGTTGTTGTTGCATATCTGCCTATTAACGCCAACCAAACACTGCAACCGTGTGGGCGGTCCGCTAACACACTCACACCTTATTTTAAACCTAGAAACAAGTCCAAAGTATTTTAGCATTTCTGTTAAGGCAAAGAAAAAAACTATTATATCAACAAGTCCGGCTCATCGCATAGTGAGGCCTTGTTCATAAATTTTTTTTTTTTTTTTTTTTTTTAAATCACCTTACTTATTAGATATAGGTTTAGCGGTAATGTGAACATGAAAAGAATCCGACATTACATTTCTAAAATTCTTTGAACGCATAGTAACGATATAGAAATATCACGTGACACAGGGGCGTAGCTAAAATTTTTTCATCGTTTGAGGGCCCGGGGGGATTGACCTCTTTGGGGGCCCTTGCATTTTGCGTAATATTTAATTCTTACTGTAAAAAATACTATTTGGGGCCCCCCTCAAGTGGGTCCCGGGGGAATTTTCAAATTCTCCCCCCTTCTCCCCCCACCCTAGCTACGCCACTGTCGTGACAGGACGTATCCCTCGTTGCCGGAAGTGGTAATGGATATAAGAACTCCACTACCTATGCAATGCTTCATTATGTCATGAGTCTAAAGTAGCCTCTGAAAACAAGTCCAAACCCTGGCCTTCACGTGTGGCTCAGATATTGAGTCCAGCGGAACTGTTTTCATGAACTCGAGAAAAGAGAGGGGGATGACGACATTGGGCACTCTTGTCGAGAAAATTCATCAGCATTCTAACGAGTTCGTGCTTCACTGGCTGAGTTTTACATTTCCAAGCATCTTTTTACAGAGCTTCTTCGGAGATACACGGGTTCATCACAGTACAGCAATATTCTTTTAAACAACAGCAACTGACTTTGGGTTTGTACGATGCCTGTTGGGTTGATCTTGTCGTACAGTTTTATTCGTACAGTTCTATCGCAGAGTTACTCACTTCACAGTTCTGGCATCTTACACTAGTTCTGTCCTTCTTGCTTCTGACTTGATTATCGTTCTTCTTAAACCTCTGTTATACTTCATCAAACCTATTCTCATGTGGAATGTTCTTAGATTATTCTTTAGCGGCTTCACATGAGAACATGTACAACGCTGCGCTGGCTTTACACTTTCAACTGATTCGTAAGGCTTTTTTCTTTGGTCTGATGGTTCCGGACAGAATCTTTCTAACAACATTGGCTATGGAGTTTCGTTAGTGCAGGTGGGGGTCTATCAGTGGGAGAAGGGGTGGGTTTGTATCTTGATCTTGTTGGAGCCATCCACGTTGCACTCTGCATGTGTCGCTTTCTCCGCCTCCTCCATTTGATATTTCTTTGGTTGCGTTGATGTCGTTGTCGTTGTCTTGCTTTCTTGTCGATCAATGCTGATGGCAGCCACTTAGCACATAGGAAGGTATGGCATTTCATAGCTGTAGTCATCAAGACTGTTGATCTAACAAGTTGCTTAGGCATTATTCTTCGATGGATGCTTTGCGAATGAGCTGCAAGTCCACTTGAAGGCAAGGTGTCAAACACGTCATCACCTTCATCCGAGTCTGGAGGACTCGACTGTGGGGCAGGTTGATAACATTCAACTTGCAAAGATCCATCAACTTCAGCATTAGATTCTATTGTGTTTCCTTGACTTTCACCAGGGCTTCTCGCGCTGACCTTGACAGCTGGACAAGCTTCTGTCAAGTCTAGAGCTTCTTGGTGTGTTTCTTGACATTCACAGTCTTCTTGCAAAGCTACGTACGTACATGGTTGCAATAATTAAGTTTCGAGATCCTCTCGTAGACACTGGCAGATAGACAGAAGTCTTTAAGGCCCACAGCAACAGGCTTGGACGCAGACCCAACGTTGTCTTGATCTGTTTGGCTGGTTGAGGTTTTCATATCAGGTATATCTTTAGCTAAAGTTTCGGTCAAACTATAGGTCTCTTCTCCTGTTTCTTCAGCGCTCTCATTCTGCTTTTCGTTGAAATAGAAACAGCTACCGTCTTTTTTCATTTCTTGTGGGCCACATTCGTTTGGTTTGCTATCACAGTCACAGACAGCACAACCATCACCAGCATCTTTATCGTAATTGTCTGTATCGCCACATTCTTTTGGTTGGACAATTGTTCGCTGTTCATCAATGGTGTAGCTCTTTTATTTGTCGACTCCATCTGATAATATTGGGTGTTCAGCAGCTCGTTAATCATGATTCTAGTTTGATCTTTTATCGTATTTGTTTGTTCTTCTGTCTTGTTGGGCGTGGTAGCTATTTGTTCATTCTCATTCATGGCTTTGATCAAATGGTTAAATGAAGAAAATCGGGTGTTGATTTCTGATTCTATCTCCATAATGCTCTCGTTCACCGAGTTCAGTTTGTATTGCAAAGTCCTCAGGAGCTCCGTCATATTAGGTTTGATTTCAAATTGGCAAGTGTCCGGATTCTCATCTTCCTCCGACAGGGCTTGTCTGAGACGTGCTGTTAGCGTTTCCTTATTTTCGTTAAGCTGTAGACCTCTTTCTCGAAGCTCTTGTCTAAGTTCTTTCATGTCAAGTTTAATAAGAAGTTTGATGGAACACATTCTAGCCAGAAAGATCCCACTTCTGACACCAATTGTTACGTATTTCTGAATCTTCTGGCTAAATGTACTAGTAGGCACACAAATAAAAAAAATACTGTAAAGAACTTGACGACTAAACTTTCAGCTTCATATAACTTTATTGACTATTAACTCTAACAATTTGTTACTGTAACATGTAGCGTAGAAGACAGTACAATATCTGTCAGTTTACAGTTAGCTATACTTCGTTGCAATTCATCTCTTCACTTCGTTGCAATTCCTCTCTTCTCAACTTGCATCGAGCCGTATTCCACAGAACAGACCAACGACACACTTACCAGTGTCGCTCCAGGTCTCCCAAAGCTGAACCAAGTCGTACTCAAGTCTACCGAATCAGAGCCGCACACGTCTTACATCGACTGTAACGCTCAAGTCCACTGTAGTTCGCTGTATAGACTTTAACGACAGTAGTCCACTCCAGTTTCTACCCTAGTTAACTTGCATCGAGTCGTACACTAGAGCCGCACACGTCTTACATCGTCTGTATCGACTGTAACGGCTCACTCACGACTCCATACGACTGACTTTCACATTAACTCTCTGGCTTATATAGAGTCCCTAATCGCTCCTCCAAAGTTGCACAAACACTGCTAGTATCACCTGGAACAACACGCGAGGACACGTCACATCCTGTCTTTATTTATACGCGTAGATTCCAGAGAACACTCGCTGCTGTGTCATCTCGGCGGGGTCATTAGTTGACCTCTACCTATCACTGTTCATTTGTAACAATATATATATATATAGAGAGAGAGATAGATGCATTTGCTACAACTAATTATTCTAATAAATTGTGATTATTTATTGCTTTTATAGACGATATTCTGACTCATAATCCGAGTTAATTTATTGGTTTAGTTTCTCTCATTTTAATAATTGGAGCTAAATGACATCATCAAACCGTGAGTTTATTGTGTCCTTTGTACCATCAGTTGGACAAGTAGAGTCATAAATAAACTATTCTAACAATTTTTGGTTTACGAATTTGCCATAATCGTGTTTAAAGACAATCAAGTCTTGGAGCAATAGTCAACTGGAGAGCATGAAGAATTAAGAGCTATACATAAATATAATTTAGAAAACGAAAAATAAAAATAACTATTCGACCGGCGGCGTAGCATACGCCGCTATTTTGCAGGGCCGGCCTTAGACCAATCCAACCTTTGCGACCGCAGTGGGCCCGGCACTTCCATAGGGCCCGCGCTAATTCTAGGTGTATAAATTATTATTATCATTAAATCAAACCATTTTATAACTTATGACAGATTTCCCGCGCCTCCTATCAATTAACCTGGAGCTCCTGAAATTGCAAAATATACGAAAAAGTCCTGGAAATATCCGGCAATTATTAAAATCTTTTGAAAACTCATACACATCTCCTGAAATATATAGACAAAAATTGTCATTTTGGGGTGTCATTCAATATGGAAAACGCCAATCCTATGCGCAATTAAAAAAAAAAACGGCATTATGCAATACCCGTAATTGTGGAATCTAATGAAAGAAGCTTCGCCTCATATTAATGAAGAATTACTTGAGGTACACAATTCTCGTAGATAGATTTGGTAATTTTTGCTATTGAGCGTTATCCATGTACGAAATATAATTTTTATGATATACTGCATGACTTCGCTACACGCAAGGCTCGTAAAGTTATTCTGTACATAGTAAAGAATGAATAAAATGCAAAGACGAATTTATTTTCTAATACAAACTCTTAATTTTCACTTATTATCGTATCCCTACCCAAACTTGGCGCTGCGAAATCCGTTTCGCATAGGGCTCTACAATGGTAAAGTCCGGCCCTGCTATTTAGTGACAGGTAAATACTGCTTGTTCCACCCCCCCCTCTTTTTTTTTCACCTCTTAAATTACGTAGAGTAACTCTACTCCGTCCGACTTGCAAAAATAAAAGAGTGATCTTTCCATTATGTGGTGTAAAAAATCTTGAGCCATGAAGAGAATTATATCTATAGATAGATTAACAGACGACATGGCTGGGACAAGGTGACCTCAATCTACTCCCATTAAAAAGTGTAATATATAGCCTTGTGCATTCCTTCTAAGATTTCTTAATGTGAGTCTTCGTAATTAAAATCAATAGTCACCATGTATGATGTATATACCAATTCCTCTTCACCTCAATAGTCACCATGTATGCACCCATTCCTCTTCACCTCAATAGTCACCATGTATGATGTATATACCAATTACCTCTTCATCTCAATAGTCACCATGTATGCACCCATTCCTCTTCACCTCAATAGTCACCATGTATGATGTATATACCAATTACCTCTTCACCTCAATAGTCACCATGTATGATGTATATACCCATTCCTCTTCACCCCAATAGTCACCATGTATGATGTATGCACCCATTCCTCTTCACCTCAATAGTCACCATGTATGATGCATGTACCCATTCCTCTTCACCTCAATAGTCACCATGTATGATGCATGTACCCATTCCTCTTCACCTCAATAGTCACCATGTATGATGTATGCACTCATTCCTCTTCACCTCAATAGTCACCATGTATGATGTATGCACTCATTCCTCTTCACCTCAATAGTCACCATGTATGATGTATGCACCCATTCCTCTTCACCTCAATAGTCACCATGTATGATGTATATACCAATTACCTCTTCACCTCAATAGTCACCATGTATGATGTATATACCCATTCCTCTTCACCTGAATAGTCACCATGTATGATGTATATACCAATTCCTCTTCACCTCAATAGTCACCATGTATGATGTATATACCCATTTATCTTCACCTCAATAATCACCATGTATGATGTATGTACCCATTCCTCTTCACCCAAATAGTCACCATGTATGATGCATGTACCCATTCCTCTTCACATCAATAGTCACAGTGTATGATGTATATAACCATTCCTCTTCACCTCAATAGTCACCATGTATGCAACCATTCCTCTTCACCTCAATAGTCACCATGATTGATGTATGCACTCATTCCTCTTCACCTCAATAGTCACCATGTATGATGTATGCACTCATTCCTCTTCACCTCAATAGTCACCATGTATGATGTATGCACCCATTCCTCTTCACCTCAATAGTCACCATGTATGATGTATGTACCCATTCCTCTTCACCTCAATAGTCACCATGTATGATGTATATACCCATTCCACTTCACCTCAATAGTCACCATGTATGATGTATGCACTCATTCCTCTTCACCTCAATAGTCACCATGTATGATGTATGCACTCATTCCTCTTCACCTCAATAGTCACCATGTATGATGTATATACCAATTACCTCTTCACCTCAATAGTCACCATGTATGATATATATACCAATTACCTCTTCACCTCAATAGTCACCATGTATGATGTATATACCCATTCCTCTTCACCTCAATAGTCACCATGTATGCACCCATTCCTCTTCACCTCAATAGTCACCATGTATGATGTATGCACCCATTCCTCTTCACCTCAATAGTCACCATGTATGATGTATGCACCCATTCCTCTTCACCTCAATAGTCACTATGTATGATGTATATACCAATTACCTCTTCACCTCAATAGTCACCATGTATGATGTATATACCCATTCCTCTTCACCTCAATAGTCACTATGTATGATGTATATACCAATTACCTCTTCACTTCGATAGTCACCATGTTTGATGTATATACCCATTCCTCTTCACCTGATTAGTCACCATGTAGGATGTATATAACCGTTTATCTTCACCTCAATAGTCACCATGTATGATGTATGTACCCATTCCTCTTCACCTCAATAGTCACCATGTATGATGCATGTACCCATTCCTCTTCACCTCAATAGTCACCATGTAGGATGTATATACCCATTCCTCTTCACCCCAATAGTCACCATGTATGATGTATGCACCCATTCCTCTTCACCTCAATAGTCACCATGTATGATGTATATACCAATTACCTCTTCACCTCAATAGTCACCATGTATGATGTATATACCCATTCCTCTTCACCTGAATAGTCACCATGTATGATGTATATACCAATTCCTCTTCACCTCAATAGTCACCATGTATGATGTATATACCCATTTATCTTCACCTCAATAATCACCATGTATGTACCCATTCCTCTTCACCCAAATAGTCACCATGTATGATGCATGTACCCATTCCTCTTCACCTCAATAGTCACCATGTATGATGTATATACCCATTCCACTTCACCTCAATAGTCACCATGTATGATGTATGCACTCATTCCTCTTCACCTCAATAGTCACCATGTATGATGTATGCACTCATTCCTCTTCACCTCAATAGTCACCATGTATGATGTATATACCAATTACCTCTTCACCTCAATAGTCACCATGTATGATATATATACCAATTACCTCTTCACCTCAATAGTCACCATGTATGATGTATATACCCATTCCTCTTCACCTCAATAGTCACCATGTATGCACCCATTCCTCTTCACCTCAATAGTCACCATGTATGATGTATGCACCCATTCCTCTTCACCTCAATAGTCACCATGTATGATGTATGCACCCATTCCTCTTCACCTCAATAGTCACCATGTATGATGTATATACCAATTACCTCTTCACCTCAATAGTCACCATGTATGATGTATATACCCATTCCTCTTCACCTGAATAGTCACCATGTATGATGTATATACCAATTCCTCTTCACTTCGATAGTCACCATGTTTGATGTATATACCCATTCCTCTTCACCTGAATAGTCACCATGTATGATGTATGTACCCATTCCTACCAGGAAAAAGAAGAAGAGGCAGATAGTGAAAGCGATGGGAAGACAACATAAAAGAATGGACGGGCCTGCCATTGAAAGAGGTTCTAACTAAGGGCTGAGGACAGAGAGGAATGGAGAAGGACGGTCGACGAAGCTTGCGTGGTGCCCCAACGATCCATCAGACTAAGGGATAGGTAAAGGTAATGTAAAATATGTACTAGAGAAACAAGAGCCTTCCCCACCCCCCAACCCCCGACATACACACACACAAATCATACAAGCGTTTAAACTGAACTTATTTAGTGAAAAATAAAACCAATATAAATATTTATTTAAAAGTCCAGCATGAGGTTTTTGAAAAATCTGGCAAAAACAACAACAATAACAACAAAAAAACAAGTCAATGCTGTTTAAATATCTTTAATTGCCAAATAAAAGGATGTTATTATTTCCCAATCCGGACTTAAAGTTGTTTTTTTCTCTTCAAGACTCTATATTAAGTTGGTCTAGATATGCTATAATAAATGTGAACTCTGGCTTTGTGAATGGTATCTCAGGTATCAGTAATACGACAAAACACGAAAAGTCAAATATCATTAGATAATACTTTTGGGTCAAGATTTCGAAATCAAACTATAAACGGAACATTACGTCACTCACTGGCATATATCCGTTCAAGCATGTTCTAAACATAGAACATTCGTTTAAGACTCGCCAAGTTGTAATAGAGCTCATTGATTCTACTCCAGCCAATGTTTTAATTTTTTTTTCTTTTTAACAGAAAGAAAAAAATACTACGTGAAGGCAAAAATACATTGGATAAAAGACGCGCTACAAAATGGCAGCAAGTAATGGCGACGTCTTTGGTCTCCCCCATCTGACGAGAGGGCGTTGACAGAAATATGTAGGCCAATATAATAATAATAATAATTATAATAATCAACCAGTGCGATACATATATAAATAATTGGTAGACGACACAATTATTAACTCCAGAATAAGAGAAATGTCGAAAAATGTTGAATAAGAGTCATTGGAAGCTGGTAACAGGACAAGAAAATAACAGAGTGAAATAAGAGAAGTAGGAGAAGATAACTGTATATAAATGAGAGAACTAGGCGAAGATAACTGTATATAAATAAGAGAACTAGGAGAAGATAACTGGAGAGAAATAAGAGAACCAGAAGATAACATGAAGTGAAATAACAGAACTAGATAACCAAAATAAAATAAAGAAATAAGAGAAGATAACTGGAGAGGAACAGAGCAAGGAGAAGATAACAAGAGTGAAAGAACAGAGCTAGGAGAAGATATGTGGAACCAGGGGAAGTAATTGGAGAGACATAATGAAACTGGGAAAATGCAAATGGAGAGAAAAGAACGTTTCAGGAAATAAAAATTGATAAAAAATTAAAATGATAATGAAAACAAAAACCAGCTCCTCCCAAATATCAACAACATTTTACATTCTAATCTCGTTTTATTATTAAATTTATGTAACCTTCAAAATTTTAATCATAACTCTATTAACCTAAATTAAACTGTATAGTCCACTCTTCCAATTTAATTAACATTACTACAAAGTGATGGTCCCATACCACCAGATAGCTAGCTTAGTTAGTTGGGTTGCGCACTTTATTAGACTGACGGTGAACGTACATTTTATAGTGACGACATAGACTTTGGGTTAGAGAATAGACTTTTATTAATCAGTTACTGCTAGACTCTTGAGGGGATAACATCGTTATTAGTGACAAGACTATAGACTGTGCCCCATTCTGTAATAAACGTTTGTTTGAAGTTCAACTTGGTCATTGAGTCTGTGTTCCTGTTAGTACCTTATCTATATTTGTGACGGTGTGCATGTTTCAAGAACTCGCGATTGAAATACATCAAAACAAGGTACGCTCGCACTTAGTCTAATTAAGCATCTTAGAAATACTTCCGCTACATTTTGATATACACACGCATCCGTTACAATATCCCTCTCTTCCAATAGAAGTAACATTGCTTCAAAGTGAACGTATCCTATCACTCTACCGAAAATATTCAAATGTGTATCGCTAGCTTTGGTCCTTCTTCTAGAGCAGTGTTTCCCAAACTGGGCTACGCGTACCCCAGTGGTACGGGAAGACAATGGAGGGGGCTACGCGTTGCGCCTAATTAACTACGCTATTAAAAAAAAAAATACCCATTTATTACGTTCTGTTAATAAATTACATGGTGTTGGGCGAGGGGGGCGGCGCGGGGTACTCAGCATCACAAAAGTTACAAAAGGGGTACACAAAGATGACAAGTTTGGGAAACACTGAGAGATCTCGATATTCGCCTCGTGACCTATTCTTGCGTCATTCTTGTACTCCTTGACGACTCTCTGTCCCTAGCGCCGATTCACCTGTCAACGAATTTTAATAACCACAGACTAGTTGACAGGTGACAGCATTCCAGATAAGAGACGAGTCGGGAGGTTTCTAAATCGGGTGCAAATCTGAATGGAAAATCCCCAAAACTTTGACCCTTTTTTTTTTTTTCGTTTACAATTTATGTCGATGTGGGGAAAAAAAAGAAGAGTGTGTCACTTGTGCTACTGAATGACGTCATAGAAAATTGTTGATGTTTTTTATTGGCTGACATAGTGGACTCAGCTCACGTCAATGGAAAATAAAAAAAAAACACAGAAAAACTTAAATCAGTTAAGACATTACCGGACAATGGTATTTAGTGTAAGTCTATTTGTTGATGGAAAAATATTTGGACAGAATGTTGAAATAGAATTTGGTACAACAGATCATGCAGAACTTAAAGAAAAACAAATCGAAGACAGATCCCAAATTATAAGGAGAAGATCGAGCTATTGTAAAATGTTTGTTTTGTAAAATGTTTTACATAATTCGGATGTTCCTTCAGAGTTGAAGATAGTTTACTTCCTAGTCCAAACCTCCCTCAGGACGACGGGGGATGGGAGCGGGCAGGGTTTGAACCCTCGACCGTCGATAAATCCGAACGACAGTCCGGCGCTCAAACCGCACGACCAGGCAACCATTGGGTTTCAGAGAATGGTCAGAGAGAAATGTATGTATATGTCTGAGATAGAAAGAGAGAGGGGAGCAGGAAAGAGAGAGAGAGAGAGTGAAAAGGAAAGAGAAGAGGTAGAGAGTGAAAGAAAGAAGGAGGCAGAAAGAGACAGAGACAGAGAGAGAGAGAGAGAGAGAGAGAGAGAGAGAAGGACAGAAACAGAGAAAGAGACAGAGAGCTGGAGAAAGCGCGAAAGCAAATACAGTTTATTATTCACATATAACCAGTGGCGTCTTTAGATCATGGATGCGAGACGTTTTGTCAAAATATCAAACTGTACTATATATCACCAGCCAAACGTTCAATGATACCGTCCCCTCTGCCCCAGTGACATGGCTATAAACATTGTTGTCATCAAGGCAATAGTAATGGTGCTTGGCTCCAATCACATTATGCGAAAGTGTTGACGTGTTTATGCCAGATTGTCTCTTTTTTTTTTTTGTTTCTTGTATTTTAATTGTTCCTTGGATGGTTTTGAACATTTTTACAGGAAAAGAGGAAATAGAGCCGTTGAGTACGATGACACTGGTGCATTTCTTAGAGCAGTGTTTCTCAAAGCGGGGTATGCGTACCCACAGGGGTACTGGAAGACTTTGGAGGGGGTACGCGTTGCACCTCATTAATGATATTTTTTAAAATACCCCTTTATTATGTTATGTTAATAAATTAAAGAGAACGAGGGGTACTCAGCGTTACAAAAATTATCAAAGGGATACACATATGTCAAAACTTTTGGGAAACACTGGCTTAGAGTTAAAAATTAGAGGTGACAATTACATCCTATATTAATAACAAGAAAAATATTTTTTTTTAAAATAATTAACGAAAAAAACAACAACAAAGCTTATATACAGTTAATTAATGGCGGCCACTCCACTCCATTAACTTTTTCTCTCCTAACTTACGATACCAACGTTGATTCCACTAGAATGTGATAAATAAATACGAAGAGAAAGAGTTAAGCAAAATAACTTTTTTTGTTTCGTTTGTAGATGAAGTTTATGTATTTATGGAAGTGGGTCAATAAAAAAGTATAACCGATTGCAGTCATAATAAACAACTTTATAAGAATGGCTGTTTGCCTCACAGTTCCTATGCTTTCACCCAATGGTCTGTGACCACAAACGTAGTGGCTAGAGAATGCAACCTTACTTTATGGCTAGAGAAAGCAACCTTACTTTATGGCTAGAGAAAGCAACCTTACTTTATGGCTAGAGAAAGCAACCTTACTTTATGGCTAGAGAAAGCAACCTTACTTTATGGCTAGAGAAAGCAACCTTACTTTATGGCTAGAGAAAGCAACCTAACTTTATGGCTAGAGAAAGCAACCTTACTTTATGGCTAGAGAAAGCAACCTAACTTTATGGCTAGAGAAAGCAACCTTACTTTATGGCTAGAGAAAGCAACCTTATTTGCTTTATGACGAAAACCACTTTCTCCTTTATAGATGAAATACTAGGCCCCTGTTTAGTAACCCAGTTAAGAAAAGAAACCCCAGATTTAATGTGGAAAAAAGCGCTGTATGTCTTCAAACAGAAGAAAAAAAAAAAACAACCTGCTTTATGGCCACCTATTTGTACCCGCTTTTTTATTCCCCGTATTCACTCAGCGTTAGTGTGTGTGAGTGTTTGGATGTGTGATCGTGGGTTTGGAGTGTATTCTGTTAACCTTGATAGTGAAAACTTTGACCAGCTTAGTTTGGTTTAATCCAGATTTAATTACTTTTTTTTTTTTTTGTATTAGCGATTTGGGGAAATACCGGTGCGAGTAGGCCAGGTCATTACAACACAAGTCGTCCTGACAGTATCTGTAGACAGAGGCGTTATTAGCGGTAGGGGAACCAGATGGCGAAAAGGAAAGCCGGCGGCGTAGCTACAATGGCGCTAAGGGCCAACCGAGCCTGGACCAACAAGTCAAAGGGGCCCAAAGGGATCTGCGAAAGATAAGTCGTTTAATATTTTTAAGACATGCGAGCATTGAGTGCCTTGACGTCATGACTTGTAAATATTTTGTTACCGTTACTGAGTGAGAGGACACTGTTACATGTAAAAGTCGGAACATGACGCTGGAATGTCTTTTTACAATCCCTCTTTTCAACTCGTGCCTTCGTGGATATTTAAAACCTTCTGGATGGGCTTCAAAAATCTGGTTTGTACACGGATCTCGAAAACGGCTCTAACGATTTTTCTTAGATTTTATCAGTTCATGTATATCGCTGAGAAAAGAATTACTAGCTCGCTGGCCACACTTGGGAAACTCTGGTTTTACCGTTATCATTTTTCATAGTATGACAAGAAATAAATTTATATTTGACTAGAGAGCTAGAAAGTATATACTTTGAACAGATTACATGTCTTCGGGTATTCCCTTATCTAGGCCCTATTCATTCAAGAGTTGAATAAATTAATGATCAGGTACATTTTGTCTCCTTAGCCTAGATCTAAAGGCCTAGCATTAGAATAGTAGAAGGTCTGGTAGATGTATACTTCTATCTTGTAAACTTTGGTTGCAGCTCAGATTTATTACTTACGAGTCGACCCGGGGCCGTAGCATACGCCGCTATTTAGTGACGGGTGAACACTTCCTGAAAGACACAGTTGTCCAAATTGGGTGGGTTTGGGCAAACGACTGTGTGCGCATGCCTGGAGAGCGAGAAAGGCGTGGGTGCGGGAAGAGTGTTAGAGAGTCGGCGTGCGTGCGTAGTGTCCCCGCATGGTAGGGCGACGCAAAAGAATTATATATACAGATATAATATTGCATGTACATTCGCGAACCCAATAAAGATTCAAGAAACAGAAACAACTGACCAGGCAGCTATGTCAGGCGTCTTTGATCCACGCGCACTAAAGATGGGGTATCTGGGTGATCGCTTTTTAATGTATTTTTTTAAATTCTGAATTTGAGCTTGTGGACTAAAGAATTCTTAGGATTCTCAAACAATCGCTGTAACCAATCGGCTAGCGAAGAGTCTATGAACATGGAAGATTGTATAGTTATCTATTGTTTTTATGCTTCAGACAACGATATATAAAAGAGACTAATTCAGCTTATGCCACCACTTCAGTCAAGTACTGTTTCTTTCCCTTGTTTGAGATAACAAAACAAAGCAGTTTATTACCAATAGTTTTTTTTTATTCTTGTGTTGTCAGGTAAAAGAAATAATTGTGCAAAATTTCAACTTGATCTGAGATTGGGTGTCTGAGAAATAACGTGTACACACTTTTGGCCAGACAGACAAACAGACAGAGCTTTGTAATAAATGGATGTTAACTAGATCAATGGGTACAGAATGTTTTATTTTAAGATTATTGACATATTCAAAGAGTCCAATAATAGCCATGCATACATAATACTGGTCTTGCTTGATCAGTTCAAATTTTTTAATATTTTTTTTTTCAATACCAAAGTACGAGACCTTTGATAGTTAACACTTGTCCACAATGCAGTCCATAAAATGATCCATAGAGTTTTACAACTTAAAAGGAAACCATATCTACTCATGAATGATTCACACATTGACCTTCAGCCGACTACGAATGGTGCAATTCAAAAGAGACTCGAAAGAAAATGTAAAACAACAACAAAAAAAAAACAACCACCTCATATCTCCCTACCTCGGTATCAGGAGACATCTCAGGCCACCATGACGAGACGTTTTTGTACTGACACGTGACCTCAGGGATAATGTTTGTTCTATCACCGAGTTCAGATGATGGTCACTGTCATAGGTCACGTGTATACGAAATCACGTCGAAATGGGGGGAAAAGGGGGGGTAAGGGGGAAATTGATGTCACGTGACCGAAGTGATAAAGAAGTGGTCAAGATTTGGGTGGACACCCAAAAGAGAGAAGAATTGTTCTGTTGCACACTTGGACGCCGCCTATGACTGTATTCATTTCATTCTCTGGTAATCCTGTATGTTGATTTGTTCAGTAAATTGAAACTATTGACAGACGAAACACAAGAACGGTTGACATGTGCATGTTTAGTATGTTTTATTTCTATTCTGTGAATAACTAGCAGGGGCGGCCTTAGCAGTGCGCGGGCCTGGGGCGATTGCCCCACTTTCCAGTCCCTAAGGCCGCTGCTGCTAACAAGCCAGAAAGCTAAGGGTCCAGGGTTCATGCTCGAATAAAATGCGTCAATCTTTGAAAAAAACAAAACTAAATCCGTTTGAGCCCTGTGTACACTCTGCCGCACTTCCTGATATGTTGATTTGATTGTTGTCAAATTTCATTAAACTCTATTCTGGTGAATTGAAAAATGAATAAGAAAGAATGTCTCATCTTATCTTATAAATTACAGACTTTACAGAAGATAATTACGCGTATCCCTGTGTTAATGTAGTCGTGCATGTTAATCCGTGATGGCTACCTGGTCGTGCGGTTTGCGCGCTGAACTGTCGTTTGGATTTATCGATGGTCCCGGGTTCAAACCCTGCCCGCTCCCTGTAAAAAAAAAAAGAAGTTCTCCTTGAGTCATGTGCTAGGCCCCAACCAATCGGAGGCCCCCAAGCGGCTGCCTAGTTTGCCTATACCTAAGGCCGGCAATGGAGGGAGTAAGGAAGAAGGAGTCACAGAGAGACACATATATAGATGATAAAGATTAAAATGAGTTGGTTCTAAACGAAGTAGATTGTTGATCTAGATTTAGGTCAAATGATCTTGCGATATCATGACCTAAACAAACAAACAAAAAGTATCCCAGTCACGTGATACACTAGTTGTGTCACATGACGCTCGGGCAGTACATTATTTTTTTGTGGCATTACTATTTTGCAGGCCAAATATGGCATTATCAGGTGCATCCACATTTTTTCCCCCATTGCAATGTCTTCAAAATAAACTCGTTGCCCTCTTAGGCCTCAAACTCTGCGAACGAATCATTTTAAGATCCGGATTCCTCTTCAGAAGTATTTCTACAAAATATATTTAGTGGACGGCTAGCTTGGGGAAAGGAAGCGGGGGGGGGGGGGGGTTGAAGGTAAATGGAATGTATTCTGATAAACAGTGGCGTAGCTAGGGTGGGGAAGGGAGGAGGGGGGAAGAATTTGACAATTAGCCCGGGCCCCCAAATTAGTGTTTTTTTACATTAAATGTTACGCAAAATGCAGGGGCCCTTATAGAGGTCAAGCCCCCCAAATGATGGAAAATTTCTAGCTACGCCCTTGTCTGATAATATCAAATAGCGCTGCTATAGACAAACTAATTGATACAATTATGCTTAATATACGCTTTTTTTTAAATATATATTTTAAAAAAAAAATCTCTAAGGGGAAGAACTCCGTAATTCAAACTATATCTCTCGATAATGTAAAATTCATTTCCCCTATTCAAAATTAAACAAAATAATTAATTACCAATAATGTATTGACTGATTGATTAATTCTTTAAAAATTTATTCATGTTTTGGGAGGTACAATAAATAAGTTGTTGTTGGTTTTTTTTTGTTAAGTATCAACTAGATCCGAGATTGTGTTTGGAAGAAATTGCGTGTACAATCAACTAAAGGGTTTCAACTCTACAAATTTAGCCAAATTTTGTAATACTGAAGGATTAATTTTCCTTGTTGGTATCAAACAAAATAATTAGTTACCAGTTGTTGCTGAGGAAAAAATAACGAGTACACACTTATTACCAGGTAGACAGACAGACAGACAGAGTGAGTTCATATAAGATCTGTAAAAAACAAAAAGGGTTCAGTATTTTTTCATTGAAATCAAGAGAAAAAAAAAGTGGGGGTAAAATAATGTATTTAAAGTTTAGAAGCCGCAGTTTCAGATCACATACTGATAAATGCTTGAGAACCACCGTTCTAAGAAACGGTAACTAGTTTCTCGTGATTACATTAATGAGAGAGAGAGAGAGGGGGGGGGGAGAGAGAGGGGGAGACAGAGAGAGAGGGAGGCAGAGGGGGAGAGTGAGAGAGAGAGGGGGAGACAGAGAGAGAGGGGGGAGGAGAGGGAGGGAGGCAGAGGGGGAGAGTGAGAGAGAGGGGGAGACAGAGAGAGAGTGGGGGGAGGAGAGGGAGGGAGGCAGAGGGGGAGAGTGAGAGAGAGGGGGAGACAGGGAGAGAGAAAGAGAGAGAGAAAGAGAGGAGGGGGGAGACACAGAGAGAGGGCGAGAGAGATTGTTCTTACATCCATTGGAGGAAAACATAAAGGGGATGGGGTGGGGAGTTAAGGGTCGGGCTGTAGATCAGGTCACTGTAGTCTATGACTGCATTGAAATAAAGGAGAGATAATACATGTCTATTTTTAGTAACTTTTGCTTCAGGGAATAACGTAGACCAACAATCTAAAACAATCTTATCAACCTGTCGGCTAACTAAGTACAACATGAAACCGTTTTGCTTTGCCATGGAGTCCTTTATTCTAAAGTCTTTTTTTTTGTTACTCAGAAAAAAGAAGAGATTTTAAAAATATTTCTTTCAAGCCATGACGTTTGAACTTTCTTCTAAATAATACTTTTTTGTTTGTACGGTTCAAAACCTCTGTACATTTGGGTGTAAGGAGTGGAGACTCTGGTTGCTGGACAGTTTCTGCAAGTAAACTGGCTCTCAGCATACAACCAGAGGCTCATAATTTTTCTTAAAATACTTAAACCAAGGGGCTAATGCTACTGGATATACATGTAATCTAATAAAGGGGACTCTACTTTTAATTAAAAACAACATTCCATAGAAACCGCCTTTCAGGTACACCCTCTCTCCGATATGCAAGACTAAATGCATGACGCGTAGGACGTAATCATCTTCTTTTTTTGAAGTAACGTCTGTAGTATATAACATAAGGTAAGAAAAGATAAGATCATTTTTATTTAGCAAAATCACAACAGAGCAGAAGACGAGTGTCAAAAGTAGTCGATAAATTGGGTCATATTTTTGATGTTAGAGAAGGAACTATTCCATTCGTCGTCTGCTGCTAAATGGTTGAGCAAAGCGTGACTCGTTTTGTAGTCAACGCGCATTCTCTTAAAAGGGAGGGGGTGGGGGGCTAGTCGTAAAGAGCTTGGCTTCCGAACCGAGCTGTCTCGGGTTCGAATTTCGATTAAGACTGGGATTTTGAATGTCACAAGTTTTATGACGCCCCGAGTCCACGCTTATCTTATAGGATACAGACGTTACTTCCAAAAAGAAGATGATTACGCCCTAAGCGTCATGCATTTAGTCATGCAAATTAACCAATGACTTAAATTCTGCCAAGTCACTGGTTTTCCTGGCTAGCTCAGGCAACCCATTCCATGCTCTAATAGCACTAGGGAAGAAAGAGTATTTGTACAAATTTATCCTAGCATATGGGACGAGGAATGTGCCTTTATCTTTGTGTCTTTCTGAGTATCCAACTCTAAAGGGTGCCTGACATTAGTAGGGGAATGTAAAGGTTGGTCGTTGTGCTGGCCACGTGACGACCTTTACATTAAGTGCTGTATAGGTCGCAGGGTCGGAAAGGGGCATTTCTCTCTTACTTTTATATTCTATTATATGTGTCCAACATTTCATTACAATCAGTGACGTAAGCATCATGGTGCGAAGGGGGGACATTGCGCCCCGGTCCATTACCATAAGGGGCCCATTAGGACCACTATAAAATAAATTAAAAAAAAAAAAAAACTTGAAATAATTTTTGAATCTAAGAATTTTAATGTATCGAATTTATATCACTGGTAACATAAGTCATTAACTGAATTATGTTTAATTACACTAATTGGCCAACTTGATTTAGAGCAGTGTCGAGAACCTGCATGCGAAATGCCTTTTGTAAATGCAATAAGTCTGCATACAGAGAGACTCGGAGTTTTTTAAATTATTGTTTTAAACTGTAAATCTGCCAGGAGAATTCCCGCCATTATTTTCTTGCATTCAGACCCATGGGCACCTTAGATTTGCCCTTGCAGTGTTTTTTGTGTAGGCCCCTTCAGTTTTTCGAAAGCTTGAATAAGAATCCACTTTTTAATAATAATAGCCTACTACTGATATCTTTAATGGTCTGATAGATAGACACAGTATTCGTTAAATGTAATATTCTTATCTTATCTTATATAATACAGACGTTACTTCAACTTCCAACGCGTCGTGCATCTAAACCAATGGCTTAAATTCTGCCAAGTCACTGGTTTTCCTGGCTCAGGCAACCCATTCATGGCATATTTTAGTATTTAAAAAAAAAGTATTTTTTTTATTTTGTGGAGGTTAAGGCTCTGGGTTGAGGCGTGGTGGGGGGGGGGCACGATTCCCCGGGCGCCACACGCAGAGAGGTGCCAAAAAATTATTGTAGATATTTTAGGTAATACATTTTAAGGTTATTTGTGTTATATTAGAATGCCAGTAGGTCGACTTCCACAGGACATTCTGTATGGCGATCTAACAGAAGGCAGGAGAGCCGCTGGTCGCCCACTTTTACGTTATACGGATGAATGCAAACGCGACATGAAGCTCTTCAAAGTCGACACTGGCAGCTGGGAAGAGATGGCACTGGACAGATCCACATGGAGGAAAGGTCAAAGATTGCAGATGTCATACACAACAGAAGCAGAAAGAAGGGTGAAAATGCAACGGCGCCTGGTGATTTCAATGCCCAACCTGCGATCGCAGCTGTGTATCAAGGATTGGCCTCTTTAGTCACACAAGAAGTTGCAAAGGGAAAAGATCATCTCTCGAGACGTAAAATGCCACAGATTATTATTAAATACTTTTTATTTAAAAGCCTATAATTCTATGTTTATGGAAAATAGGTGGAAAAGGGGGGGGGGGCACCAATAACGTTTCTTGCCCAGGGCACACAATTTGCTAACTACGCCTCTGGGGTCGATACACTACCATAACCCTGAGCTACATTTATACATTACGAGAAGGCCACAAGTGGACGCTTCTTAGCTACGACTGTCCCAAGAAAATATTACTAACTGTAGGACAATTATTTGTCAGAAATAATGCGAAAAAAAATGTTTGAAAAAAAGTTGCTTACCGGACGAATTTCTTTTCGTAATCTTTATTGTGGAGGACACTCTGTTTTGTGGGTGCCTGGGGTCGTATCCCCGTCTGCTCCACCCCAAATCTTGCCCTGGCTCCAGAGGCGTAGCTAGAGGGGGGGGGGAGGAAGGGGCCCCCAAATGAGTGTTTTTTACATTAAATATTACGCAAAATGCAGGCCCCCCCCCTGCCCAAAGAGGTCAACTCCCCGGGTCCCTAAGTGATGGCAGATTCCTTGCTGCGCCTCTGCCTGGCTCTGCTACTTTGTAATTGTACTTAATTAGTGCAATAATAGCAAAACAAAACAATGACACTGCAACCTTTCCATCACCGCCCTTATTATCTGTTTCGCGCCATTGTTTCCACTTGTGCCCTGATGAAGTTTGTGTGTGGGCCTGACTATAAATAGAAACTGATTCAGACACACCATGTGCCATGTGACTTATAACAACCAATGAGGTTGTAATGTTGGAGTCGTCCGATAATACAACTTTCCAATTATTACGATAGACCAGCGGTTCTCAACCTTTTTTTTTTTTAACCTCGGCGACCCCCCCCCCCCCAAGACAATTGTAAACTAGGCGGCGACCCCCAACCATAAAATCTTTTTCGTTCACTGGCTTAGGTAAATGGAATTTAGTTAGTGTTCAATTTTCATCACTACGTGATTAGATCATCTCCATAGAAATGTTTCATCCCCGCAATGGTATCACGACGGCATTTGATGGACAGTAAATTCAGTTGTTGAAAAAGTATTCTGCAACAAGGACGATGTGGTCCGCAACAAATAAAAAAAAAAAAGGAAAAAAGTATAGTGTCATTCTTATCCCCTGGCTACATGTTCATGTTCTTAGATCTAGCTTTGTTATTCCCACTTTTTATGTTATTGATATTTGACGATCGTCTCATAATTTGTTTAATATAATCTGAATAATTTTCCAAATCTACGGCGTTCAGAATATAAATGTATATCGACTAGAGCACAAATATGCTTGTTATGACACGTGAAGGACACACAGGAGGGGCTCGTTATAGCCATGGCTGGCTACCCACCTAGGAGAAGGAAAACTCTGAATTCAAACTTCTGTTGCCTTGCAGCTATACCCAATCATGGGAGAGGCTTCGGGAGCCAACCCTGAGGAAAAATCAGGAGCAGGCGATCCTAAGGCAGTTTGCAGCACCCAGTGCTACACTCTGGCAGAACCTGCTACGCCGCTGACCCCAAACTGTATAGGTACTGCCGTTCCTTTGGATACATCAGCTGCGTGGAGTGGGGGGAACTGATGTGTTCCGACCATAACTAATGCCCAGGCATTCATCTCATTTCCATGAGATGATCCATAGTCGCTTCGCTACTGAAGGAGGGCATATATAAATCATATCATATATATATAATATATATAAACTTTCGATGAAAATAGCCCCCCCCCCCCAAAAAAAAATAAAAAAAATCAATTTTCCGATGGCCTTAGGCGACCCTCGCGAATGGTCAACCGACCCCCAAAGGGGTAGAGACTCACACGTTGAGAACCCCTGCGATAGACCCAGAGAATGAAACAGGAGTAATTTTTAGGCCCATTGAACGGAACAAAGTTATTTTTAACTTACAAAACGAAAGCTGTAGATCTAGGTCATGGAAATTTTTATATGCTAACCCGATACGTTGAATAAGAGCTTTATTATATTTTTTTTTTTAGTCTGCAAAAGAAAGCGTCGAACATGATTCGAATTGTAAGTTAGTGCTAGATTCTCTGTCCTTGTTTTATTTATAGAAATACGAGATATGAGACCTTTTGCTGATAATAAAAGCCAGGGAAACATTTTGGAGATGACTCTCTATGACTAAGATATTGAAAGGCAGAATATTATCATACATGTAGTGATGGGAATTAAACTAAATTTTTTTAGTTAAACTAAAACTAAGTTTGAACTAAAAAAAAAGTAATTAAACTTTTAGTTAATCACAAATGGAAAAAAATAGTTTAAACTAAGAAACTTTGGTTAAACTTTTACTAACTATTTTGACCTTTTTTAAGGACGAAACAGCCAAACATGAAAAATATAAAGCACAACCATTCTCTTTAGCAAAATGTAATAAACATTTATTTGCGCACATGAAAAAAGATTTAAATGTCTCTATAGGATAGATGTAGTCAATGTAGATCTTAATAGAATCACCAGAATGATACTATTATAGAAAGAAATTAGAAGTAATTGTCTAAGTTCTAATATAAGTTACCTTTAGAAGTAATGATAAAACTGCATGTTGACTCTCTAACTAACTCTAGATTCTAGAATATTATGGATCTAATATCTTCTACAAACGAAATGATCAGAAATATAATCTGGATCTAGAATTAGATCTAGCTACTAGCCCTATATCAAATAATTAATATTTTTATCTAAAATCTAAGAAATACTAGTTACTACTACTACTAGATCTAAAATCTAGATAGAGTCTAGTAGATTTCATAGTAACTCTAGATCTAGAGATTTTAGATTATTATAATTTTGATTCTAACTAGATATGGGTATTTAGATCTATATACTCTAGTAGATAATACTAGATCTAGATAGTAGAGATAAGTATAATTATAAAAGAAGTAGATGAAGATCTAGTCTAGATTTAGTTAATTTAGTATTAGATCTAGTATAGTGATGACTATTATTAGTTAGTATTATAGTCGTTATAGATCTATCATCTATGCATCTTAGCCTGTCTTAGTATAATGAGTAATCTAGATCTAATCTAGACTCTAATTCTAGAATAGTAGAATCTCTAAACTAATAGATCTAGTCTAATAAAGTAAAGTAATATATATATATATATATATATATATATATATATATATATATATATATATATATATATATATATATATTATAAATCTATATTATTGACTTATAATTTTTAATTTACATATAGATCTAAGACTAAGACTACTAAGAGTTAGACTCTACTTAAGACTAAAATAATTAAATATAGACTATTATTACTATAGATCTAATAGTAGTAATAGACTAATACTAAGCTAATAGACTAGACGTCACTAGACTCTAACTCTAGATCTATCTAGTTAAACGTTTTAAAATAAAAAGAGTCGACATTTCTTTTAGATCTATAGTCAAGCAAAAATTTTTCGCCTGTAGCTATACAGGAACACACAGCAAAATGTAGATCTATAGAAGCAAGGAATTATCAGGATTTATCAATCAGCGAAACTTGCTAGAAATATAATCAATACGTTTATTTTTCTCGCCTTTCAAATGCCTTGAATTGGCGGGAATAGCGACCATTATAGGGTAAAGGTCAAAAGGCTTTCTAATGACCTGTGCACCCTCTGGTTTATTCTCATCTCCATTATTCATTATATATATTCTCCAAATTAGCTTGTAATGTATGTACCGGTACATTTACTAAAAGACATTCTAATCAAACCTCATCAACACAGAGGACAGATTCATTTAAGACCATTTTTAAAGTACTGGTTTATCAGAGTGAACAAAAGGCGCAAGCGACTGCTTTTGTGGAAACAATGCCTGAAGGCCACTGTACTGTCCTCTCATCATAGCCTTGACCTTGAGCGTAATTTAAAGAAAGATTATGATTGTTTATTTATTGGAGTATTTGTACAGCCAGTTACATATACTTGAAGTATGGTATTAGTTCAGCCAGTTCTGCAGACTTCTGGTTCTCACAAATTTGAAAACCTACAAATGAATCTCTGATTGCATTCTGAATGCGACAACACATGTACCGGAAGCTCAAAATTGGAACCAGTGAGGTCTGCCCATGTGGAGTGTCACCAGAGAATGCCGACTATGTCCTCCAAAACGTCTCTCTTTACCAAGAGGCCCGTACAAGACATTGGCCCCAAAACACCCCAATAGAAAGAAAACTATATGGAGAGCTCCCTGATTTGGAAACCACTGCGCAGTTCATCTCATGTATTGGTCTAGTCATCTGAACACTCCAACATACAAAATGAGAACTAAGAAGAAGAAGAAGACTCTGATATCTTTGGATATTTCGTCATCAGAACTTACAAAACAATTTCAGAAAATAATGCAAATTTAATCAACTTTTAATATTTCTTGAATGTTGTCAACTATGATATAGAAAAGTGACGCAGATTGGATCTCACGCATAATTGCTACTAAAATTGCATTGCCCTACAGGTCTAATATCTCTTTTTGAATCTGTGGGTCGAGGTAAAGGCTTATGTTTTTGTTTTCTTAAGAATTTATGTACTGCTAAAATATTGCCGTTGTTACTTGTGTCCCCTAAGTGATAATCTTCACGATGACCACTAAACGAAAGGCGGTTGTATGCTTAACCCTTAAAGTGCTGAGCTGTTTTACAATGAATGCATAAACAATGGAGGCTAACTACCACACGCGCCTTAAGGGTTAAGTAAAACATAACATTCACTAAGCGATGAATTACTTTCAGTCAGTAATTGTCAACTTCTTCAATGTTTACATCATACACCGTTCTCAGTCGTCCATGTCTGTATGTTAAGCAAACTTGTTGATGAAGTGAAGTCATTAGTAAGCCTATCATGTTTTTGTTTTTTTTACAAAGCTTGTATCAACTCACTCAGGTCAAAAGTTTGTACAGTTGTTTCTCCCACACCCAGTGTCGGATCAAGCTGAAGTTTTGCACAACTATTTCTTTTACCTCTCAAAAAAAGAATTAAAAAAAAAACAATTAGTTAATTAACTATTTTTGATTAATTATTTAGTTAGGTATCTCTAACTAGGGAAAGGTAAAAGGTGATATAAGTTGAATTGATCCACTTTATATTATGTAGATAGAAAAGTTTGAAACTAGCATTAGATAACTGTAAAGTCTTCTATTATCATAAGCACTTCAAAATTTTTTAGATTTAGGATAAACTGCCTTTGCTTGTTGAGCATCTAATGTTATGCCACTGGTAGTAGACAAATGAAGCTAAGTTGCTTACTTTAAAGAAAAAAAAGCAGGAAAAAAATGGTTTAACCCTTAAAATGCGTGTGGTAGTTTAGCCTCTTAACATCAGAATTGTAATTCCATTCCTTTTAAAACAGCTTAGCTCTTTAAGGGTTAATTAACATGGAGGGAAAAACCAAAAGAAAGAATGGGACACAAACGTCATCACCAACGCACTGTTATCACCGTCACATTGTTATTCCAAACTTTGCCCTAGTTGTCTAGTTAACTATTTTAAAGTGTGAACTAAATTGTTTAATTCTGGTTTTCAGTCATCTGCATAGCCAGGTTTTGGTTCCTACGTCCGAAACGATAGCTCAAAGATATTTAAAACTTCTGACACTTGCCAACTTTTCGCCGCCAATATTGATGTTCAATTTAACTCTTTCTCTCCTAATTTATAAATTTTGTGTTATATAAAAAGAGCATGCATTCTCCTATAACTATATACCAAAAGTAAAACGTTTTCTGATTACAAACAAAACTGTTATTGAAGTTTGATCATCACACGGTAGAATGACAAATATTAAAAATAAACAATGTCAGAACTTGGAAAAATAATTACGGAGATAAAGAGTTAAATCCCTGTTGGCTATTGGTCATAAGGGGAGATGAGGATCCTAGCCATGGAATTGAGATGCTACAGAGAGATCCTAGGTATCACATTTAAAGACCGCATTACAAACGAAAGATCAAAGACGGTTATTACATCGACTGGACCTCACGCTGCCCTGCTAACAATTGTAAAAAAAAAAAAACAAAAAAAAAACGCAAGCCAATCTCTATGGTCAGATTAGGCCTACAGTGTCTTCGGGGCTTGCAAAGACCTTCCTTCAGGGAACAGCACCAGAAAAAGAGGAAGATGGGAAGACAACATAAAAGAATGGACGGTCTTGCCATTGAGAGAGGCTCTATCCAAGGCAAAATACAGTGAGGAATGGAGAAAGACGGTCGACGAATCTTGTGTGGTGCCCCAACGGTCCAACAGACTAAGGGTTAGGTAAAGGGGAAGTCCTGTTTATGCGCATCACCAATTCTTCTGTCCCTGCCAGACCATCTATGAATCTATGGCATCCGCAAAGCGAAAGTCATTCATTCTTCTTCGTCCAACGCTTTACAGTACCTACGTAACATTCTAGAACATCTTCCATGATTAGTATTATTACAGCTTTTATATAGCGCTACTTTCATGCTTATAGCATGCTCAGAGCGCTTTTGGTCCAATCTCATTGGTGGACCAGTGGAGGGGGGGGAGGGGTATCTAGGAGTAGGTTTTCCGTGCTGCCTTTAGGCGTTCAGTAAACACAACTCTGCCCGAGTCGGGTGTCGAACCTCGAGCCTTCTTCTAGGTAGCCAAGCCAAGCCAAGTTCAAGCGCACTTGGCCGCGCGACCACGCTTGTTCAAGAAAGATATTCTAATAAGTTGATGAAAGCAGGCAGCCTTGGTGAACTCCAACTAAGGTTTCAAAGCAGTCCCCATGTTATTGCTGCACTCGTGGCCTTCAAACGTTCTGGATGACTTTAATTATGTTTATTTAAATTAATATTCTAATAACTGAAAGGAGGCGAACTCAACGAGACATAGATGTTTATTTACAGGACATCACAAACACATGTAGAACAACATGTCTTGAGAACAGCATCTTTACATCAGCTCTCCCTTGGGCGGAAATCGTTCTCTCTACAAAATCAACATCCTTCCTGTCTAGTCACTGATAGTGCGCACCTTCTTCCTACACAATCTTGAATGGCGGTGTGCATGGCAAGGTTATAACAACATTGTACTTTCCCATTGTCACCATGAGTGTCCTAGTCTCAGACTCTGTTAAAAACTTTCTTAAAATAGAAAAAAAAAGGACAAAGAAGATTCTGTTGGTGTTGAAAGTTGAAGGTATTTTTCGCATAGTATCTCTAGGTTTAGAATTCATTAACTGATATGTAATCTTTTTTTTTTAATTGACTCTTGTGTTGTCTGGTAATTGAAATAATTGGGCAACATTTTAACTTGATCTGAGATTGGGTGTGGGAGAAATGGTGTGTACAAAGTTTTTATTAGACATACAGAGTGAGTTGATATAAGCTTTGTAAAAATTAACCAAGTAGCAAATTAATTATTGGTTATTATTTTTTTTTCTTTGATACCAATAAAGGAAATTAATCCCTTAGTATTCACAGATAGGTCTAAATATGTGAGGTTTCGTCCCCTTAGAATTGTTGAAATAATTGAACAAGTTATTTCTCTCAGACCCATTCTAGGATCAAGTTGAAACTTTAAAACAATTATTTATTGTACCTAACAAAACATCAATTTAAAAATTATCCAAATGTCAATTAATTATTTATCTTGTTTGATATCGAATAAGGAAAATAAATTCTACATTATTGAGAGAGATCGGTGTCTAGAATTCTTTTCCTTGGAAAAGTCTTAATTTTTTATGATTTTTTTTGAATGTTTTCTTTGTTTGTATTTCTCTCTCTCTCTCTCTCTCTCTCTCTCACCTTACACCAAGCCTCACACACACACACACACACGCTGATATACGCCCACATTCACACTCTTTCTCACTCACACATATACTGTTTACAAATGATCTCAAGACACACCTTTCAAACTAAACTGAATCATGGCATGACTTATCGGTGAGACCTTAAGACAATAAAGTCACTTTACTCCCTAGTGTTTGTCACGTGAGGTTTGCCACCAAATAGTGTATAACACAGGGTTGAATGAGTTATATGTGTGTAATGTTTCGGCTGTTCCTTCAGGGTTGAACGTTATTACATCCTAGCCCTAACCTCCCAAATAGAAGGCAGGAGATGGCGACGTGCAAGGTTCGAACCCGGGACCACTAAGACAACAGCACAGAGCGCATTCCACTAGACAAGGTAGCCACAGACTGCACAGTACTTGTTCATTGCTAGAAAAAAAAAAAACTCCAGATCTTTTATTAACATTTAAGTACCTAAACACTATTAATAGTTCTCTGCGGGTAACTGGTTTTATTATCCCCTATAACTGCTACTCAAGGTGAAGGCCAACGTTAGTCAGACAATAACAGCTATCTAGGTCAACAATGTTTCGTTTTTATTTAGTAAATAGTAATAGGTGTTTTCAAGCTTCTTTAATCACAGTCTTTAGTTTACAATGACATAAAAAAAAAGACAAGTCGATAAAGAGAAATCTGAGGGTGATATAATAAAACCTTTTTCCAAGACCAGGCGAAGACTGTCAAAAGAAAACTTGACCTGGACACCGACAGACCACATTTATCTCTGTGCCGGATGTGGCAAAACGGGTAGATCTCATATAGGCAGTGCTAGATTTACCTACAGGTAACATAAGTCATAGCTTATGCCCCCCCCCCTGCTTGCCCGGGGCCCCTTACAGCTGTTACAGGGATATTTTTCAATCATTTGTAAGAAAAAGCAAAGAAAAAAATGCCTTACAAGGATCCCCATATTTCTAAATTATAGCTTAGGGTCCTATCAAGATTAAATCCGGCACTGCAGCTAGGACTGCGTAGCCACGCGACATACTGCACTCCGCCTTAATCTTTGTACTTGAAAACAAGCCTTATTATAATAAAACATAAAGATAAACGAAAGGACAAAGAGGAAGACTGTGAGTGAATCCATTAAATATTTCTAAAGAGCTTGATAAACGAGTTCATCTTTACCATAATACACTTCGATACTCTTTGCTTTGTTTTTGCTTTTTACGATGAGGCAAAGTTGGCAAAACATTTACGCCTCGTTGAAACCAGGGCCGGATTTAAGTGGAAGGCAGGTGAGGCTACTGCCCGGGGGACTCCGCAAGGAAGGCGGCCTTCAGAATAGATAACACAAAATTATCAGAATTTCGACGGGTCAGAAACGTGTACTTTTTTTTAGCTTTATATATATATATATATATATATATATATATATATATATATATATATATATATATATATATATATATATATATATATATATATATATATATATTCTCCTTTTTGCGAGTTTCAGCGTGTATCTGTAGATTATGTCAAAAGTACTATTTCAAAGATGCCAAATAAGTCATGTGACCTTGATCCCATTCCAACTTCCTTGCTCCTTGAATGTTTAGATGATCTTGTACCCACAATTACTAACATTGTGAACTCTTCACTGACTTCAGGCATTGTACCACAGCAATTTTACCATGCACTTGTCAGGCCCTTATGAAAGAAATCCAGTCTTGACCCGAAATGTCTAAAAAACTATCGCCCGGTATCAAATCTTCCCTTCCTGTCAAAGCTTCTGGAGCGCATCGTGTTAGCGCAAATTCTTTCTCATCTTGAACAGTACTGTCTCTTTGAAGAATTTCAATCTGCATATAGGAAGTGCCGAAGCACAGAGACAGCAGTGGTCAGGGTACTAAACAACTTACTTCACAATTCCGACAAAGGCCACATATCAATTCTTTCCATGCTGGACTTGTCCGCAGCCTTTGATACGCTAGACCATGAAATTATGATGGCCAGATTCTCTGCAACTTTTGGTTTAGCAGGAGTCGTCCTAAAGTGGCTTGGATCCTACCTGACGGAACGCACTCAAAGTGTCGTTGTTAACGGGACAGAATCATCAAGCTTACTTTTGAAGTACGGAGTACCCCAAGGATCAGTTCTAGGCCCAGTACTGTTCACTATGTATACATATCCACTCAGCGGTGTCATACGGCCAACCGGCATCTTATACCATTTCTTTGCCGATGACTCACAGTTATACGATTCCTCAGTACCCTCAGAGGTGTCGCATCTGGCTGAGAAAATCAGTGGTACCGTTGCAAGGGTGAGCGATTGGATGGTTGAAAATAACCTCAAGATGAACGAAGACAAGACAGAAATAATTAAGATTGGCACTAGGAACAATGTCTCGAAAGTTAAAAGCACAGATTCTCTCTTTATCACGAACTGCCATGTTCCTTTTGTCCATGTAGTGCGGAATCTTGGAGTTTTCTTCGACTCAACACTATCTTTCGACCCACACATAAGTCAGCTCTGCAAAGGTCTTTATCTGCAGCTGCGCAAATTAGGCCAGATCCGACCATATTTAACAACGGAGTCAACAAAACGCTAGCTGTGGCATTCATACTCTCCCGCCTTGACTACTGCAACGCCGTGCTAGCAGGTACACCTGATGACAAAATAGCCAAGCTGCAACGTATACAGAAAAACGTCGCTCTAATAGTCCTTAAAAAAACTAGACAAGATTCTGCTACTACGCTCTTGCGCACACTACATTGGCTTCCCATGAAAGCGAGAATCGATTACAAGGACGCCAAACTTTGTCATCAGTGTATATATAACAACGAAATGCCCTTGTACCTTAGCGAACTGATCACTCCATATGTCCCCCAGAGAGCCCTGCGCTCAATGGACTCAACGCTTTTAGTAGTGCCACGTTTCTCCCTCAAAAGCTACGGTCTGCGGGCTTTTTCAGTTCACGGACCAAAGGTTTGGAACTCACTCACCATTGATCTCAGACAGACAACATGCTACACCACTTTTAAGAAGAACATTAAGACCTATCTGTTTAAAACTTTTTTAGATTAACTGTCATTGTAACTGTCGTGTTTGTGTTTGTAATGTTATTACAGTGCCTTGAGCCTACATTTGGTTTGTTAACAGCGCTTTATAAATACAATTATTATTATTATTATTTACCGCTAACACTTTAAATCTTAGGTCGGTTGGCAATAGTTGGCAACACTGTCGTGATTAGGAAGTCTCTGCTCGTAGCCTGCTCGTAATATGCAAATTTTACAAACTCAAAATATACGCTTTTTAAAAAATTAAAATATAGATACTAAATATTTTTATTAGAATACCATCACAAATAATAAGAGGAGGTCAAAGAAAGCGCTTCAGGGACACCCTCAAAGTTTCTCTGAAGACGCTCAGCATAGACTCAGCCACCTGGGAGACAGAGGCACATGACAGAGCATCATGGCGTCGCGCTGTGAAAACTGGCGCACAGGTTGCTGTGGAAAAGAGAACCAAGCTGGCAGAAGAAAAACGCCAGAGAAGAAAAGCAAGACAAACGACACTAGCTGCAGCTGGAATAACCTGCCCAGTGTGCGGCCGAATATTCCGGGCTCACCAGCCACATTAGGAGGCATAAAACCCCCAGTGCAAAGCCCTCAGCCCCCTGGATGACAAAGTGGTCATCATCGAACCACGATGGACGAACTATATATATAATAAGAGTCAAGATTACAAAAATTCTATATCTTTCTTCTAAAGTGTGCGATGCTTTTAGATATAAGTATTATCATTCATAAGTGGATCTTTAGTAAGTAAAGCTTTCGAAAAAAGTGTAGGGGCCTCCACAAGCTTAAATCCGACGATGTGTAATAAAACATTAGACAATTTAAAACTTGTGATAGCCATCACTCCGTCCAGCTTCTATTACGTAATATATAAATCAAACTACTTAACACTTCAAAATTTACGAATTCTTTTAAAACAATTCTTACTCTTAAGCGAGCAGTTCTTGTTATATGTACATTTTATTTCGAAAACATTTTTTCTTAAAATTTTCAAGGTAATAAGAAAGAATTCTCAACTCTTTAGCCGCATTGCGAAAACTCGTAGTCAACTTTTATATCATCTAATCTCATCTCTGCCTGTGGTCCCATCTGGGTTATAGGCCACCAACCAGCTTCCTCCAGGCATCTCGGTTCTGGGCGAGTCTTCCCAACTGTCCCCACGTCTTGCCCATCTGCACTAAAAATCCCTAAATGAAAGAAAACCCGAGATTCGAACACGGACCGCTCGGTTCGGAAGCAAAGCTCCTTACCCACGCTGCCACCAGGCCCCTGTTTGTGGTATAGCGGCCAATTAAAGTTAAGTTCATTTCTGTTTACAAAGAATTTTATTTACGTTTTAATTCAAGTTTCGTATATTAGCATAATATAATCACACGTCAACAACGGTTTGATTGGACTAGATGTATGAGGCTATAGCGGCCAATAGTCCAACGACCGTGTCACCACATTATCTACAAAATATTATTCGGCCTTTTCTAGCATATGTCACCGTAGGCAATCTAGTTTGTTGTTATCCGTGACATCTATATAATGTATTCATTTAGAAGGTATGCAAGGAGGCGGGGGTGGGTGTGTTCACCTCTAATGACTGTCAGTCACAACTGTGTCGTCATGGTGTCATTATCAGGAGCTAGTATTTGGACACTACTGCTGCCAAGACGTTTATTAGTAGACCAAGGGAGAGATCACGCCCTGAGGAGCCATTTTTACATTTTTTTTTGTCTGGTTAACAGAGCAGAGAGAAAAAAAGGGGGGAGGAGTGGATGAGTGGGGTATGTAGATTGTTAACACCTGAGTTAATCAGAGCGTATAAATAATATGAGATAGGTGTCCCATTGTTTGGTCACGTGTCTGCATCTATCGGCTGCTTTGTCCTCTTAGGCCACGCCCTTATTTCTGAGCTCTCTTTTGAAGAAGGTACTTAAGTTTCTATTGTACCATTAATATTTTTCTTTCAGTCTTTTTCTATGACATTGAATGGCACGATATGAAAAATATATCCAGTCAAGTTCAAGGTTGAGGCTAAATACAATCACTTTGCTCAGAGGCGAAGAAGTTATTCAAAGCTTTTTTTTTTCTCTAAAGGCATTTCTTTGGGACTCGGCCCACTGCCCACATCGCATTATAAAGATCCTAAGTGCAGTTCCTCTGACTTGGCTCATTTATCTTTTGAAACAGTTAGTAATATCCTTGATGTTATAATGTCATGCGAGAGAGACAGAGAGAGCGTGATAGACAGAGAGAATGAGAAAGAAATGGAGATAAAGAGAGATAAAAAGAGAGAGAGAAAGCGATAGGTAAATAGAATGAGAAAGGAAGAGTGAAAGAGAGACAGAGAGAACGAGAGGGAAATGGAGAACGAGGAAAGTGGTACAGAAAAGAGAGATAGTGAGAAAAAAAGATTTAAAAAAAAGAAAGAATCGAGAGAGAGAAAAAGAGATAGATGGTGCTACTTCTCTAAATTTTTCTGTTCATAAACCCATAAACGAATTTTAGAAGAAAGATTTATTTTGTTTTTATTTGTATCAATAACTCTGTAATAATACTATATTCTGTCTGTCTGTCTCTCTCTCTCTCTCATACATGCATAACAACAAACAACTTGGTCTTGGTACGATTACCATCATAAATGTCTCCTATGCAGTGGACAAATAATTATTTCGCCTTTTAATGTAAATAGGGCTAAGAATCAAATGATTGGCTAAATTTGAAACCAGGTCATGTAGCAAAGGATCGAGATTACTCAGTTGACCTACTATTCAAGTTTGACCTGAACGTGGGGGGGAGGAGGAGACAAGTGTAAATTTTTTGAACCGGGAGAGAAAATGATAGTACAAAAAGGTTATAACCTGAATATTGGACGTTTCTTCTTCATAGGCGCGGTGGCCGAGTGGTACAGCGCTTGGCTTCCGAACCTGGGACCAATTTGAGCTGAGAGGATTTAGAGGCGCCCAAAAAATCCCAAAGTTGAAAAAATCTACGAGATTCGAATCCAGGACCTCCAGTTCGAAAGCCAAGCACTTTACCACTCAGCCACCGTGCCTCCTTTCTTGAAACTAGCGAAAGAGCAATCCAGAAAGTTAATTCCATCCAGATGACTTTTGCTAAACTTTTTTTTATCTTATCTTATATAATACAGACGTTACTTCAAAAAAGAAGATGATTACGTCCTACGCGTCATGCATTTAGTCATGCATATTAACCAATGACTCAAATTCTGCCAAGTCACTGGTTTTCCTGGCTAGCTCAGGCAACCCATTCCACGCTATAATAGCGCTAGAGAAGAAGGAGTATTTGTACAAATTTGTCCCAGCATATGGGACGAGGAATGTGCCTTTGTTCCTTCCAACTTTGTTCTGACATCAAAATATGTTTGGTATAGTACAAACATGCTATGAATGTACATAAGACTTTGTCCTCAATATGAATCTTCTTATCCTGCTTAATGGATGTACCACTTTCAATGCCAATGCTGTAATAGGTCTGTCTTGTAGATGTAGGCCCTTTGTCTGACTTGCACAAATGACACAGGAGATGTCCGAGTATTTTGTACGAGTGCATTTCTTGCGAGTATATAGTTCGTTCATTGTGGTTCGATGATGACCAATTTTGTCATCCAGGGGGCTGAGGGCTTTGCAATGGTGAGACCTATGTGAGCCCGAACTTTTCGGCTGCAGACTGGGCAGGTTATTCCAGCTGGGGCTACTGTCATTGGCCTTGCTTTTTTTTTTTTTTCAGTTTTTTTTTTCTGACGCTTTTGTTTTTCTGCCAGCGTTGTTTTCTTATCCTCAGCCATTTTTGCGCCATTTTTTTTTTTTTACAGCTTGACCCCATGATGCTCTGTCATGTGCTTCTGTCTCCCAGGTGGCTGGGTCAATGCTGAACGCTTTCAGAGAAGCTTTTTGCGAGTGCTGTTTAACAGACTAACACGATCAGAGTAACAAGCAAAGAGCAAGTCCAGACTGTTGAATAACTTGAACGAATGTTAATATGTAAAGGCCACAGTCAAGTCTTTGTCCCTAGTACGATGTTGTCAACCTGAAGTCATAACAGCAAAAAACTAATGTTAACATCAGCCAAGCCATATTCCACTATCCTGTGTTCTAAGTTCTAAGTCAGTCAACTATGGTGCATAGCTATACTAAATGCCTATTATGTAAATTATATGCCACAAAAAGAAAGAAAACTGTTTCCTATCAAACCAGAGTTTTACAATAAGAATTGTGACAGGTTTGTAGTACATTTGAAATGTAGGAAACTACTAGTTATATGCTGGTGTTTCAAAAAAGTTTTTTTGACATTTTTGTTACTGCTTAAGAATTATCGTTCACTTTTGAATGAAGAGAAACTTGTATGCGCTTTTCAGTTTAAGGTTTTGTGTGGTTTACATCATAGCATTGTGTGGTTTACATCATAGCATTGTGTGGTTTACATCATAGCTTTGTGTGGTTTACATCAAAAACACTGAAATGTCACCCACAAATTACTAAACAATGTCAAAAGTGGTAACGAAAAAAAAATACAACTAACAATAGTCATGTTTCGAATGAATGACAGTTTATTTTCATATGAAACAAATAAAACTTGTATCATATAGAACACTTCCAATGAGGTAAGATTAGCATCTTGTATAGAATAGAATTAAAACATTTCTGAGTAATACAAGAGAACTCTTTTATATCTAGCATTATGTGCATTGAATTCAATGAAGTGTTTAGTACAAAACTATTTTGTAGGGTCCGTGCAATAAATACGTTCTTCTTTTCAAACCTTGTAATCAATAGGGCAAATGATGTTAAGGTCATCTGTTTTATAGGAGTGTGGTGGCCGAGAGGTTAAGTAATTGGCTTCTGAACCTGGGGTCTTGGGTTCAAATCTTGGTGAAAACTGGGAATTTGAATTTCAAAAATTTTAAGGACAACTGTGAGTCGATCCGACTTTAATGGGTGCTTGACTTAAGTTGGGGGGGGGGGGGGAAGCTGGTTAGTCGTTGTGCTGGCCACAGGACACCCTGCTCATAACTGTTGGCCAAGGAAACAGATGACCTAAAGATAGAAAAGATAGATAGTACTATAAAATAAAAGTGACTTTCCTGACCAGACAAATGTTTTAAACAATATAAACAAGGAGAAAAGTGATGACCATTAAAGACAAGACTTCGAGAGGTCAGAGGTCACTACTAGAGTTATCAATATTATGTGCTTTTTTTTTTTTTTTTTTGATACACTGTCTTTTTCAAGAAAAATTTTAAGACTTAATTAGAAATGTTAATTTTAAATATATTTAAAAAACAAAAAAAAATGAAGAAATGAAAAATTACATTTTAAGAGTTTATTGTCTCAAATGTCAGTACTGGTAGAAGAGATTTTCATCTATGGGTGAAAAAACTATAAATATCAAGTTTTTTTTTATGTATCTGGTGTACAAAATAAAGGAAGTTTAGGTAAGCTAAATTTAAAAAAAAATGTATATGATAATTTGTGAGCACTTTTTAGCACTGCAAAACTTTTCTGTTTGTATCTCAAATTGTTTCTTTAGTCGGGCAACAGTAAAATTTCAGGTCCTTGACATTGGTTAGTTCATTGTGAAAGTCCCCAGTAATTGATTTCTGTATTTGGGTCAAGTTCAACAAACAAGGAGAACTGAAGTTTATTAAGTAGACTCAAATGTAAATATATTTATATACATTACATTAACAATGGCTAATCCTAGTAAATAAAACTCTGCCGAACAAGATCACAATAAAAATGTAGGCACTGAACAAGTGGAAGACTAGAACAATAACAGCAGCGTCAACACAATGTTTGTTCTCCTATAACCTGTGACAGCCCTGTCTCAACCATGCACGAAGACAACCCCAGTCCCAAATATAATCTATGATCTTATGCAAGGTACAGAACATTGACATTGTAAGCTAGTTATTAGCCATCACCTCTGTAGCAAATCTGAAGGAGGAATTGGTCCAAGAAAAACATCGGAAGACCTTTAGCCTGTCACAAACTCTTTTCAAGCCAAGAAAAGTCTCTTCAAGTTACAGCCACTGGCTTCATTTGTGCGTCTCATTAACATAAGTGAACACCTGGTCCTTTGCCATGAGCACCTGTGGAAATAAAATGAGTTCATGATACTGTAATCTTTAAAAGAAACGCCATTCATAAAATAATTTCTTTTTATCACAATACATTTAGCTTTAAATGCACATTATGCATTATGGCTAAATCAATTCAAATTTAACAATAAGACTATTTCTTAATGGAGGGGGGGGGGGGCAGTAGCTGAGTGGTTAAGCTCTTCGCTTCCAAACCTAAGGTTCTGGATTCTAATCTTCGTAAAGGCTGGGATATTAAATTTCTGGATTTTTAGGTCAACCTTGAGTCTATCCAACTCTAATGGATACCTGGGGAAGTTGGGGAAAGGGTTAGTAAAAGCGGTTGGTCGTTGAGCTGGCAACATGACACCCTGCTCAAAGTGCTCATAAACCATTGGCCAAAAAAACAGATGACCTTAACATCATCTGCCCTAAGGATCGCAAGGTCTGAAAGAGGAACTTTACTATTTCATAACAGCATTCTTAGGAGTGACAGACATTAAGACTCAGTAAAAATTGTTCATAACATTTGCAAATCTTTTTTTTTTTACGTGTACATCACAATTAACCGAAACATTTGCTCTAATCTGAAACTTTAGATTTCTAATTTGAAAAAGAACTTTGTTCCTCACCTAATACACTGCTGAGGAATGAAACATATGTTGCTGAACCAGTCACTGCCCCTAAGGCTGCAGGATTGCGACGAACTGTCTTGCAGTAAAATGTTTTGTCAGCCTCTATATCTCCAGGTCCCCAGACCTCAACCTCAACAATATGCCAGTTAGTCAAACTGGAAATGTGGAAATTAAAAAACACATTAGAACAGAAAAAGTTTAAAACATTAAAATACCAAATATTTTAGAAATGAGTTACTTAAGAACTGAATTATTCAGAGTTTTCCAAAGAGATTAATAGCTTTAGAACATTCACTTTCAAGTCATAAACATTTACTTTGAAGTCTAGAACATTCACTTTTTAAGTCTAGAACATTCACTTTTTAAGTCTAGAACATTCACTTTTTAAGTCTAGTGCATTTCCTTGTAACACTGAACTATTTACTTAAAACTTTTCTTAGTTCAAAAACATGTTTTAGGACAATGGGAAATAACTCAACCAAAAAGTTTGTTTCTTAAAAAAAGAAAACCTCTGGCAATTTTCCCTTATAATAGCTGAATCCTGATTGAAATTACAAAAAGATAAAACCTGGACTGGAAAAGAAGTATGCACACTCCTTACTTGATAATAAAGCATTGTCTTTGAGTTTGAATATTTAATGAAGAGTGCAGCTTTTCAACTGGTTAATTAAGCAAATTGAGCAATGATGTACGTATTGCGACATCCAGCAAAAAAAAATCAAAATTCTTGATGGATCTAATTCATTAGTTTGTAAACTTGGCTTTGTGAAATAAACTACATATAAAAATTCAGGAATAATATACCAGAAGTTGGTATATTCCTACTTAGATAATGATTTTCATGAAAATTTTTCAGAATACATTGTGAGGAAACTATTATCTTATCTAATCTTATGAATTACAAATGTTACTTCAAAAGAGAAGATAATTATGTCCTAATGCATATCCATGTGTCAAATCTAGTCATGCATGTCTTGGGTATTATTGTGCTATTTTTTAATCATACAAACTTCCTAATTTAAAAACTAGAATTAAAATTAAAAACTCGCTTTTCAAAGATTACAATTAAGGTTTGTGTATTTAATAACAAAACACAGACTGGAACTTTTTTTTGTTTATTTTACTGTAAAATAATTATAATACCCACCACCAAGTTATTATCACTTAAAAAAAACAAATAAAACCTGTTTCATATTAATAGTGTTCAGCACTAGATATAGAAAAGCATCATAGTCGATGACGGACCTTGAACGCAACATTTAGGTTATCACAGATAGTGAGGCTTAGCTTGTTGATGTTAATATTAATCAATTGGTGTTAGGATTTCAAGATGACATCATCGTATTACAGACAAACAACCAACTGTGGCCTTTTGGTATTAAGCTTTGCTTGTTCTTGTGATAAGTTTTATTTTGTTAGTTCGAGATTTGCAAGTAAAACACCCGTACAAGATACTCAAACATCTTCTGAGTAAATCTGTTGGAAGTCAGACAGCCATTTTTCTTCTTCTTCTTCTTCTTCTAGCCAGCTTTATTTCTGCTGAGCTGTCAGCTCTTTTGCAGACTGTGCCAAGGAAAAAAAGTGTGCTGTTTTCTTCAGTTGTTCAGCACTGCGTACAGGGTGTTGGTTATGTTGGGCTGTAGTGGAAGTAGGGTCTGCCTAAGGTGGATTAGGAAGGGGCATTCAAAGAGGATATGGTTTACGGTTTCATAAGGGTGGGTGCAGTGTCTATAAAGGGGGGAGTTGTGTGGAGTTTATTTTGTTCAGATGGTAATTTAACACTGGTGTGTGTCCTGTTCTTAGTTGGAAAATTGTAGATTCTTTTTTGCGGGGGAGGAAGTTAATACTGTCCAGTTTGTTAGGCATAGTCATTTCTTTGTACATGGCTCTGCCTGTGTTTCCTGGTTGAGCCACTCCTCTTTGTGATTGTTGACTAACATTGACCTTAGGGTGAAGTAGCTCAGACAGCCATTTACAACTACAAGACAAACTTATTACAATAGGTTACATTAATACAGCTATATAAATGTAGAAACAAAATAACACATAATTAAATCTGGAGATAGGATAGTTTTTAAGACACAAAGAGAGCCGCTGCTGTTCACTCAATCTCTTAAACATTCCTAAATTACACTATAATGTAAATGGTGAAATGTTTCTACCTTGGGTCCGACACCAAAACTCCTTGAACTTTTTCAAAGCCCAAATTGTGCGCAGCCAGAGCTGCGGCTGCCATTGTGTTCACGTTGTTAGGAGCCAAGGGACACAAACCACCAACACTACCTTTACAGGAGATGACGTTTTTTTTTTTTTTTTTACAAGTTTCAAAGAAATCAAAGTCATGAAACAGATATAAAAGTTTTCTAATTCAATACATTTTGCACCAATATTTAGACAATAAATAAATGTATAATTTAAAAGAGTATTAATAACTGAAATAATAGTGAGGATTTAAATGTGTTTTTCATTGTGCTCCAATATCTCTAGGGAAGAAGGAGTAAAAATCTATCCCAGTATATGGAACAAGAAAAGTGCCTTTATGTCTAATTATTTTTTATCATGTTTTATTTTTGTATTTGAAGATTATGGTTCAGTGTTTTATGTATAATTGCTTCTTTAAAGTCTTCTATCCTTAAGAGTTTTTAATGTTACTAAAGGTGTTACTTTAATCAAATGTCAATATTTGCTTGTTATGAATGCTCTATTTTTAGTTTCTTAATGTTCTCTTGAGTTGAGATGGAAAAAATATTTCACTTCAAAGAACTATGATTAGCTAGCTTGTTGCTGTCAGAAATGAATCCAAAGCGTGTAAGGAGCCAGTAAATATATATTTTCATGCTAAAATCTAGCAATTGATACATTGTTCATGAAAAACTATTATATTGTATATTATATTATATTATCTAAATGACCCATGTCGTCATATGTAAATTGTTTCTTGAATGAAATGTTTACAGGAGAATCTATTTCTGTCTCATGATCTATTGTCAGTCTTCCAGATTCCCATTTTGAGTTTGAGTTTTTGGCACATCGGCATAATTTAGGCCATGTCGTGCCCGTAATCCCTCAAGGAACACTCTCCTTTACAAAAGCTAAATTCCATACAGTCATTAAAAACAAGGAAACTAACAAATGAAGTAATAACCTGCCTTCATATAACGTGACTGGCGTGTCTGTGACAGTTTTGTTTAACACCTCAATCTCTCCATTCAGCAGGAAACAGGAAGGATGTTTCTTCATTGTGACTCGTAAAGCCTGGCAGTCAACAACAAAGAAGGAAGGATTTGAAATTTAAAATCTCAATTATTGAAATTTCATCTTATGAAAGATAAAAATTGTTAATGAATGCAGTCAGAAGATTTATATAAAAAATAATAACATCTCTTAAATGTAGACGGCACATTACCTGGAGAGTTCCCCTATCTGCCATTTTTCTAATATCTTCACCACCCCAGAAAGCTCCTTGTGTAATGTACAATCCATGTTTTGTGGCGGCTGATCGAAGTCTGGTTTCTAATCGGGTATCTGCCAGAGCTGTAGGGGAGCCAATCTGTTCAAGTAAAACAAATAACAAAATAAATATTTACTAAGAGCAAATTTAAAAATACACTTTTAAAAAAAAACATTTTTAAATGATACTTTTTAGAAAGGACTAATTCCTATATATATCTTATAGACCAGGGGTTTTCAACCTGTGGGTCGCGACCCCCTAAGGGATCGATTGACGATTTGCCAGGGGTCGCCAGAGACCATCGAAAAAATAAATAGTTTTGTCTATTCTTCTATTGCTGTGTGTCTGCGCAGAGGGGGTGGGGTCGTGGCAGAATGTGGGATTGTAAAGAGGGGTCGCTGAGCTTAAAAGGTTGAGAACCGCTGTTATAGACAGATTATTTAGCTCTTAAAACCTAATGACTGTTAGATCCCCCCCCTCCCCCCAAAATCTAAAATTTTTTTTAACACTTGCAATGAAAGCTTTGAAAATATTCTCAAGCAAATATAGAAACAGAAGATTAATGTGAAAGACAGCATTTCACTAGCATATGAACTTTGAGATTTAATAATAATAAATCTAAACATGAACGAATCTCCCAAGAGCAACAAAAAAAGTATTTATTCTAATATTAAAGATATGCAGGATTTTGGAATTTTTAATGCTACTTTCCAATCTGAAGGTAAATGCTAGAATATTTACAAACAATAATACATGCACATAAAACATAAAAGCAGCACATGGGACCAAATTTTTTAATGAAAGTAGTGAATTGAATGTGAAGAAAATAAGGGACTGAGGCTGTACCAGTGACCCTGGAAATGACAACACCACTTACAGTAACACACCCCAAGACTACCTCTAGACAAGTGTTTCCCAAAGTGGAGTACGTGAACCCCCAGGGGTACGGGAAGACTTTGGAAGGGATACGCGTTGCACCTCAGTAACTATGCTGATTTTTTAAAAATACCCAGTTATTATGTTCTGTTAATAAATTAAAGTTTGTGTGTGTGTGTGTGTGAGGGTGGTGGTGGTGAAGGGTACTCAGCATTACAAAAATTATAATAAAAGGGGTACACATAGGTCAAAAGTTTGGGAAACACTGCTCTAGACCGTAGGAATGTCTAAGAAAAAAAAACAACATTCTTCTGGTCCAGATTCCTTCACCCGTAGGCAAATTACCACCCCAGTGGTCAATGGTCACATGCCCCAACTAGCCCCGCCCCCCCCCCACATTATATTTAAATATATATATATATGTATATATCCACTTTATTATATATTCCTATATTTATATTTACAAACAAAAGGAAATAAGTCAAAATATGTATTAAAAAAAAACAAAACAATACCTACACACTCATGGATGCACACCCACACCCAGAGTAAGGTAATTTACAATTCTTCACTTCATTAAGTTAATAGCTGATATAGGAAATCCTAATGATTGTAAGTATAAATACCATGTAGTCCGCATGCTGTAAAAACAATGGGCCGTACTCTTGTGTTATGGTTGGGTGGGCCACCTCTACAATCAGGTCTGCACATCTAAGTTACAGGACAAGGAAAGTATTATGTAATTATTATTTTTTTTGAAATTAATTTAATAAAGTATAATAGCTAGTTAAAGTGAAGTGGGTAAAATTACAGTATTAATTTATAGGTGAAAACATGTCCCACTAGTTAGAAAGATATGTAAAGTAAGTAAAGTTCCTCTTTCAGACCTACTGATCTATGGGGCAGATGATGTAAAGGTCATCTATTTCTATAGCCCATTGTTAACAAGGGTGCCCTGTAGCCAGCACAACGACCAACCGCCTTTACTTTTACCCATCTAATGTCAGTTACCCATGAGAGTTGGGTGGACTCAGAGGCACCCTAAGATTCCCAAAAGTAAAAATACCAATCTTCACCAGGATTTGAGCCCGGGACTCCTGATCCAGAAGCCAAATGCATTACCACTCAGCCACGATGCCTCCCTAGAAAGATATGACATTCAACCAACTCTACGAACATACAATAAGTTTTCAGATTTCAGAATGATGCAACTCTACATTTTATTAACCTTCAAACTTATGATTAAGATAAGATAAGATAATTTTATAGGTCTAAATAAATGGACATTCAGTTTGACTACAATTCTGTACCTCAGCATTTCTACTATACCAATAACAATAAAGATGCAAACACGAACAACATTTACATATGTAATATGCACACATACACACATGACCAGCAACTTATGATGCCCCCCCCCCCCCCCCCCAAACAGGGCTAAGACAAACCACATGTTCACATCATCCCAGATGAACATCAAGAGTTACCTGTCAGAAAAACTTATTTAGGTTATTTTGCTGTTTACTACCAACCTGTTCTTGAAGTCATTGAGGTCATGGAGGATTAATTCCTCTGGTACATGCCCAATAAGTGCTGCTGCTGAACGATTCCAAACAAAAACTAATTCCAGGTCATTTCTTTTCTTAATTTCAGAAAACAGGTACTGGCCTAAACAGATGATTTGAAGAAAACTTATATTTATAAGGAATCAATATTGTCAGGGGGTGGTATGGTGAGAGTGACTATGTTACTGATATTTTGGTATGATAGTTATATCCCCTTGTTTATGTAATCCCAGGTTATGAATGTGAATAGTCTTGCATGTGATGTGAACTGAATGGTTTAGTCTTCCTTGAATGTGTGAGTGTGTTAGTTAGTGAGGTCTTGTTCCCGGTCCAGGAAGGTTGGACAGTCGCTACCAGGGCTGGTGTTTTGTATTATTTCTTGAGTGTGCTTTATTTGATATTAAAGTATTTTTGTTATTCCTGGATAGCTGGAGTTCGAGTTAAAGTATATTGAGTATTAATTGTTCTTAAGTAACCCCTAACGAGCCAAGCAATAAAAAGGAACCAGACAAATATATAAAAACAATTAAAGAATACATCTGTGCCTTGCCAAGATGCTTTTACTGAAATAAGACTTATATTTAGTGATTTGATAAAATATTATTAAAAGAAATATTGGAAAGAATACTATTTAAAAAAAACAACAACAGCAAATCTCAGTGAATAATAAAACATTTGTTGTTTCTTCTAAGTGAAAATGAAATTGATAGAAAAAATAGATAGAAATATAAACATGGATGTGTGTGTGTGTGTGTGTGAGAAAGAAAAAAGTTGAGAAAAGAGATGTGTTAGTCTGACAGATAAATAAACCAATGCTATGGCACCCTGGTAATAATGCATTGGTACTGACTTACAAAGGTGTGTCTGACAACACCACTGCTGACTCCTTTGCCCACAGGGAGAGTTAACAGCACCTACAAGGTTGTGAGTTTTCATCAAACTCTGGCAGTAATAATTTTAAACAAAATTGAAATGGAAAAGTGGTTTGAGTGCTGGGACATGTCCCAAAAAGCCAGAGAAATCTTAAAGGTACCTTGACTGCTCTTCCTTGTGGTGGAGGCGGCCCAGGTGGGTCAACAAAAAATAGTCAACATAAGCATTACTAAGACATCCTTAAGAGCATTGTCAAGGAGTGTGATATTGACATTTACGGCTGGGAAACACTAGCTCTTGATTGTGTAAAGCTGTGAGTGTCAGAGTCTCAGGATACAATTCTAGCAGAGCAGATGGCTGCCTGGTCGTGCAGATTGCATGCTGGACTGTCGTTCAGATCCATTGATGGTCCCGGGTTCAAACCCTGCCCGCCCCTGACGTCCTGCAGGAGGTTTGGACTAGGAAGTAATTATCTTCAACTCTGAAGGAACATCTGAAACATTTAAACATTTTACAGCAGCCAGAATGAAAGAACGCACTGCTAAGGCTATTGCAGCCGATCAAGGTCGAAAAAAGCTGGACATTTATGCGTGATACAATCTAGCAAACATCATCACTGGCCTTTGGAAAGAAAAGCGAGGACTGTCTGAAGCTAATCTACCAGAAATGGAAACTGCCACTAGGAACAAGAGAGCAGCCATGCTAATCTAAAAGAAGGATCCCACCCCAAGCGACTTCAAAAGGCTCAGAGCTGCATGGAATAATGCCCAAAGAATAGCGAGACAAACAAATACTGGCAGGAGCTATGTGAAGATATTCAATCTTGTGTTGACTGTGGTAATATAAGAGGACTATACGAGGGCATGAGAAAAGCCTTTGGACCTCACGCCAGCAAGTGTGCTCCACTCAAGTCAAAAGATGGTTCAATCATCAGGAATCGTGCGCTGCAAATGGAGCAATGGGTAGAGTACTATGCAGAACTCTAGCAGATTGAAAACCCCATCTCACCAAATGCTGTTTCCAATTTCCCATCACTTCCAGTTTTGAGGGAATTAGACGAAACACCCTCAGTAAAGGAGCTGAGCATAGCCATTGACATGCTTGCACAAAGGAAAGCACCCGGAGGAGATGGCATTCCTGCTGAAGTCATTCAGGCTGGCAAAAAATGCCTAATCAAGTCACTCCATGAACTGCTAAGCTTGTGCTGGGAACAACAAATGGTCCCCCCAGGAATTGAAAGATTCCAACATAGTTACACTCTATAGAAATAAAGGTGACCACTCTGATTGTAACAATTATAGAGGCATCTCACTGCTTAGCATAGTTGGAAAGGTGATTACAGATCTTGGCAGAATGTGTTTATCCAGAATCGCAGTGTGGCTTTAGGGCAGGTAGATCTACAACAGATATGATTTTCTCTATGCGACAGCTACAGGAGAAGTGCAGAGAACAAAAGCAGCCCTCTTCATAGCATTCATTGATTTGACCAAGGCTTTTGACCCTGTTAGCAGAAGCGGTCTGTTTGATGTACTAGAGATAACCGGCTGTCCAAATAAGTTAGAAAAATAGTGTTAGCTTTTCACGAAAATATGCAGGGCACTGTACAGTTTGAAAGTTCCTCCAGGTCATTCTCCATCAAGAGCGGTGTAAAACAAGGATGTGTTCTGACTCAAACACTATTTGGCATCTTCTCAGTCATACTAACCAGCGCTTTTAAATCCAAGGAAGACGGAATATATATCCACAGTAGATCCAATGGAAGGCTTTTTAACCTGGCATGTCTTAAAGCCAAAACGAAAAGATGCCGTTTCTTGATTAGGGAGCTGCTGTTTGCTGATGACGCGGCACTCATATCTTATTCACAAGGAGGTCTACAGAAACTAGTGAATGCTTTGGCTGCTGCTTGTCAAGAGTTTAGCCTTAAAATAAGTCTCTCCAAGACCAAAATCCTGGCACAAGATGTCACAGAAATACCTGTGATACATATTGGAAACCAAACCCTTACAGTGGTGCAGGAATATACCTGATTGAGTTCAACAATTGCCAGTAACCTAGATTTAGACATGGAGCTGACAAAAAAAAAGGAATTTAAAAGCTACTAAAGCATTAGCCAAACTTTCCAAGCGCATCTGGGAAAATGCCAAATTGACCACAGATATAATCCTAGTCTACAATGCCTGTGTTGTGAGCACTCTTCTTTATGGCATTGAAAGCTGGTCAACATACATGTACCAAGAGCACAGATGAATTTGTTTCCACTTGTGCTGCATGAGATGCATAATGCACATCTCTTGAAGGGACCATATCTCCAATCAGGAAGTTTTGAAATTGGCCAATATGAACAGCATGTATGCTCTCCTGACACAAAGAAGACTACGCTGGCTTGGACATGTCAGCCGCATGCAAGATTGTAGAATCCCGAAAGATATCTTATATGCTGAGCTTATGGAGGAGGTCAGATAGCCCTAGACTAACATACAGAGATGTCTGCAAGCGAGACATGAGAGCCACAGACATCAACGAAAGTATATATATATAGGAATATATAGGGGAAGAAATAGCCAATAGTCCAGAATAAATAAATAATAAAATTAGTAAATACTAATTACTCTAGACTTTAGAAGTGAGTTACATTTTAAATTTATTTTAAGTTTAATCTAAAAAAAAGATATGCTTCAGATCTATTAAGCTAGATTTATTACAATTTAGATTTCAATTCTACCTAAATGTCCAAAACCAACAATTCCAACTTTTTTTGACATAGTGAGCAAATCGTAAACAAATCCGTAATAGATCTTCTGTACAGAAGACAGTAATCTAGTAATCAATCACATACCTATATATATATAGGTCTTTGAAAACTATTTCGTTTTTACTCTTGTTAAGTGTAGAAAGACAAACTTAAATATATATTTCTTTGCATATGTCAAATTAATTATATATATATAGATATAAAGATTTAGATCGTGTGGTCGAGAGGCTAAGTGCGCTTGAACTTGGTTTGGCTTGGCTACCTATGAAGGGGGATCGAGGACTCGGGCAGAGTTGTGTTTACTGAGCGCCTGAAGGCAGCACGGAAAAACCTTCTTCTAGATACCCCCTCCCCACTGGTCCACTACTGAGATTGGACCAAAGCACTTTTGGCTTACTTAATCCCGTGTACTCCCAGGGGAGCATAGGGCCGCAACCACACCTCTCCACCGAACTCGTCTCTGAGCAGCTTTCTTCATCTGCTCCCATGTCATTCCAGTGCCCTCAGCTTCACTGATGACTGACCTCTTCCAGGTTTGCTTGGGTCTGCCCACTTTCCTCTTTCCTTGTGGGTTCCAGTCAAGTGCCTACCAAAGCACTCTGAACATGCTATAAGCATGAAAGTAGCGCTATATAAAAGCCATATTTTTTTTATCTAGATATGTGCAAAATAAAAATTTCAAACAATGACCCTCACCCCTAGTGAATGGAATGGGTTACCTGTTTGCCATCAGCCAGGAAAACCAACGACTTAACCTTAATTAGCAAAGTTCAAGTCTTATCTTATCTTATGACTTATAGAATACAGACGTTACTTCAAAAAAAAAAAAAGATGATGATTACGTCCTACGCGTCATGCATTTAGTCATGCATGTTAACCAATGATAAGGTTAAATTCTGCTAATTCACTGGTTTTCCTGGCTGGCTCAGGCAACCCATTCCATGCTCTAAATAGCGCTAGGGAAAAAGGAGTATTTGTACAAATTTGTCCTTATTATCTTCTTATATAATACAGACGTTACTTCAAAAAAGAAGATGATTATGTCCTACGCGTCATGCATTTAGTCATGCATATTAACCAATGACTTAAATTCTGCCAAGTCACTGGTTTTCCTGGCTAGCTCAGGCAACCCATTCCATGCTCTAATAGCACTAGGGAAGAAGGAGTATTTGTACAAATTTGTCCTAGCACATGGGACGAGGAATATGCCTTTATCTTTGTGTCTTTCAGAGTATTTTATTAAATTTTGTTTTTGTATTTGAAGATTATGGTTCAGTGTTTTATGTATAATTGCTACTTTACTTTTGAGTCTTCTGTCCTAAAGGCTTTCTAAATTTAGTGATTTTACTAAAGGTGTTACTCTGGTTAAGTGTGAATATTCGTTTGTTATGAATCTCACTGCTCTATTTTGTGTCTGTTCCAGTTTCTTAATGTTATCCTTGAGTTGAGGGGTCCCAAACGGAGGATGCATATTCTATTATTGGCCTAACCAAGGTTAAATAACATTTTAGTTTTATGCTCTTATTTGATTTGTAGAAATTTCTTTTAATAAACCCTAATGCTTTGTTGGATTTTTTTTATAGTCTCATCAATATGTGGATTCCATGACAGTTTTTCATTTATTATAACACCTAGGTATTTTGCATTTTTAGTCTGTGTTACTGGTTTGCCATGAATAAGATAAGTGGAATTAATTTGTTTTAGTTTTTTTGTTACTCTTAACAACTGACATTTTTCTGGGTGGAAAGACATGCTCCAATTAGATTCCCATTTCTGTAATTCATCCTAGCATATGGAATAAGGAATGTGCCTTTATTTTTGTGTGTTTGTGAGTATTTTATTAGATTTTGTTTTTGAATTGGAAGATTATTATATGTAGGGCCTATAATTGCTAATTTACTTTTGAGTAAAGTCGCTGATTTACATGTATGCAATGACTAGATTGACACATTAAATACGTCGGACTGTAATCTAAAAGATGTTGCCATTAGACACTCATTAGTGAACCTATTTCCTAAACCAAAAATCAAAAGTTGCGGACGGCAGACAGAGGTTTTGATCTTATATAATACAAACACCTAAGTAAAAACTGTTTTATAGAGAAAGAAGTTAAATGATATTTTTAGAATCTCTGGAGGAAGTGCACAGATCTAAAAGAAAATTGTGCATAAAAATAAAAATTATTAGTCTGAAACTTTTTAGACTAGGTAGGTATAGCAGACAAGGGAGATAATTACGCGTTTCCCCCTCAAAAGACAGAAAGAAATATAGGTATGTGTTCTTCAAGTAGAAATAAATGAATACATAGGTGTGTGATTGTTCATTTAAAACTAAAACCAGCCTATTTTAAGAAAGTAGCCCTAGTCCATATCTAGATTTATACAATCTAGATTTAGATCTAGACCTTATAACTACGATAATAGAGCAAACAATGTATAAAATGAAAAATGGCTATCTATAGAAACACATTGCATAGGTCTATTTAAATCTCCATCTTTAACCAGTTTAATAAAATTAAAATATTATTTCATGTACACACCATCATTTCTACTTCCTGTATCTATAACAACCAATAAACATTCTGTAAAAAGAATAATAATATAAAGTTCCTTCAAGAAAAACATAAACAACAGGTAATGTTTGAAGTTTCTACTTTACATTTTCTTTTTTTTTTTTTTTTTACAAATAAGTCCATAACAAGCAGATATAAGCACTTTTAATCTAGGTTTTGTCTCATTTTTTGAGCACTAGAAAATTAGATGAAGTCAATCTTTCAATCTATAAGTGTATAATAATAATAGAATCCAGATTGAGAGAGTGACTCAATCATACTCAATGAAGTTGACTTGACTAGTCTAAAACTAGTCTGTCTAGACTAGTCTAGATCTAGATGATAGATCTAGGCCTAGAACTATATCATATGACATATTATTTGAATGATATATAATAGGTTTATATTACTATTATTACTCTATATCTTATTTATATTATAACATTATCTAATCAAGATTGATTTAGATTCTAGATCTAGACATTTTAGACCACACAACATAATCCACAAAGTGAATGAAATAGTCTGACATAGACTATGACAGATCTAAATTCATTTTCAAGTCTAGAACTCTATAATAGTCACTTTATATATTACTCTATAATTTAGACTATGTAGATATACTCTATAATTTGGATTTGAGTCTAGATCTAGACCTATATTATATAGTTAATATATGGTAGATTTTATAACTGAACACCGACTTTCGGGAACTAGGTCAATTTTTTATTTTATTTTCTTTATTTGGTGAAGGTTTAACTTACAAAAAAACTGAAAGCAGATTCTTATTCTGCAACTAAAGGACTATAAAAATAGCTGTGTTTCTTTGTATTACCACCCATAGTCAAGATTTTATTTTAAAATAAATTAGGTCACTTCATGCTCCTATTTTGAACACAGTTTTAATCCCAATAATATTTCTTAATACGTTTTTGCTGTGTTCAAAAAGGAGAATGAGCTGAATTCATTATTATTTGTTTGGACACCCCCTTTTTTAATTTTATTTAACAGCTAACGGTATAAATGTGATTGGAATGTCTTTCTAAAGATGTTTGAAAGCTTATTTTGATATGCCCATCAGCCTATGATCAAACAGGCTCATAATATAGCCTTCATCCCTTATATGGGTATGAATTGCCGGGGGAGGTTAAAACAACAGCTTAACTTACATGGTTACCGAGAATCTAAATAACTGCCATCTGCTTTGGAAAAACGGAACAAAATTACAGGAACTTATCTAAAATTGGACATGCGCAATACTAATAATAGTCATAATAGTTATTTCCAGTTCTACTCCAAATATCTTCTTATCTTATAGATTACAGATGTGTTTTCAAAAAAGAAGATAATTATGTAATACACATTTCATGTGTCAATCTAGTCATGCATGTTAATCAATGAATGCTAATTTTAAGTTGTTGGTTTTCCTGGCTGATTTAGACAACTCTATGTAGTCAACTCCTCTCTTATATTATAGATATAGTCTCTCTCTAAATATATATCTAGATTTATAACAGGTTTGATTTTAGTCTTGGTATTTTATTTCTTTGGTACACATCATATCTGGATATGCAACAAATCCACATGAGCTTGCTCAACATCTACACTTTTTTAAGGGAAGTAATTCTAAATTTACTTTACTTTTGCTAGAACTCAGAGGAACTCTCCCACTCAAAATGCCTAAGAAAAAGAAGCAGGGATCTAGCAAAAAGTCCATGAGTGATGAGGAGAGAATAGCCTATGAAGAGCAGAAGAGATTTGCTGAAGAGGAAATGAAAAAGAAAAAAGAAGATGTCTTGACACAGTATTTAAAGGTAGGTCTACCTGCAACTGCTTTTCTAAATCTAATTGTGGTGGCTGAGTGGTAAAGCCCTTGACTTCTGAACAGAGGGGTCCCAGGTTCAAATCCTGATGAAGACCCAAATTTTCAGTTTCAAGATCTGTAGGGCGCCTTTGAGTCCACCCAGCTCTAAAGGGTACCTGACAATAGTTGGGAAAAAGTAAAGGCGGTTGGTCATTATGCTGGCCACATGACACCCTCGTTAACCATGGGCCACAGAAACCGAGGACTTTTATATCATCTGCCCCATAGATTGCAGGGTCTGAAAGGGAAACTTTACTTTTACATTTTTCTAACCATTCAACATATAGGAAATAAATAACATTACAAGGCAAAAATACAGAATTAAGATTTAGACTGCTTTATTGGTTTTTATTAGAAATGTGTTGTGATTGAATGGACTTTTTTTTTTGATTACAAACTAGAACATTCAATAGAAATACCATAAAAACAAAAGAACAGCGTATAACTGTAGTTGTCCCATAAAAACAAAACAATAAACCAAGTGTATACAGTAAATTTTTTTTATTATGATCAATAGAAATTAAAAATAGATGTTTTTTCACAAGTAACTGAACAATGTCAAGGATGCTGAATTGAACTGTTACCAACTAAATAAAGAAGATGTCCCAATGTGTCGCAGTTTTGTCCTTGTATCAATTCTCTAGCTATTTGCTAGTTTGTTTCTAAATAAGTTTTTATGTCCTAAAGTGAAAGTCTAATGCTTTCTTTATTTTGAACCAATTGTGTACTAGAAAGCTTAGAACATTGTGTTTTGTTCTGCAGTGCTAAAAAGGACTAAATAATTATCATGCACCTTTTAAAAGGAACAGCCTCTCAATCAACACCTCCTTTGTTTGGATACACCGGATACACCAAAAAAAAACCTCATTGTTGATAGCTGTTCAGCAAGTAATGAAAATCTCTAATATGTACAATGTCAAGCTAAAAATAGCATCATTCAACTTCAAGCATCATAAAACACTGCTAGTGAACATGGGTGCACACTGTAATCAGAGAAATACTTTCTATACAGTCATTAGATGCTTCATTTCACACTAAGTTGTTATCTTGCAGGAGAAATCAACTGAAAGAAGAGTTTGCATTTGTTTTTTTTTCTGTATGTGATTTGTGACAACTGTTTTACAACCATAGAAACACTAAGTTGATCTTGTAGTGAAATTAAAATTTTATTATTCATCTTATATTTTGTTTATATAGATCTTGCCATTCTCATCTTACCTATAATCTTATTAAATTACAGATGTTACTTCAATAGAGAAGATAATTACATCTTTCACATTTCTTGTGTGAATCTAGCCATGCATGTGTCTTTAACTCTCCTAAGTCATTGCTTTTCCTGTCTGATTCAAGCAGCCCATTCCATGCTCTTACTGCACCAGGGAAGAAGGAGCACTTATATGAATTTGTACTATCATATGGAATAAGAAAAGTGCTTTTGTGCCCTGTTAAGAAAATTGAATGGGTTGCCTGAACCAGACAGGAACACCAACAACTTAGCAGAGTTTAAGTCACTGATCAACATGCATGACTAGATTATGAAATGCATAGGACATAATTATCTTCACTTTTAAAGTATCATCTGTAATCCATAAAATAACTAAATTTATAGGCTGCAGCTGGGCCACCTGAAATGCTACAATCTTTATCAATCCTTGAACTTGAATACAATCTCATTACTATAGTAGACTTTAATTTCCCCGTCCATTAGTTAAGCATCAAACATGATCTTTTGACCATCTCTCTCCATTCTTCTCTATCGTTTATAAGTGGTGTAAATTCTTTATTACTAGTGCAGCTAGAATGATGCATAAGGAAATTGTGCTATTAATTGGAATTAAATTGATTTAACTATATTCTGCTATGAAATTCTACAATGTTATTTCTAATGATTAAGTTTGTTTGTCCAATACACAGAGGGCTGCTTGGTCATTTGGTATGCGCTACTATCATGATGGTCAGAGTTTGAACCCTGCCTGCTGCCATCCCCTGCTATCTTGCAGGTGGTTTTGGCAAGGACTTGATAATATTCTTCTCATTTTATTTCCCCTTTGTGCTTTTAATTCCTTAAATACTTCAAGTAGCTGCATGCATTTTTTTTTTCAGTAGTTTAAATCAGAAGGTATCTAAATTAAGCCACAATGCCGAAGAAAAAAAGAAGGGATTCCACCGAAGGAATGACTGAGGAGGAGAAAGTTGCTTACGAGGAGATGAAAAGATTTGCAGAAGAAGAATTGCAAAGAAAAAGGGAGATAATATTGAGAAAATATATGAAGGTACAGCAGACATGCTGGCCAGAGTTCTTTTTATTGTGAATGGTTTATTTCATTGTTAGAATTTTTTATTTTTTTTGTTTACCCTTTCCTTTAAAGACACTTGTTGAAAATGTTTTCAGAAAGAAAGTTTCATTTACATTTATTTATAAGCCCCTTCGCTAAGTTTGAAAAAAAAAAGAGACTTTGCCCTATATATTGAAATGACTCTCACTGGGCATTCATACGGTTTCAACGGGTAAAAGCTGACCAAAAGAAAATATGTTTCTTTTTATTTGTTGTCATTTTGGTCTTGATAAATGAGGCGACAACTGTTAAAACATTTTAAATAGACTGTGAGCCGCAGTATTGTTTTATAGATGACCTTTTGAGTTATTTTAATATCACTGTGATAATACAATCTCTTTTGAATTTCTATAGAAAGTGAAATATTTCTACATAAATCTATAACAAATATTATGGTGTAAATCGGGAAATATGTTGATGAATTTTTTGTTGACATTCAAAGCAATACTGAAGAATTCAAAGACTTTTTCCGACTACTTTTCTTGTTAACAAAAATGAATTAATTTATCACATTTATCAACAGATGAAAGGAGGTTGTGTCATGACAATATATTATAAGAAACTTTTTTCAAAGATAAAGCTACCCTTAAAATTGACTTTTTATATGTTTTTTCTTCTTAAAAGTAATGTTGACTTTTGTTTTCTTAATATTTTATACTTAATATTTAATAATATTTCAAGTTTTCTAATTGCTTTTCTTTTTCTTTCCTTTTATTGTCTAGTACATTCTAAGTTATCTCCCTGAACATTCTTTAATGTATACATATTTTATGAGCATGGTTCAGAGAACTATTTATATTTATCAATAGCCGCATTCAAATCCTGGTGAGGACTTCTGGGATTTTTAATTTTCAGGATTTTTGGGTGTCTCTGAGTCCACCCAGCTGTAATGGGTACCGGACATTAGTTGGGGAAAAGTAAAGGCGGTTGGTCGTTGTGCTGGCCACATGAAACTCTTTTTAACTGTTGGCCAAATAAACAGATGACCTTTACATCATCTGCCCTATAGACCACGAGGTTTGAAAGAGAAACGTAACTTTTTTTAAAATCAATAGCTTTAATGAAAGGTACAATTAAAGAAACAACAACTTTGTGATAATACAACTTGTCATTAATTTACTAATTATAATTTTATTATTATTTATGGATATTTCATTAAATACAAAAGATTAAAAACAGAACAATAGTAATAACATCTTTATTATTCTCGAGGGAATTCGCTTTACAATTTGTGCATTACATATAACAAAGCATTACAAAATGGATTGCATGTACCACTGCTTTAAAAAAAGAAAAATTCACTCTTTGAATGCACTTCAATTGTTTTAGGACAAACTAGCTAAGGAGGAGAAAGCTACCAATTATAACTTACACAAACTGAACCATCAGTGGCGTACAATCATGAGAGAAGCAAAGTCTAAAGAGCTCAAGAAAGACATTGAAATTATGAGCCAGACCTTTGAGCGAGTCATCGATAGGAAGGATGCTGTCATCAAGTCTCTCATGGTGGACATAGCCGAGGCTGAGGAGCAGTATGCCATGGCTTTGCGAAGTCACATACAGAATTCAGATAATCTTTTGGGTAAGTGAACGTGTATCCTAATGGCACAACTTGTTTCATAGCTTCAAGAAGTGGGTCGCCTGATAAGACAAATGTTTAGAGTCAAGTTAAGAGTTTCTGAGTAGGCTTTTGCAGTAAGGGTTAAGTTTTTATTGATCATTTTTAAACAATTTATTGATATCAGCTGACTATTTATATTTTAATTTAAACATTTTTTATCTATCAACATTTTTAAGAATCCTGTTTATAAATCTGTATTTAAATTTAAATAAGTATCCCTCCCCCCCAAGGCTTAATTCCTCAATCAAATTGGTACATATAAAAGAAAAAAAATTAAGAAAAAATTTTGTAAAGGTTAACTATACTTCACCCCCCACCCCGCACAGAAAAAGAAAATTAAATACCTTTTTTTTTCTGAAACAAGTAAAATATCAATAAAATTTATTCAAACGAATTTTAAAAACACAAATAGAAATTTGAATTTCACCAGTCATTAAATTGTGGGTTGTGGTGGCCATGCATGTTATGGCTGTGTAGTAGAATACTTGGCCTCTGAACTTAAGTTCAAATTCAGGTAAAGACTGTGATTGTGATTTTCAGGATGCTCCTGAGTCACCAAAATCATTGACCATAGAAGTAAATGAGCTTTGCATTATCGGCCCCATAGATTTGCAACGTTTCATAGAGGGTACCTTTACTTCATTTTAACTGTGGTGGCCATGTGGATTCTCTAGTTCAAATTCCGATTGAAGCTGGGATTCTCAAATTGCCATGTTATGATACTAGTTTATCCTTCAGTTTCTAACAAACGCTGGGAAAAGGGAACTAAGTTCTTGTATTATGACATCCTTGTGTAACAACTGAAGTTAACATCACCCATCCCATAATTCCATTTGTATTAAAGGGACAATAAGTATACTTAGAGTGGCTTAACTTATTGTTGAAATAAACTTCATATTTTCACGCTTATTTTCCCTCATATAACCTGCACACAAGTATACCCTGCGAAAATTGCAAAATAAGTAAAAACAAATTCATACAACCTGCACACTTATATACCCCGCATTAGCAAAGCGTGGCTTGCTGTAAACAACCGGTTAACATAAAGTTGTTGCTCATCAGATGTCTTTCCTTCTAGACACAATCATGCTCCAGTTGTTTAAACAAACCATACATAGAGTGCAACCCTCATGTGAAATACGAGCCTATGGTTGTATCTGTAGTATGTTTCAACAGAAAGTCATTGACCTAGTTAACTAGTATATTCCATAGTTTCTGTTATGCTATGATAATGCTGGCTGCCTGGTCATGCGGTTTGCGCTGGACTGTCGTTCAGATTTATTGACGGTGGAGGGTTCAAACCCTGCCCGCTCCCATCCCCTGTCGTCCTGCGTGAGGTTAGGACTAGGAAGTAAACTATCTTCAACTCTGAAGGAACATCCGAAACATGTAAAACATTTTACAAACAAACATTTTAATGAGTAAAATAAATTTTGTAAAACCTGCAGCTTTGTATACCCTGCACAGCTGCCATTCATTTGTAAAAACGTGTATAACCCACTGGTTTTATGCATGAAAATACAGTATACTTAAAAGTCTTTATCATTTTACAACAGAGTTACAAAAAACCAGACTGAACACTTTAATCAGAGAGTACTACTACGAGCTTGAAATTATCTGTGAAGAGTTTGATCTAGAGAGGAAAATGTTGGAGGAACAGCACAATATGGAGATGAATGACGTAGCAGACATTTTGTTTGCTATGGATCAGAACTACCAGGAGAGAGAGAATGAAGCCATGGCGGAGTTTCAGTCACTTAGGGACGAGATTAAAAATAAGGTAAGAATGCAGACAGCATATGTCTACATTAGTATAATGTCTTCTCATTGGCCAAATGTAAACTTAAATATTTGGGATACTACAACATTGGTCCAATCGATCCTGTCACAAACACGCTTCTGTATGTTTGTTTTAATGCTTTATATGTTTTGGATTTTCCTTCGGAGTTGAAGAAAATCTACTTTTTAGCCCAAATCTCCTGCAAGAGGACAGGAGATGGCAGCGAGGAGGGTATGGAATCGGACCATTGAGATGACCACGCGAATGCCGCATAAACAGGCAGCCATATGTTGCTTTGAAATAGTTATACTGGGGCATCTGTTTAGGGGTTGGATTGCTGGCGAGTATATTAAAAACCTCAGTCCAGTTTTTTTGTAAATGTTAAGTTAGGGAGACATAATGTGGATAAATTATATATTTTAGAACAAAGCAAATTACACTTTCAAGTTTCAAGTGTCATTCAAGCACAGAATTGGTTGCTTTAACTAGCTAAAAAAAACAAAAAAACAAAAATTGGCACAATTTAAGTTTTGAATGATTAAAAATGATTAAATTATCATAAGTATTTGTAGCATAAACACATATATGGCTTTAAAAATGTGTAATTTAGAAAGATAAAATATTAGTTAAACTGCATGGAGCAGTCAAAGAGTTAAAACTTAATTTTCTACAAGAGTTTGTTTTACCAGAATTCATATTCTGATTGTCCATCATTTAATCTGTATGGAAGTTATTTTCATTGTATACTTTCAAAATAAACGAAAAGTATACAGGGACAAATTAATTGCATTTTACACTGGTATAAAAAAGGTTAGACTTTTGTTATTTAGTTATCTCTCATGTGTAGAAATGGCACTGACCTATTAATTTTTGCTGCTTTTTTGTCTAGAACCTTGAGGAAAAGCATGCTCTGAGAATAAACCTAGAGTCCAAAGTGGAGGAGCTGTGGATCCAGTTTAAACAGGCTCTGCAGAACTACAATGACACCAACGAGGAGAGGAAAGTCACTTTTGAAAACTTGAAGATTAAAGATGAGAAAAGTGCCAAAGAGATAGAGATGCAAATGAAGAGACTCCAGAATATATCAGTGAGTTGAACTGTTTTGTATGCACACACTTTCTGTCATTTGTTATTCTGATGTAGGAGAATATTGTTTAAACAGACTCACAGACCTATGTATTTTGTTTCTATCTGTAGGAGAATATCGCCTCTTTGAGAGCCAAACTTTCTGCCAACGCCAAAGAGAGTGAGGAGAAAAATAAACTCTTAAGAGAGGTAACTGAAACATTAATGTCAGTGTTACATTAAATCTTATCTTACCTTATCTTATATATTACAGACATTACTTTAAAAAAGAAGATAATTACATCTTACGCATTTCATGTGTCAATCTAGACATGCATGTTAATCTATGACTTAAACCATGCCAAGTCGTTGGTTTTCCTGGCTGATTCAGGCGCCCCATTCCATTGTCTAATGGCACTAGGGAAGAAGAAGCACTTGTATGAATTCATTGTAGCGTATGGAATAAGAAATGTGTCTCTATCTTTGTGTCTTTCTGAGTATTTCATTAGGTTTGTTTTTCTATTTGTAAATAATGGTTTAGTGTTTTATGTATTAGAGCTACTTTACTTTTTATTCTTCTGTCCTGAAGTGTCTCTAAGTTTAGTGATTTTACTAATCAAATTAGAATTTTTGTTTGTTATATATCTCAGTGCTCTGTTTTGTATTTGTTATTGTTTCTTTCTGTTTTCTTAAGTTGAGGGATCCAAACACAGGATGCATATTCTAATATTGACCTAACTAAAGTTTAATAGTATTTTAGTTTTATGTTCTTGTTTGATTAGTAAAAAACGTATGACCTTACCGCATACATTGGGCTTTTCTGAGGTGGTGTAGACTATTACAATGTACTAAGATTAGACTTAGATCCTGTTTGGTTTAATGGGAAGCAGATTAGCTCCTAACACTCAGCCTTATCCCATCTGGTGTCTACAGTTTTTTAAATTTCCATGAATGTTGAATGTTTCATGAAAGCCAAGACTTAGACCCTCCCTCTTCTATTTGGTGCGATAGGCAGCTAGTTATCTCTACCAAGATTTGTCACCAGTCATGTCCTCAGCTAGCAGGAAATGAGAAGGCTGACACACTTGCCAAGAGTGGGAGAACAAACTCACAAGTAAACTCTGCACTCTATCCAGAAGAAATGAAGAAATTAATTTGAGATAAAATAAATGAGAAATGGACGAGCTCCCATCCAAATCACAAAAAAGGATGACGCTTACTATAAGCTATCCCGACAAGACCAATGTCTAATCTTTCGACTCAGGACCGGACACAACAGAATGCAACAACACATGCACCGGAAGCTCAAAATTGGAACCAGTGAAATCTGCCCATGTGGAGTATCACCAGAAAATGCCGACCACTTCCTCCAAAACTGCTCTCTTTACCAAGAGGCCCATATAAGACATTGGCCTTAAATCACCCCAATAGAAAGAAAACTATATGGAGAGCTCCTGATTTGGAAACCACTGCGCGGTTCATCTCATGTATTGGTCTAGTCATCTGAACGCTCCAACATAACAATGAGAATGAAGAAGAAGAAGAATGTCCTCACCTCATCTGGATGGTGTCTACAGTTTGTAAATCTTCTATGAATGTGAAGATTATTTCAGAAATTTGGTGTCAAAGTAGCCAAGCAAAACACTTAGCGTTTGCACTGAGAATCTGAAGTTCAAATCCTAGCTGTCACAAATTTTGTGTTCCATTACCTCTAAAACATTGTATTATTTATTTTATTATTAGTCTTAGGACCAACTAAATGAAGGGATACTGTGATATAATGACTGGTGTTACAAAAAGCCAGGTAATGACTGGTGTTTGTTAGTTACAATAAGCCAGGTAGCTAACAGCTTCATTAATGAATTATGTAAAAACATAACACACAGCATTAAACTATTAACTCTATTACCAAGGGAAGTAATTCTAAATAGCTGTTACATATTTTTTTACTATCTCAACAGTGTCTGGTGACCAAACCAAATAGGAGCCCAATGCAGTAATTTGATTAGGCGTAGGGGAGGTGGGAAATTAGTTGGATTGCTAGGATGAACTGGAAAGTAGTTAAAAATTCACCACATAAGATATTCTACATTATAATTTAATTAAAAACTTAAAAGGCTTCATCAGAATTTTTTTTCACTCAGAATTCAAAATTTTGGCTATGTAAGTTATCTTGAAAAAAGCAAATTATTGTTAGTCCCTTGGCTACTGATGTACCTAACACACAAAGAGGTCAGAGCTACAGTTGAAACTATTTATGTTTTGTGGAGCTTACAGCATCTTTGAATGGCGCAGTCTGTGCCTTCCTTTATGACCAACACTTTAGCTATCATTCATCCAAAATAACTGTAGTGTAAGTTTTTATTGTAAGTCACTGACACAGATAATTGAAACAAATTATATATCTGATCATCTGGAGAAAGACTAACTTTTCTTAAGGATATGACCTTAGCATAGATTAATAGTAATTTCAATGTTGGTTATATTCTAGCTGGAAGATGAAGAGGATGTTTTCACAAAAGAGGTAGATCTGTTTGTTACGTCACTTGTTTTCTTTGAAAATTGGTTCGAGAATTAACCTAATTATCATTCCCATTTTGTTTCGCGTTGCATTTCTCTGGTTTCTAAAAATTATCATGTTGTTCCTTTTTATTTTACACTCCAAGTTTTTGTTTTTCTTTCTAGCCTCATTTGTTTTTCCTTGTTTTTATTCCAGAAGAAAAAGAATGACCACATTTGCACAATACTATTTTATTAATATATTGTTTAATGACATAAGAATAAAATGTACATTGTATTATTATCATGAATTTGATATTGTAAACTGAACATTCTTTATGAGAATTCCTTTTTTTAAGTCAGTTGAATAGAAAAAAAATGTTGTGTTCCTTTATATTTAAGGAAAGAGAAAAAATGCAGCGTCACTTCCATGAACTTAAAGCGCAGATGAATAGAGTCCGGGAGATTGAGCGTGACAAGCTGACTAAGATAACGCTGGAAAGCAATGCAGCCATTAAGGAAATCAAAAGACAGAAGGAAAAGGTGAGTCGAAACAACAAGGGTTTGGACTCATTTCACATTTTAAAAAGCAAAATGTATTCCATGATATTAATTTAAAGTTACAAATATTCCGCACACAGATATGCAGTAAGATTGATACCTGGTCATGTGGAATACGCACTGGACTGTCGTTTCGATAGTCCTGGGTTTGAAACCTACCTGCATACATCCTTCGCCATCCTGTGGGAGGTTTGGGAACATTTGAAATATGTGATACAAAAAAAAAATGCTGGTCATACAGCACTAAATTTTATAGATGTCAAATTAAGATACTGACTTTTAGTGGTACCAGTCAGAAAATAGTAATGCAAATTGAGGTCATTGATACTGAATTAGGTGACATCTAACGAGAGTGTTAAGTGTCAAGCTCAATGACCAACCGCCTTTACTAATACGAAATATATCTAGTACCCATTAGAGTTTGGCAGGATTCCGAAGCATCCTGAAAATTGTGAAATTTAAAATCTAATTCTTCACCAGGATTTGACCTTGAGATCCCTCAGCTCCCATCATGCCCTGTTTTAGCTAAGAATAAATTAATGTTTTTTTTTACAAAAGTAAAGCGGAACAATGTTAAAATAAAACATTGAATTATAACTATAAACATCATTCATTTTTAACTGTTATGGACTACATTGCTTACATCATCTGTCCTTTGTCTTTTTCGTTGTGCAGTTGTGACAATATTGCTGAAATATAAAAATGATTATTTATTTGTACAATCAGGGGGAGTTGATTTTGAGGCTATCAGAAATGTGTAGAAAGCTTGAGACTGAAGAAGAAAAAGTTCTTCCCTTTTACGCCTCATCCCTGACTAAAGAAGAAGAAGATGATGTAAATACTGCAGTTCTGGAATCTCCGTCAGAACCAATGGCTAAGGTAATTGTGATGATTTTACTTGACGTCAGATATTAAATTTTTTTACAAAGCTTCTATCAACTCATTATGTCTGTCTGTCTGGTAAAAAAGTTTGAGCATGTTTTTTTCTCTTATTTCCCACTCTCTGATCAAGTTAAAGCTTTTCACAGTTATTTATTAAACCTGACAAGACACGGATCAATTTCAAAAAATTAACCAATTATTGGTGATTAACTATTTTGTTTGATAACAAAATAAGAGGAACAAATGCTACTTAATGAGAGATATGGATGTATATATGGATTTAATCGCCTTTACATTTTGACATGCTTTTTCTCCCACTTTTCATTCTTGGATCAAGTTGAAATTTTGCTTAATTATTTATTAATTAAAATTAACCATTAATGATGCATGAGTATACATATCTTAATGTATTTAATATGTAATATGTATGCTCCATAGGCGATGCATGAGTATGCATCTCTTGATGTATTTAATATGTAATATGTATGCTCCATAGGCGATGCATGAGTATGCATCTCTTGATGTATTTAATATGTAATATGTATGCTCCCTACGTTGATGCATGAGTATGCATCTATTGATGTATTTAATATGTAATATGTATGCTCCCTAGGCGATGCATGAGTATGCATCTATTGATGTATTTAATATGTAATATGTATGCTCCCTAGGCGATGCATGAGTATGTATCTCTTGATGTATTTAATATGTAATATGTATGCTCCCTACGTTGATGCATGAGTATGCATCTATTGATGTATTTAATATGTAATATGTATGCTCCCTAGGCGATGCATGAGTATGCATCTATTGATGTATTTAATATGTAATATGTATGCTCCCTAGGCGATGCATGAGTATGCATCTCTTGATGTATTTAATATGTAATATGTATGCTCCCTAGGCGATGCATGAGTATGCATCTCTTGATGTATTTAATATGTAATATGTATGCTCCATAGGCGATGCATGAGTATGCATCTCTTGATGTATTTAATATGTAATATGTATGCTCCCTAGGCAATGCATGAGTATGCATCTCTTGAAAACTTCTGGAAAAGATACAACAAAGTTCTTCTGGACAAACTTGCCTTGGAGAAGGAGAAACAGAGCCTCGGCTTAGAGAACCAGCAGCTGAGGATGCTCCTCAAACAATATTTGGATGGTATCTCAGTTAACGATGACATCTTGAGCCAAGTCAACCCACTGTTTGTAGTCAACAATAAGAGCAACCTTAAGTAAGTATTTTCTATGTTCTAATGAGTGAACAATCCTGATTTGAAAAGATCATGGTTTAATTCATAATATTTATAACTGTAACTTAGGTTTTGAAGATATAGTAGATATATTTGGGTGTATGTGGGATAAAGAAGAAAACCTGGGCCTGTCATAAATGAATTAAAATCTTTTAAAGAAATGCTGCTTTAAACAATTATTCATTTTTTTGTTGGAATAAGTCAGCTTAAGCTGCAGACTTCAGTCAACAGCCAATCTGCTCCCACTTAATCCATGGCACCAATTGTTTCATTTTCTTAAATGAAGTTGTGTTTCTGTACCAATACTTTTATTTTTGTAAAGTGAGCCATTCTGAAATAAGGTATAAATTAAAAACTAGAAATGATTTCAACTTAAATTTATTTATTCCATTTTAGACTGCATGTACCAGTGACAGACCCTAGAGTCAGACGGCCAGCCCCGGCTACTGTTATTGAAGCTGCCCATGCAGTCAAGCACATAATGTTTTAGTTTGGTGGATGATCAAAGGCCACTACTAATGAATGTACAAGCTACTCTCGACTGGACAATGATTGAACTAAACTATGTCCTCTCCAACGTTTGTTATCTCCAAGTGACAACTTGAAATGACTTTTAAAACAATTTGAGAATGTGATCATTTAAATAGTACAAGAAATAGTTTTGTTTTAATGCTGAGTTGGAATTTCTTAAAGCATTCAAGAACCAAGGTGTGAACTCTTCAATGTTGAAACAAGTCAATCAACAATGTATTCAGTATTTGTAAGGTGGTAGCAGGAAATAAAGACAGTGCTCATCAACTCTTTTTGTTCAATAAAATATTTGTATACTAGGAATTGTTTTATTCATTGACAGAAGTTATTTTTTTAATCTATGAGCACTGCACTGCAGGGAACCTGATTTTACTGGACACTTTTTTTCTCTGTTAATATTTCATGTGATCTGTTTTCCCTATACAAGCTTTACAGCTTTAAACCACAAAAGATTTTGGCTAATTTATACAGTGCAACAATGCAAAATCTGCTGCAATAACTTATAAAAGGAGAGTCAAAATCCACACACACTACACTACCAAATTTAAATAAACTTTTTAAACAAAAATGTCTACCATATTTAAATGAACTTTTTAAGCAAGAATACTTTGGCAAAATGTTTGAGGACAACTGCCACCTGCTTCATAATAACTACATCACATCTTACAAAGTGGGTGAATTCTGTCCACCAAGACTAGAACCGAGTGGTAACAAAACGCATCCATTTTTCCCCCTTACTCTTGCAGACAGTATTAGCACCACTGGTGGACTAGAAAACAGGAAGACGTCTGTATGTGGTCACTGAATGAACTTCTTTGTCTGTTGTGTCTGTTCTCTTGATTTGTGGTGTCTTTTCTTTAAGTCTCCTTGAAATCAACAACAACCTTCCAATACGGATCATAAAGCAGTCTGTTATCTGAAGATTATCTTGACTTATCTTTTACAGATGTTCCTTAAACATTATTTTCATTGCAGATATAATCATTCACAGTACCGGTACAATACATTTAACTTGTATCATTTTTTTTGTTATAAGGTTGAGGCTTAATAAAATGTCACTGGAACCCTGTCCAGCAAGACATTTAGGTATATTCCATTCACAAAATACACTAGGAAATATAAAACAAAAAAGCATACATGTTTTGGTGGTCATAATGACATAACAAAAGTATTTGTATTTTTTAATCTTAGTTATATTTTGGTTTAGACCAGCTTATAGTTATTACTATTACGGTACATCTTTGTTACCTGATAACATCATTAATTGACTTTAACACTATGATGTACACATTAAAAAGTACGTCCAACATCAAAGCAATCCTTTCCCAGGATTTTTGTACATATTTTAAGACTATATCTTAATCACTGTAATACCCAACCTTATCATCCAGAGGGTCCTTTTATCTTAAGGTCCTTCCCCTGCCATTTGGGGATTCACTTGGTAGATGTGCCTGTTAACAAATTAAGTCAAACATCAAAGCAATCATTTCCCAGGATATTTTGTACATATTGTAAAGACTATATCCTAACCACTGGAATACTCCACCACTGGAATACTCCACCTCATCCTCCAGAGGAGTCCTTCCCCTATCTGCCACCTGGAGACGCACTTGGTAGGAGATGTGCATGTTAAAAACTAAAATGTTAATAGACGCACTTGCACGGAGATGTGCATGTTAAAAACTAAAATGTTAATAGACGCACTTGGTAGGAGATGTGCATGTTAAAAACTAAAATGTTAATAGACGCACTTGGAAGGAGATGTGCATGTTAAAAACTAAAATGTTAATAGACGCACTTGGTAGGAGATGTGCATGTTAAAAACTAAAATGTTAATAGACGCACTTGGTAGGAGATGTGCATGTTAAAAACTAAAATGTTAATAGACGCACTTGGTAGGAGATGTGCATGTTAAAAACTAAAATGTTAATAGATGCACTTGGTAGGAGATGTGCATGTTAAAAACTAAAATGTTAATAGACGCACTTGGAAGGAGATGTGCATGTTAAAAACTAAAATGTTAATAGACGCACTTGGTAGGAGATGTGCATGTTAAAAACTAAAATGTTAATAGACGCACTTGCACGGAGATGTGCATGTTAAAAACTAAAATGTTAATAGACGCACTTGGTAGGAGATGTGCATGTTAAAAACTAAAATGTTAATAGACGCACTTGGTAGGAGATGTGCATGTTAAAAACTAAAATGTTAATAGATGCACTTGGTAGGAGATGTGCATGTTAAAAACTAAAATGTTAATAGACGCACTTGGAAGGAGATGTGCATGTTAAAAACTAAAATGTTAATAGACGCACTTGGTAGGAGATGTGCATGTTAAAAACTAAAATGTTAATAGACGCACTTGGTAGGAGATGTGCATGTTAAAAACTAAAATGTTAATAGACGCACTTGGTAGGAGATGTGCATGTTAAAAACTAAAATGTTAATAGACGCACTTGGTAGGCGATGTGCATGTTAAAAACTAAGTCAAACATCAAAGTAATAATGTATAGTCTCCATTTATTGGCAACATTTCCAAAAAAAAAAAAATACATGAATCTAAAATACAATTTCATCAACATTCTATTCTAACATTTGGTAGAGTCAGAACATAAATCTTTTGCTAAAGCAATCACATGAAATCACACTTCTTCCATCAACACATTTGAACAACATACCAAGAAATCACAGATGTATACAATTAACTTCTCTAGACAAAAAGCAATGTGCAGCAACAGAATCTCACATGGGAGCCCCTCCAGGTTGAGCTGCTCAATATAAATTATTGTACTATTGTTATCATTTTAATTGACTGGGGATCTGAGACTCCTTTGTACATCTGTTGCCTATACAATGACTAAACATAGAATTTAACAGAGAAAACACAAACCAGTTGGGTACAAGAAAAACAATTTGTTAACTGAGAATAATCTTCCATTTCATTAGATAAAAAGATTATCAAAAAAATTGAAATTTACACGAGATAATGAAACAAAATTGAATAAAATAAGGAGTGTTGATTTTTTAGTTCTCTAGAAAAAAAAATTCACTCTACACCATGTCACGAAAAAAATAGAGTTTTTAAAAAACAAATTACACTTCTTAGTTGGTGACATAACCCTTTTGTGAAGTTAAGATGCAGATAAATCTTAGTAAATGAAGACCTCATATAATCTCAATCAGTCCGGATCAACTAGTTGGTATCTCAGGGACACAAAACACTCCAAGCACACACGCAGACTGTTTACTGTAAGGGTGAGAAGGGTGTGGGGATCAGAATTCTGGACTTCATGTGTCGAATAAGAGGCACTGAAATAGGAAATAAAGGATTCTTATCAATCAATGACTTTCTAGTACAAACTAAGAAATTGAAAAAAAAAAAAAAATAAGTTCCTAAGTTAACCTACTCAACTCAGTACCCCCCCCCCCCCCCCACCAAAAAAAAATATATGTGAATATTATGTCCCCTGCCTCCAAGAGGTTTTGTAACTTCAACAATGTGTGACTGAATGGCATAATGGCTGTCTGTCAAGCATGAAGATAATCCAACGGCTAATGTTAAGTCTAAAACATGTTGCTTTTCTACTTTCAAAGCTTATGTATTATGGATATTTTAAACACTACTTTTAATGATTTATAATTGAAAATAGAGCGTACTTATTCATTTAAACCTAAGAAATGTTTCAAATGTTGAAGATATTTTACTCTGATAGCTAGAAATTAGAAGTATAAACCTAAAATGTGAGGAAAAATTCACTTTTCAGTAAGCTGTCTTCAAATAATATTTATATACTTTTCATTCTGGTGGCCATAAAGTGATGCCCTTTGAGTTGCATACTAACCTGTATATGAAACACATTCATCCCATCCAGGCCTGTTCCATGCAGCCTCTCTTGTTTCCTTTCTGGTCTGAAGATCTTTATAAGCTGTTAATAAAACACAAGTTTCATAATTTAAAAAAACAACCCTGTATAAAAAAAAATTCAATCAGCAGCTTCTTTTTTTTTTTTAGAATAACATATCATTACATTGCTGCATCATCGACATGATTCAGCACATCATAACATCATCACATTACTACATCATAACATCCCCCCACATCATTACATTACTACATCTCATTGATTACTAGATCATAACATGAATAATTCACAACATTAATACATCACACATCACCAACTCATTAATTACTACATCATAACATCCCCCTACATCTCATTAATCACTACATCATAACATGAACACATTATTAATTACGCTACTATTCCAGTGAATCTATAGAAAGGTATTTCAGAATTGCTTAAAAATTTATTCTAAAAATTGACATTCAGAATTTCTACCTTAACCACAGCATGACAACAAGGAAGTATTTCAGAATGGTTTCAATAGAGAATGCTTATATTTAGGACAAAAATAACCACAATTATGTTTTTTTTAATTTTAAGTTTGCTTCATCATTTCCTTATTCTACAGCTATATTCACAACCATCCAATAAAGTTAGCATTTTATAGATATTTGTCTTTGTCTTCGTAGAAAAATAAATATGATACCATTGCAGAGTTAACAAGAGACTTTAAAATATGAAACTAAAGAGTGATCTAAGTGTTATATGAAACTAAAAGCAAAGATGCTGGACTAATCTAAAAGGCACACACAAACTACACAGTAATTCAATTCCAAATCAATGAGTGAAACATGTATGTTGTAATGGCTCAGAACTCAGACAAAAGTTTTAAAAAAAAAAAGGAATCATCTATCTGAAAGTAAAAGCTGTTTAAGAATTGCAACTAGTTTCAAATTTCCATATTTGATCAAGGACAACAACCATTTACCTTTTTAATTTTTAGTTACAATTTTGACTTAGAGAGAGAGATCGAGAGAGAGGTTTCCCATTCAGACATTGTGATCTATGGGGGCGGATAAAGAAAAGCTCATTTGTTTCAATGGCCAAAAGTTAACAGGCTGCCATATGGCCAGCACAAATCCAACTGACTTCTCTAATGCATCAGATACCCATTAAAATAAATAAATAAATTATAGCTTTTATATAGCGCTACTTTCATGTTTATAGAATGCTCAGAGCGCTATGATCCAATCTCATTTGTGGACCAGCGGGGGAGGGGGTATCAGGGAGAAGGTATTCCGTGCTGCCTTTAGGCGCTCAGTAAATGCAATTCTGCTTGAGTTGGGTGTCGAACCTCGAGCCCCCTTCATCTGTAGCCAAGCCAAGTTCAAGCATACTTAGCCTCTCTACCACGCTTCCATTAGAGTTGGGAAGAATCAGGGACATCCCAAAACTCCTAAACCAAATCCTAATTTAACTGGATTTGAACTTTGGATCCCTAGGTTCGGAATCCAAGGCCTTTACCAGAGACACCCACAGCACTAGTTTTGACTAAGACTATGAAGTTACTTAGTTTGCTAATCTGTGTTCTGTTTAATCCACATACAGATGATTCATTTCATTTATTGCCTAAAAGTGAGTTTACCTACCCCATATATGATGTACTGTATATTGTTCACCTATCTGTGAAAACAATCCAGCAACTGGCTCATTCCTGTCTGTCTTCCTATACTGTAGTCCCTTAATCCTTTGGGAGACAACAAAAACAAAAACTCTACCAAATGTCAATGCAAGCAAAGAGAAAGTGGTGAGAGTGGAGCCAGTGTATTATATTTTCAACTAAATGTGCCATGCAGTTGAAGTATCTATGAAATTGTGATTTCCTGATTTTCATTGCACGCAGGAAGAAATGACGTTCTGGTGATAATTTTCTTTTTCAACACTTTAAAAAAAAAAAAAAAAAAACTTTGACAGTGGGGTTGAGAAGGTTAGGGAGACAAAAGGGGAGAGAGGGGGGGGGGCCTGGAGAGGGGGCAGGAGATGGTAGGTAAAGGAGAAAAAAAGATAACGGGTGAAGGGTGAAAGATGTTGAAGAACTTCTATGACGAGCTACATATAGCACCTCAACATTTGCAAGACCAAAAAGTTCTTGAACATTTATTTACAATTTAAGTTACAAATAAAGTTTTGAACAAAAAAAACCTAGAAAACTATTTTTAAGTTTTAAATATGTAGAAGTATTTTTGTGTGTGATAAACAGTAATAAAGAAAAAATTGTGCGCCTGTTAAAAAAATCTGATTTACTAAGAAAAGACTGCTTTAGTAATTCTTAAGTCAATGTTTGTAGTGCATCATAGTGCAGCACTTCACACAAATCATCTTAACATGCTAGCATATGAGATAAAACCAGAAAAAGTTCATACCAAAAGAAAAACAGCAAACAAAAATATTAGAGAGCTAGGTCTAGTACATTAATACTAAGAAGGACACTAAGTGATTTATAAAATCTTTCAGAAGAATGCAAAAGAGCAAAAGAAAACTCAGAGCCAGCTGAAGAAGTCTCTAGAGACCTTGCACATCAAAGTGGCTGGTCCATCTAAGCTCAAGGCAGGCCAGACTTACCCCATATATGTTCACAGCGAGATAAATCCCCAATCTGGCTAAAGAATCCAGCCACTGGTTCATTATTATATTGGCGATACTTTATACCCTTTGCCCTACAAGTATAATAGGAGATTTTGAGAGCCTACTTTGTGAAAGGAAGGGAAATGATCAATTTTGAACTGTTGCTGTTCATTACAAATCCACATACAGACAGCAATTAAATCCCTTTATAATTTACTTGAATTACTTAGTAAATTGAAATCTATTAGTAAAAAAAATATATTAAAAAAATACATACAATAAAGGAAAAAGCACATTTTGAGACCCCTAAATAAACTAAAAAAAGGTATTTAGTAATTAGCAATGAAAATATTGCTCAAAATATATTATTTAAAGTAGCCAGGTCCTGCTGGATGACTTCTGTATTTCTCTATATATGTGCTAAACTGTAAATTCCAAAAACGATAACTTACCAGCAATTACCCCACTCATACATTGTCCCTGGCTGGAAGGAAAAAAAAAAATTAAATATTGTATACAGATAAAATCTTTAAAGGCTAGATGCTCTGTAATATTAAATTTAATGTTTGGTTTATGACTGTACAAACCTTGAGTGTGTAGGTTCTAAGCTCATAAATATGGCTGGGCTCTCTCGGCTGGATAGGTGGCCAGAAACTAAAAGCTAACAAAATTTGATTACGCCTTGAACGCAACATCATATTTCTTTTCTTCCGAAACTCAAGGAAATCCTACAGGGAATAAAAAAAAAGATAACCCCAATTAAAATTCAATTAATCACAGTTAGGAATGAAACATTATTTCGGAGTAATAATCTTTTATTATTTTTAGTAACAATATTTGAAGTTAATATTCTTCAGATGAGTAAGCCTATAAAATAAAATATTATTTATAATAAAAACACTTATTTCATAATTATTGTGGATATATAATAAAGTAAAAACTGAACAGATTTAAAAATCTAACGTTGTAACACAATGTGGTTTAAACTATGTCAATATAATTTCAGTTGGAACTATTTCAACAAAATTTTCAATTTATTTTTAAAACAAAAATGTTTTCTAAATTAACATGAAATTCTAAACCATCAAATTAAACATTTCTGGAATGGGTCAAAACTTACAGCATCTGTTCTGTAAATAGTATTTGCTTTATTCAAAACAGGATAGCCTCCAGAGTAAGACCATAAGTGTACTGAAATAAAATGATTTCATTGTGTCATGCTATGCTACTGAGCAAATTTTTTTTTACATCTAAATCCCTAAAAAAAAAATACAAAAAAAACAAACAAACAACAGAAGCATCAAAAAGAAAACTTAACTCTTTCTCTCCTAACAGACGATACCAAACGTTGATTCCAACAGAATGTGGTAAATAATTACGGAGAGAAAGAGTTAAGTTTTTTTTTACAGCCTGAAAACTATGATGGGCTGGACAACATGACATGTAGTCAACATGCCTTACTATGACCTCCTTTAACAACTTTTCTATGGGGAGCCGTGTGTTGGAAAGCACTCTCATGGGGATCAACACAAGAGGTATTAAGACAAGGCATGTGGAATCGACATCCATGACCAGGAAATGCTTGCCCATGATCACCCCTCATAGAGTGGAGCCATGAATTTCAATGTTTTAATGTTTTAAGCTACAAGGCAAAAGAGGCTGGCCATTAGCCAAGAACTGAGATCAATAAGAAGACTAAGAGGAAAAACAGGCAACAGACCCAGAGTACACTGAATGAGGTCAACTTTTCAAAGCAAAGCTCCCTTTAAGTCCATCGGAATGAGATTGTGCTAATCTCAGGCCTCACATGATAAGTTCTTATGTCATTATGTATCCCAGGAAAACAAGCTATGATGTATATATGAGTAAAAGTAAGATTGACATTAGAAATTTTATAAAGGAGTAGATGAAATATATTCTGACATTGAGACCATGTCTCTCAATGTTGTCTACAAACTCTAGAAAGGACGAGAAGTCATGGGTTCTATCAGGAAATTGAAATACCCAGATTTATTTTTACAAGATTTAATTTTAAACTAGTGCACACAAAAACTAAAAAAACTGCTTAAAAGAAACTTAGAAATATCTAACCTGCTTCATCCTGGTCTCCAATTTCTACAGTAAAACTTCCTACGAGTTCTGCTCCTGTATCTTTTTCTTTCATTAGTTGTTGAAAAGTTGAACTAGAACAAACAATTGAGAGAAATTAAAGATATAAATGAAAACGTTAAAATTTATAATTAAAAAAAACAACACATACTTACTAAATATGAAATGTGAATTATATTAAATATTTTCTGCATTTGTTATCTTCAAGCCATTTCAATTATATGAAACTTTTTCAAAGGTTCGAAACAACCCAGACTTAATTATTGAGACATAGTAAGATATCCCCAAATAGAATTACTTAAATGTCTGCATTATTTGAGATTTAGTGGTCAGTGTCATCCTGTATCTCTCTGTTTTTAAATATAAATTCCTCTAAAAATATTATTTTTTGAGCTTCTTCTTTTTTTATATGCAACTCCCCAGAGCTAAACTTTTTGATAAGAAACAAAATTAAGTAAATAAAGTCTCATGGAAGTGATGGTAAGAATTAAAAACTTGTCATTGTTAAAATTTGTTACATTTTTTTTCAGTGAAAGAAGACTGTTTTTTTTAGCTTTTTTGTCTTTTTATTTTGCGACTGTTGAAATTGTCATTTTTTTAATATGTGAAGAATGACCAGTAGCAAGTGACCGTCGAGAGTGGTGTTTTTATTGAGGCCCTATGTTCCACGAGGAAAACAATGGAAAGATGATGATGAGCCAGTAGTCCATTTTCTGAGGTGTTATGAGGACAGCTATTGGACCACATGATGGCCAGCTAACTATTGTAAAAAAAAATGCAAACTAAAACTCTATGCCTTTATTACAAGGTCTTCTGGGCTCACAAAGACCTTCCTTCAGGGAACAGTACCAGGAAAAAGAAGTAGAGAAAGACGGAGAAAGAAAAGAATGAACATGCCATTGAAAGAGGTTCTATCCAACGCAAAAGACAGGAATAGAGAAAGTTGGTTGACAGATCTTGCATTGTGCCCCAACTGTCCAAGAGATAGGTGAAGGTGATGAGGACAGCAAGCTGGCTACACATTTGTGTTTACTTTAATCATTTACATTACTTAAAGCAACACCATAAGCCAAAAGAAAAAGACAATGCCTACTTACAACTGATTAATATATTCTTCCATGTACTCTGGCTTCACGGCATGAACTGAAACACATAAAAACAACAAATAAAACTATTAACTAAGACAATTTTTACCAATATGTACTAACATTGTTATTGCTGTTGGGGTAACTAAAGAAATTCTGTAAATAAATGATGTATAGAGAAAACAGCCACCATCAACAAAGATTCAGGAAGTCATGCTGTCAACTCAAGAAGAGAGATTATATTACTGCTCCACTCAATAATCATTTCAATGGTTGTATTTATAATTGCTGGACAGCGTGGAGTGATTTTAACTTTATACACTGCAGATAAAACTTCAATGATGAACTCTAGACAAATTAATTGTCAAAATGGTAAATTGAAGTGAACTTTCCAAAGAAAATATTCAAATTGAAAATAGAAGAATATTCTTTTGTCATTCTTCTTCTATACACAACCCATGTCTTGAAAAAATAACTCATACTTAACCCAATAATGCCTACTGCCATTTTGAAAAATACAGGGAATTTGCATATCAAGAGGAATGTAACTCTTAATTTAAAAAAAAAAAAAAAGAAAAAAAAAAGTAATTTCGTAATATAAAGATTTTAAAAATATAATACAGAAAAAAAATCAAATAACAACTTTAAATTATAGATAACTAAGTCTAGTTTCAAATAATATATACATTTAATGCCTTTCAAAAAAAAAAAAAAGCAATGTTAAAAAATACTTGATTTCCAGGGAGGGGGCTTATACACTGGGGATACCGCATTGGGCTAGTCCCGTAAATCACACATCCTACTGCAATAGGTGCAAGTGGGTTAAATACATGAAATAGTAGCACTGATACTCATGTTAAAACTCCTGGCAGACAAAAACGTCTTTTATCAATTATATCTAAAATTATCTCTTCTAAAAACCAGCTCTTTACTAAACCTGTCTCTTATTGACCACCAGGTAAGGATTTTACTTTCATGTCACTAGCCATAATAAAACAAACTATAAACGAAACACTTTATTTATATACTTGATGAGCAAAACCAGACATTAATGGGGAAGTAATTAGAATGACCATTTAAAAAAAAAAAGGTTTTACAGTCTTTTTAGATGTAATAGTAGTGAAATCTTACTTGGAAATTTTAACAAAAATAGGTAAGTGACCTCACTTGTGACAATATTGTAAGTTAATTATGTTAAGAAAGTTTTAGAATGAAATTAAGGTTAAATGAATTGTGATAAAGAAGGCTGTTGTTATATAAATACTAGGGGTGCACCGGATAGTACTTTTTGATATCCGGCCGGAGCCGGATATGACCGGATAGTAAAATTGGATATTCGGCCGGTGCCGGAGCCGGAGCCGAATACCTAAGTGTTTTGTAAATAGCTTGTATTGCTGAGCATTTTACGAAACTGTTAAATAACATACCTATATTTGTTGGTATTATTTTTTTCCTTTATTGTTTTAAACTCTTTTGCTGATTGATTTATTAAAGATTAACAGTATTTATAAACATAAATTAATCTGTGTAGCATGAGCGTGTCTGTGTGTATGTACGAGGCCACCAACTATAAAGGCTGTGTGTTGGAGGATCAATGTAAAATATGTTAGTATATATTTAACTAGTTACTAATGTAAATCTCTTATCTGGCTTGTATGGTGGTTGGATGTATGTGTTCAATAATTTCTGACCAACAACTGGTCATCAGACATGTAATTTTAAGTCCAAAGACTGCTTCTGGTTCTGGCTTCAAGGGCTTAATACTGATAGCTGTTAGTTAATAGTTGGAATCTGAAGCGTAGTAGGTCATATATTTATTAATCCATTTGCGGCAAACGATATTTTATTAACAGCAGGAACATCTATTATACCTACTCATAGCCTGAGATTTAAATGTTGCGAATCATAGATTTAATTGTAGTCTGTAGGCCTATTATTGTTATCGATGTTTAGATCTACTGTTATATAGATCTAAGAGAATTAGGAAAACCAACTATAAAAGAAACAAAATCACCCACACCCTCCCTACCAAAAAGAAAAACAACATAAATAGACTTTGTGTTCCACTGATTGTAACAACCTGATCAGATAGACGTAGTGAGCCTACACATGTAGTCCTAGTGTAGTGTGTATAGTTGATGGTGTTGACCTTCACGTGTTTTTTTTCCTTGGGCATACGCAATAGTGTTTAGTGTGCAGGCGAAGAAAGATAACACATTGGCATGATCAGTCAAGCATATAGATAAATTATCTCTGTACCTTAGTTACCGAGGTCAAGTGTTTCTTAACATTCCAGCATATTTTTCTTTGTTTGCTAGATCTAATTGTGGTGCTTTAGATCAATTTATTTGCTGCGATGTTAAATTTAACTGTAAGGTTTTCCTTTATATATTAAGTCAATAGAATTAAACAATGAAATTAGTTTTCTTTCTAAAGGTTTTAATACAAGGGGAAAAATACATACACGCACACATGCACATATTTGTTTTATTTTATTGTGCAACGAACGTGTGTTCAGCGCCCTAAATGACATTTCTCTCCAAGTAAACAAACTTAGTGTCACCATCTAGTGACCTCTAGAGACAGTCTCAATATGTCTTAACAATTTGCGTTAATCCATGCTGGCTTAAGAATGGTCAATGTCTATATTCTCTATCAATACATTGTCATGGATTAAACAAATAAGAAGTTGGGGGTGTTGAGTCTCTTAAGCCCTCCCTTTAAAGATACCCTTGGTCAGTGTCTGTTTGGCTTGTAGTCCTGACTCATTCATGAGACTTAACTCAAAGTAAACAAACTTATTACCCGTCCAATAGTATAAAAGGTGTGGTTTGTGGTCCAGACCCTTGATTGACAACCTATCTCATAATAAACTAATTCATACCAAATTAACCTTATAGAGATTTGGCTTGTAGTCCCGCCTCTAATAAAAATTCTAATCCAAGTAAACAAACTCAGTTCCCTCATAAGATGTGACCTCTAGACAGTGTCGACACGTTGACATCTGGCTTAATGTGGTCAGCTGCCTATTTGTGAACTCAATGTTATGGACTAAACAAACAAAATGAGGTGGGGGTAGCTCATCTCGACCTCTGGAGATATACCCGCACATCTAGACAGATTATCAGCGTGACATAGTTAAGGAATATGACATGTTTACTAGACCACTCAAAGGTCAAGACAAGCCAGTGTGCCATTCATCGCTGCTACGTATGTAATACGAATTTATGATGTAAAGTTTCATCTCTATTTATATTAAGTTATTAACATGCCTTGTCTTTATAATAAACGATGTTTGGTGCATATTTATAATGGCTCTATTTTTAAGCACATTATTTTGTTTTCATATAAACATTAATACGTTCTATAACAGACAGTAATGGAACGAGGTCCATTTTATGCATATTAAATAGGTGTATTTTTACTATCCGGTTTACTATCCGGTAGTGATATCCGACCGGAGCCGGATAGCACCGGATAGTAAAAAATGCCGGATATTCGCCAGAAGCCGGAGCGACTATCCGGTGCACCCCTAATAAATACTAGTCTTCAAAAGCCTACTATCAGTGTAATAGAAGGTGATTTTCCTGCCATACAGGCTCAGCAAACTCATATAGGAGAAGAAGTCAAAGGATCCCAATAGAACTGGGTTGGGCACACAATCCAAAGAGCAACAGAAAACAATGCAAGACAGGCTCTATGCTGTACACCATAGGGGAAGGGAAAGGATGTGAGGTCAAAGCAAACATGAAGGAGATCGCAAGAGATCAAAATGTCAGGATTGCTAGAGTCCGAAGGCAAAGCACTGTTAGGGCACTGTTAAGCTCCAAAGAGTCAAAGAGATTAAGTCAAGTCAAGGCTAGCCCTCTGTTAATGTAAAAAAAGACTTACACTGTATTTCATAGACAGTCTCTTTACTTGATAATGCCATCGAGTGAGACTGTTCAGGCTGAGCTGTTTTTCTGAGTCTGCTAAACCATCCTTTACCCCTGTCTTCATCGTCTGAGTCATGGGCTCTAAGTGAAGCTGATGAAGTTTGCAAACCTCGACATCTGAAATAAAACAAAAAATATATTTCTACTTTATGTATTGTAGATCTTATCTAACTCATATCCTAATTGGAGATCAGTATGCACAAATTCGGCTAGAAATATTTTAACAAGAGATTAACTTTTCATTTGCATCTCTCTGAATGTATATATAAAATGTCAAATATTTTTATTGTATCACTAAAAGAATTGAAAGTCAGTGAAAGATTTAAAAACGAAATAATACCTATAGCAGAAAGGAAGCAATGCTTTATAAATGTTTTTCTTCTCAATTTTATTATATTTCAGACCATGCGATCTACAAGGTGGATGATGTAAAGGTCATCTGTTTCTGTGGCCTATGGTTAAAGGAGGTATCATGTGACCAGTGCAACAACCAACCACCTTTACTTTTCCTAAAATATAGTCAGGTACCCCTTAGAGTTGGATGGTATCAGTGACGCCTTAAAAATCCCAAAATTCAAAAGCCATTCTTCACCAGGATTCGAACTTGAGACACCTCAAGTCACTCAGAAACGTCAAACATCAAACATAATTTAACATGCTGTGAGGGCAGCCAATCCCTGATAATGATGTTAGAACAAATCTGATAAGACATCCAATGCTTGATACATGGTAAATCTTTCAATGCAAGGAAACCAACCTAATTGGCACATGGAACTTAAAGGACCCTGCACCAATGCGGTAAACTAGACATATTGCACATATAACCCGTAACACCAGCAATGATGACTGATTTCTGTGGAGACAGCTTGCTGACCTATGTGCCAAATCAGGAGGACCTAAGGCAAGAGGTCTAAGAAAGTATGTTTAAGAATCAAAAGAATATATTATATTCTAGTTCTAGATCTAGTCTAGAAAAATTGTGTTCTGTTTTAAATGATAGTGAAAAAATAGAGAGCCAGTAGCAGTGTCTAGTATATTTAGACTTAGAGAATAATTTTAGAATGACACTGATAACCTTCGCCCTTTTTTGGAAAAAAAAAATAATACTCATAATCTGCAGAGTCTAGAATCTAGATCTATTTAATCTATTTTTTTACTATTGTTAGTATAGAACCTTACTACTCTTACTGCTTATCCACATCATACTAAGTAAGAATGAGAATCTAACAGCTTAACTAATTTAAAATGTGATGTATTTTTAGTTCAGATCTATGCATAAAACTTAAATTATTTTGTTTTGGTCTTAGTTGTTTTTGCAATCTTCAAATGCTAATCTAGACTCTAGTATCTTTAATCTTATTTCTCTAAGTTTAAAAAGGTCAAGGTCAGTATGAAGGCTAAGCAAAAACAGTAAACAAACTTTCATAAATGCCTAATTTTTTATAATAATCAAATATTCTGAATGCAATTAAATAAAATATTACTAAATATTCACAGATAGCATTAAATAATAACCTTGTGATTAACGATGCAGGTTTATTTAGCGCTGCAAAGGCATTATTTATGTTGAAAGCCCGGACAGATCTGCACAGGGCAGCCATTTCTATGGTTTATTTTTAATCTCGTCGAATTCTTACTAACTACTCTTCAATGCGATAATATTAATAAAAACAGGCAGATTCAATATTGAAGCAATAACATCTTAAGATATTTATATTAATTTATTTAATATATATTTATAAACATTATATCATCATTTAGATTGAATATTAAAAATCATTTTCATGTTAAGTGTATTTGAGATTATATTATGTACTATATACACTGATCTATATAATTTAGAAAAAGTAAAATGATAAGGTCACAGACGTTTATATATATATAATATGATGCCTCGCTACTTCAGGGTTTATCGTTGACGGATTCAAGTTGAAACTTTGCACAATTTCTCATCACTAGCAACACACGAATCAACACCTTTTATTTTTGTTTAATGATACTTGTTTTTACATTTATTTTTGCAACTGAGAAAAGTTTCCGAGAAAGCTTAAGCAAAACTTTTAAACTACATCGTCCTAGGTAGGTCTACAGTGGCGTAGCAAGGTGCCCGTGGGCCCGGGTTCAAGAATATGTTGAACTTGGTGCCCCCCCCCCAAACCCCCCTAGGACAAATTTAGTGTGTGAAAAAGAAATCGAGTAGCCTGTATGTATCGGTACATTTACCAAAAGACATTTCAATGCAAGTAGTGTACCTTGTTGTTTTCTTTTTTTTTTGCTCTTGATTCAATTATGACCTTATAGGTAGTAGTGTCTTATTGGAAGCACCACCAATATATTTTAAAGATAAATCGTGATTTTTCCTTACTTGGACTATTTGCTGCTGACTTTTGGTTCTCACATAGGCCTATATGAAAACCTATAAATGGCTCCAGATTTTAGGCATAGCCCTTGGCTTTAGAATCAGACTGGAGCGCTCCTTTTTGATATCCACATTCTTGTATGCTTGCGAATCTTGGACGCTAAATGCAGATCTTGACAGGAGGATCCTAGCAAGGGAATTGAGAAGCTATAGAAGGATCCTATGTAAAGCCCACAAAAAAAAAACCGCACCACAATTGTAGAGATTAAAGGCAGGATCACAACGGTAATGGGGCCCACGGTGACCAGCTAAGTAAAGTCCAAAAACGCAAACTGAAACTTTAACTCTTAAAGTGCTGAGCTGTTTTTTTCAGTGAGTGCAAACAAAATGGAATTACAAATCTGATGTTTACAGGCTTAACTATCATACGCGTTTTAAGGGTTAAGGCTACATCACAAGGTCCCTCATGGCTCGGGAAAAGAAAAGACAGAGAAAGCAATGGGAAGACAATGTAAAAGAAAGGGGGCGGCCCTGCAGTTGAAAGAGATTCTATTTAAGGCAAAAAGACAGAGAGGAATGGAGAAAAAACAGTCAACAGATCATGTGTGATGCCCCAAAACTGAAACAGATTTAGGGATAGGTGAAGGAGAAGTAGCTCTCCTATTGCTATTTCTTTTGTTTTTTCCGCAACAAGGTAACGCTAATTTGATATGTCTTGACAGCTGTCAAAATGATTAAAATGACGCCGGATTGCATCTCCTTTAGTAGGCCTACTTACCCAATGGTAAAAAAAATTCCTCACGAATAATACAGATTAGTATTATTATTTTATCATGAAGCATTTCAATCAATACAAAAAGACAGCTAAGACTTCTTGAGCGATTCCACCAAAGATGCTTGCGCTCCATCATGGACATACGGTGGCAAGACCGCACTACAAACAGCGATGTCCTTGCGAACGCCGGTATGGACAGTATAGAGGGACTTCTTAAGTCCGACAGTTACGCTGGGTAGGGCACGTATCCCGTATGTGAGACGAACGTATGCCAAAGGCAGTCCTTTTTGGTGAGCTAAAAGGTGGTCGACGTAACAGAGGCGCCCCACGGAAACGCTTCAAAGACCAGCTTAGGTGCCAACTTTCCTTGGCTGATATAGAAGAGAGCACCTGGTTGCATGCGGCATTAGAACGAGACAGCTGGAGGTCACTCACGAAGGCCGTGGGATACACATTTGAGACCGAAAGAAAATCTGCTGCCGAGGACAAACGCAGACGGCGAAAAGAAAATCTAAGTCGACCACCTGCGGACAATGGTTATGCTTGCCCTGGATGTGGCAAAATATGTAGGTCACAGCTGGGGCTGCGAAGCTACGGGAAATACTGCATCCCTCACTAATCTTCGGACTCGAAGACAAGCCTTATCATTAGGCCTTTCAAACATGATCAATGTCATCTCGCAATTGTCTTATCTTATATAATACAGAAGTTACTTCAAAAAAGAAGATGATTACGTCCTACGCGTCATGCATTTAGTCATGCATATTAACCAATGACTTAAATTCTGCCAAGTCACTGGTTTTCCTGGCTAGCTCAGGTAACCCATTCCATGCTCTAATAGCACTAGGGAAGAAGGAGTATTTGTACAAATTTGTCCTAGCATATGGGACGAGGAATGTGCCTTTATCTTTGTGTCTTTCAGAGTATTTTATTAAATTTTGTTTTTGTATTTGAAGATTATGGTTCAGTGTTTTATGTATAATTTCTACTTTACTTTTGAGTCTTTTATCCTGAAGGCTTTCTAAATTTAGTGATTTTACTAATGGTGTTACTCTAGTCAAATGTGAATATTCGTTTGTAATGAATCTCCCTGCTCTATTTTGTGTTTGTTCCAGTTTCTTAATGTTTTCTTGAGTTGAGGGGTCCCAAACAGAGGATGCATATTCTATTATTGGCCTAACCAAGATTAAATAACATTTTAGTTTTATGCTCTTATTTGATTTATAGAAATTTCTTTCAATTTCATACGTCACCAGTGACTTTTGGTTCTGCTTTCAATGTTTCCTTAACAATGGCTGACATTAAAGAAAAGAACGGTCTGGCATAGAGAACGTGTTGTTAATCCGTTACTACTGCAACAAGGTTATCAAGGATGTTGTGTGGCTAGCCCAACGATCAGCCGTCTTCTCCTTCTTCGGCTAAGACCAGGGTATTGGATGATTTCTAAGACATCAGGTCAGACCTCAAATCAGATTTAACACATGGAGCGCGTAAGACGTGATTATCTTTTGAAGCAGCGTCTGTGATTTATAAGATAATTTATAATTTATATTTATAAGATAATTTATAATTTATATTTATAAGATAAGTAATACCCAAAAACACTGAACCATACAATTGCAAACACACAACCTACACCTGAGATGAACTCCAATTGGTGACAAGGCAGGGAGACCTAGGACTCCCGTAGTGCCCTGGTAAGGAACTCTGCTGTTTGGCGTAGTGCCTCATAGCTTCCATACAAACACAATGAACCACTGGATACGTCTTCCCGCAGCTCGCGGAGCTGCGGACACTCTTGCAAGACGTGCGCCACCGTCTCTTCTGATTCCCCGCAGTGTCGGCAACGGGCATCAAAATTTGGTCGGAACCGGGCGAAGTACGCACCTATTGGGCAGTGTCCCGTGCGCCACTGCGCTATTATTGTTTGTTCCGACCTTTTTAGCCTCCACCACGGGTCCTCTCGATCTGGGCGTCGCATGTGCTGCCAGACTCCCCTGGCAGTGTTGGAGTCATCCCAGGATTTCAACCACTTTTCATGCACCCACTCTCGTATAACTGTGGTAGCCTGTTTAAACGTACTTGGTGATTCGAAAGTGGGCACGGCCAGCGCTCCTTCTAGAGCTAGAGCGTCAGCCACGGCATTGCCCCTCACGCCGCAGTGCGAGGGCACCCACTGCATGAAGATGACAGCTCCAATAAATAGGCGGATGTTATTTGCGGCGCCTAATGCCTCTTCCACCAGTTCGGACTTTCCCCCTAAGCCAGCCATGGCTTGGAGGCAGGATTGGGAATCGGTAACCATTACAACGGTAGTCGCAACGGTTATGTTTTCACGCAATTTTTGGAGCAGATATTTGAGTGTATATGTTATTGCCGAGATTTCAGCATCAAAGCTACATGCAGCGAGGCCGCATGTGCCTGAAAGCTTGTCTGGTTCGAGGTCTGGGTAGCAGATATAGGCCCCATACCCAGCTCTTACGGGGTCCTTCATGACCGACCCGTCTGTGTAACAATAAATGGCGTTGGCCGGGTAGGTCTTTAATGTGTCCATTGCCATTTTCCTTAGTAAGTCCGGGTGTGTGTGTCGTTTTGTGGCCCCCTCCAACCCGTGTATGGTTAGATTGATGGGAGGGATGGGCTGTCTCCTCCAGGGCGGGCACGTGCCTATCCGTCGGATTGGGACCCGGTCAGTGGAGAGACCAGCTACACCCTACACCAGAAAGACACAGAGATAAAGGGACATTTCTTATTCTTTATGCTTTGACCGATTCGAACAGAGCTCCTTCTTCCCTAGTGCTATTTGAGCATAGGACGGGTTGCCTGAATCAGTCAGGAAAACCAATGACCTAGCAGAGTTTAAGTCTTCAATAATTTACACGCATGATTAGATTGATACACGTACCAGTGCTTCCACCACCACGTCTGTGGACACATTTCATTAGTGTGTCCCAGATCTTATATACACGAGAACCGCTGAAGTATGTTGACCCTTAACAACTGTTGCAAGTCATTTAATCGACAGCCGGATTCATCAAAAGAGTAGCATTACTCACATCTGGCTCGATCGAGTAAAACAAAAGGGGGGGGGGTGATCAACAAGAACTCTCATCACATTTATTGTAGTATTCGTTCAACCCATGACTCTCTCTCCCTCTCTCTCTCTCTCTCTCTCTGTGTGTGTCTCAATGTTTGTCTTAGATACTTAGCCTATCTGCAGCAAATGTTTTCCATGTAATAATTAAGAACTTCGGTAAACTGGCCACAGCTATCATTAAAGTGGGCGGTGGATTAGTCAATATGCAAGTTGTACCTGTTTTTCTGTGTTTCTATTTTAGGAACATTTCCAAACAAATTTGATTATATTCAGAGGAACTTGTTAATTTCACTTTGAACACTTAGTCTTTTTAGTGTGACAAAGAAGAATTGAGGAAAAGATGTATATTAAACCGAAGTTATAATTTAACTATGGTAAGTGAATTACATGTTTCCATGTACATACCGTACGTTACTCTACATTATATACTGCATAGGATTCACAATGTACAATCATTGGGTAAAAAGTTAATTAATTTCTTGAATGTGAAGATCAGGTATAGACTTACAAACTTATTGCGTGTGTTCATTGATTCAGAAGAGTGATGTTAGATATCAGACCTGGAGTAAAATTCACAATTCCCCCTTAAACTCAAATACTAGGGAAAAAATGTTGCATTGAATGGTTTAATGAGAACTACAAACTTTCCCTAAGCAGCCTGATACGCCTATGTAACGCAACTGAAGTGATAGGTCTGAAAGCACGTACACATCCATGAACATTAAGATAAAATGGCTTGCTTAGACAGGAGGTATATATGTATGTTATGTTATGTTATCTTATTCAATTTAAACTAATAACACATAATAAAAACGCAAAATACCTAGGTGTTATAATAAATAAAAAACTGTCATGGAATCCACATACTGATGAAACTATAAAAAAAAAGAAATTTCCATAAATCAAATAAGAACATAAAACTAAAATGTTATTTAACCTTGGTTAGGCCAGTAATAGAATATGCATCCTCCGTTTGGGACCCCTCAACTCAAGAAATCAATAAGAAACTGGAACAGACACAAAATAGAGCAGTGAGATTCATAAAAAAAGAATATTTACATTTGACTAGAGTAACACCTTTAGTAAAATCACTAAATTTAGAAAGCCTTCAGGACACAAGACTAAAAGTAAAGTAGCAATTATACATAAAACACTGAACCATAATCTTCAAATACAAAATTTAATAAAATACTCTGAAAGACACAAAGATAAAGGTACATTCCTTGTCCCATATGCTAGGAAAAATTGTACAAATACTCCTTCTTCCCTAGTGCTATTAGAGCATGGAATGGGTTGCCTGTGCTAGCCAGGAAAACCAGTGACTTGGCAGAATTTAAGTCAATGGTTAATATGCATGACTAAATGCATGACGCGTAGGACGTAATCATCTTCTTTTTTTAAGTAACGTCTGTATTATATAAGTTAAGATTATTTTTTTTTTCATGGCGGAGAACGATACTTTATTATATTGAACGCGTGCATCTTTGCGCACCATATCAACAGGAGGAACAATACTCAATTATACAATTAGGACATTTATGAATTTGACATAGACATACTGGTCAACAGTCTGGTTGACAGAAAGGATGAACATCATGGTCCATTAGGACTAAAACAGATTTTTTTATCCCACTTTCGGTCAGAGTGTTGCAAGGTCATCTGTCGCTACCGACAAGAACACAGAAGTCTGATTCGTAAAACGCTGGTTGTGGGAGCGCGGTGGTTGAATGGTTAAGCGCTTGGCTTCCAAACCTGAGGTCCTGGGTTCGAATCTCGGTGAACACTGGGATTTTGAATGTCGGGAGTCCACCCAACTCTAATGGGCACCGGATTTGGAGAAAGTGAAGGCGGTTGGTCGTTGTGCTGGCCACGTGACATCCTACTCGTTAACCGTTGGCCAAAGAGACAGATGACCTTATCCTCATCTACCCCAGCAGTTCTCAACCTTTTAAGCTCGGTGACCCCCTTTTTACACCCCCCCACTCTTCCACGACTCCCACCCACCCGCCCACACATACAGCAATAGAAGAATTGCCGAAAACAATCCAATTATCGATGGTCTTAGGCGACCCCTGGCAAATCGTCAATCGACCCCTTAGGGTGTCGCGACCCACAGGTTGAGAACCCCTGATCTACCCTATAGATCGCTAGGTCTGAAAGGGGAAAATGTACTTTTTTAATGTACTTATTTTATCTTAACTAAAACTTTGTTAAAAAGTGTTTGTTAAGTCTTTTCACGATTTTTAGTTAGAGAATTAAAGTGTTTGAATTCATATGGTCAAGTTTAAATCAACCAGCTTTTATTTATTTATGTTAGCTTTCCATTAAGTAACGCTCAAGCAAGATTAGAAAGTGATTGATTCCGCGAAGCAGACAGCAAGGGAGTTGAGCGTGTCAGTTGAATCGATGTTATGTTTAAGATAAGGCAAACTGTTACTTGGTGGTCTGTTACCAAAAGACTCGAGGAATGTGGGCATACAGCAAACATCAATACAAGTTATGGCTCAGTAATGTGCTATTGCAGATGTTTAGACTAAGCCCTTATTAGGACAAACACAGTTTTTGGCTAACGTAAGCAATTTTACGCCCCACTTGTTTGTTTTTTTTAAATTCTTTTCTAACTAGTTTTTGTTTTTGTTTAATTGCTTTTGCATAGCGAAACTTTCATGTTCAGAGCGCTATAGTCAAATCTATTTTGTGGTCCAGTTGGGGTGGGGGTGGGGAGGTTTCCGCGTTGCCTTTCGTCTTTCAGCAAACACACGTCTGCTCGAGTCTGGATTCGAGCTCTAGCCCCCTTGTTTGGGTAGCCAAGAGGTAGCCTTACTTTAATAATTAAGCCTCTCAGACATACCCCTTCCCCCCCTCCCCCCATTTGTAATTTTAAATTGACTGAGTCACTAACAGATTTTTCACGAGGAATTTCGTCAAGACTGGTCAATTGGTACGGATTTCTATAAATAACATATTTGCATAGACTAGATACGTATATAAATACATACATCTTAAAGTTGGCTTTATATATACATAGAACTTTAATTATGGTAACACTAAACACTCTCTAAGGTGTTTGAAAGACTTATACTATAAATCAGTTGGTTTCGAGGATATCTCAATGTTATTATTTTTATTATATCATAAATACTATAATTTTGTGAAATAGTAGCATATTTTTCATACCTTTCGAAGATATTCTTAAATTCTACAACTTGTATCAAGTTAGCGGTCCCCAAATATAACCCGCTATTGATTTTGTGTCGTCTATCTGTCCGTCAGTCTGTATAATTTAGATCGGGGAATAACAACTAGAAAAGATGTTGAAAAAACATCACAGTATAGATCTTGCAAAGTTCTGATGCAATGGATTTTTTTTCTAATCTGAAAAGAAATTTAATTTGTAAAATAAACTATGCAAGTTTTTTTTTTTTTCATAAAATACATTTCACTAGTAGGCCTAATGCTAGTAAAAAAAACAACAACTCAATAGACCATATTAATAAGGAAACTGATGTCTTTGCATATTTTTAGTCAGATATGTAAATAGTTTTATTTTATTCTAAAATAATGCTATACGGTATAGGCCTACACATATTTACATTAGCCTACTAAATTAAGTGTGATTGGTTATGTAAGCTACTTATATTCTAAATAAATGGTTAACTTTTGTTTTAAACTACAAATAATACATTGAATAGCCTATGAGTAGGCCTATCTAAGTCGTTTATAATTAAAAACAAAACTTAATATCAACATCATGGGTTCCATATACATTGCTAATGTAAGTTCTACAGAAACCGAATAAATATGCTTCAATTATGGGGCATTCTAAATTCTTGTATATAAAGTATGGAACATTCTAGATTCTTGTATGTAAAGTATGGAACATTCTAGATTCTTGTATGTAAAGTATGGAACATTCTAGATTCTTGTATGTAACGTATGAAACATTCTAGATTCTTGTATGTAAAGTATGTAACATTCTAGATTCTTTAATGTAAAGTATGGAACATTCTAGATTCTTGTATGTAAAGTATGGAACATTCTAGATTCTTGTATGTAAAGTATGGAACATTCTAGATTCTTGTATGTAACGTATGAAACATTCTAGATTCTTGTATGTAAAGTATGTAACATTCTAGATTCTTTAATGTAAAGTATGGAACATTCTAGATTCTTGTAAGTAAAGTATAGGACATTCTAGATTCTTGTAAGTAAAGTATAGGACATTCTAGATTCTTGTAAGTAAAGTATGGAACATTTTAGATTCTTGTATGTAAAGTATGGAACATTTTAGATTCTTGTATGTAAAGTATAGGACTTCTTGATTCTTAAATGTAAAGTATGGAACATTCTAGATTCTTAAATGTAAAGTATGGAACATTCTAGATTCTTGTAAGTAATGTATAGGACATTCAAGATTCTTGTATGTAAAGTATGGAACATTTTAGATTCTTGTATGTAAAGTATGGAACATTCTAGATTCTTGTAAGTAAAGTATAGGACTTTCTAGATTCTTGTATGTAAAGTATCTAACATTCTAGATTCTTTAATGTAAAGTATGGAACATTCTAGATTCTTGAATGTTAAGTATGGAACATTCTAGATTCTTGTATGTAAAGTATAGGACTTCTTGATTCATGAATGTAAAGTATGGAACATTCTAGATTCTTGTTTGTAAAGTATGGTACATTCTAAATTCTTATAAGTAAAGTATAGGACATTCTAGATTCTTGTAAGTAAAGTATGGTACATTCTAAATTATTGTAAGTAAAGTATAGGACATTCTAGATTCTTGTAAGTATGGAACATTCTAGATTCTTGTAAGTAAAGTATAGGACATTCTAGATTCTTGTAAGTAAAGTATGGAACATTCTAGATTCTTGTAAGTAAAGTATAGGACATTCTAGAATCTTGTAAGTAAAGTATGGAACATTATAGATTCTTGTATGTAAAGTATGGAACATTATAGATTCTTGTATGTAAAGTATGGAACATTATAGATTCTTGTATGTAAAGTATGGAACATTATAGATTCTTGTATGTAAAGTATGGAACATTTTAGATTCTTGTATGTAAAGTATGAAACATTCTAGATGCTTGCATGTAAAAAAATGTTTGCAAATTTCTAACCAGGGAAATCCACAACATTTAGCCGACTTATTGATTATGTTGCATTCTGTCCATCAATTAATTTACTTTTAATAGTCTAGCCTACTGAACATTGACCCTCGCACGTGACTAATGATTTCAAGATGGCAAAGAAAACATCATACTAAGTGTGCAAATAGACATTTTCTATTTTCAAGGCAAATGCTTTATCAAGAATTATTTTCTGCCTTATTTCTGTCATTATAAATAGAAATCGGTCATGTGAAGTAACCTGTCTATAATGTTATTTAACTTAAATAAAATCGAAGAGAAGTGTGGATGTTAGTGATTTTTTTTCTTACAGGACAGCAAAACTATAAATAGCTAGCTTTTTTTTTGGTGTATCCGGTGTACAAAATAAAGAAAGAGACGATAAGTTATTTTTTTTTTTAAAAAGGGAGATGATAATTTGTTTAGCACTGTGGCAGACGTCAAAGTAGAAAGCTTGACACCTCTTGCGTCACTAGGCTTACAGAAGTACTCTGAAATATTTCTTTGTAATTGTATACATTAACACTTTTTAACAAATCAATAGGTCTAATTAAACATTTTCGCACCATCTTATTGTAGGCTCTATTGGCCTTGTCGCAAAATTAAATTAAATGTCACAAAGTGTAAACAATTTATAAATCAGGCAAAGCACAATAACCATAAACAAACCTTGGCGAATTTTATTTAATTCCCCCCCCCCACCCCCCACCCCAACATATCAATTTGCAGAAGACTTAAACAAACTTTCTGTTATAATCGATATGTACAGTGACAGAGCATAAAAGCGCCTCTTCAGACTGGGTAGTCGTTTCCCGAGCGCTCGGTCATTTTCGTCCTTACAAAAAAAATGTTTCCAAAATGAATTCGGGTAGATATCATTCCCAAATCATTCAACCAAGCGACGCTCGGTAACCTGGTACTAGATTGTGTTGAATTTATTCAGACATAATTTTGCATTGCTGTGACAGAAAATAACAAAGCTCTCCACGGGTCTGAAGTCACGATCTGTGACGTGGCAACGAGCTATTGGTTTAAACTGCCCACAGGTTGCTGAGTCGAAAGTCAGTGCTGAGGCTTTCAATAACGATTGGTCTTGATTTAGCAGGTATTGCGTTGTGTTGCGAAATAATTCAACCCCCCTGCCCTCCCATTTTCTCTGTTCCGCTACTCCCCCTTAGGATATCGAGACTAATCCATGCGTCGTTGATCGGGTTGACTTCTTGATGTTGACACTTCAGCTGTTCTCAAACTTCTAACAACTAACATAAGAGAATGGAATGGGTTGCCTGAGTCAGCCAGGAAAACCAACGACTTGGCAGAGTTTATGTCATTGATCGATATGCATGACAAGATGGACACATGAAATGCGTAGGACATAATTATCTTTTTTTTTGTTTTTTTGAAGTAACCTCTGTAATACATAAAATAAGATAACAGCTTGTTTTTTTTTTCTTCAGCAGTAGCTAACAGTGAAATGAGGTTTTTCTTCGAGGTTAAGGAGGGGTGCAGTATTTCACGTTGTCACGCAGTCCTAGCCGTGACCTACATTGAGGCATATCCAGTGATCTAGAGCTACCATGAGTCACGAGCAAGAGGAGACTACTGGGGCTTTAGTGAGCGGGAAGAGAACTCTTGCATCTCCTAATGACGAAGAGCTACAGCTGGTGGTGTCGGGCAAGACCTACTGGATATCTAGGTCAGCCTTGCTAAGCCTGCCGGAAACCCGACTTGGCCACTTGGCACTGCAGCACAAATCCGGAGACAGCAGCCGGAAGTACCAGTTCGAGAGAGACACGAAGATGGTCAATCCGATACTGAACTTGTACAGGACTGGGGAGCTTCACATTCCAGGGGACATGTGTGGACTGGCTATCAGTAGGGAACTGAGGTAAGCTATGTTTATGTCTCTCCTGGGGACATGTGTGGAGTGGCTATCAGTAGAGAACTGAGGTAAGCTATATTTATGTCTCTCCTGGGGACATGTGTGGAGTGGCTATCAGTAGGGAACTGAGCTAAGCTATGTTTATGTCTCTCCCAATAAAAGGTACATAGCTACATTTCTTATCCCATATGCTAGGACGAATTCGTATGAGTGCTTTTTCTTTCGTAGTGTCATTAGAGAATACAAGTTACCTAAAACAGTCAGAAAAAATCGATGACTTTATAGATTTAAACTGTGCTGTATTTAATTTTTGGCAACACTATAGCTTAGGCTTCCAATCTCCCCCCCCCCCCCTCCTTCCAACCGCAAACAAAAAAAAAGTTCAAGTGATATTTTCAATCATTTTGAAGACGAAGCAAAGGAAAAAAATTGCCTTATGAAAACAACGAGGGCGTACTCAGTGGGTGGGTTGATTTAAAAGGGGCCCCATTAGAAAGCCTCCAGGAAAGAAGACTTAGAAAGTAAAAGATAAGGGAACATTCCTCGTTCCATATGCTAGGACAAATTTGTACAAATACTCCTTCTTCCCTATTGCTATTAGAGCATGGAATGGGTTGCCCGAGCTAGCCAGGAAAACCAGTGACTTGGCAGAATTGGTTAATATGCATGACTAAATGCATGACGCGTAGGACGTAATCATCTTCTTTTTTTGAAGTAACGTCTGTATTATATAAAATAAGATAAGATAGCTTATTGCTTAATCAAGTCTAATCCAGTCCTCAGTTTAGTCTGATGAACAGAAGACTAGATCAACACTTGGATACACGCATATTTATATAATTATATTGTATCGTCTTTTTTAAGGAACGTAATTTATAAGATAACTCTTAGCCCTTATAACCAATCATTAGAGTTGCTCGCCCATTCCAGCAAACATCTCCAGGTATAAAATAAAATAATATGGAACACAAATGTTTAAAAAAAAAATTTAAGAAGACAGTAATGTACTAACAAGGATGAGTCATAAAGTTTGATTTTGTACTGTACTCAGGTACTGGGGTATTGATAGCAGGCTTATCTCTGAGTGCTGCTTCAAGAGGTTCAAGGAGACGCTACGGGAGGTACTCATCGTAGAGGAGCTAGACAGCGCCATGAAAACAGACAGCGTTGCTAAGGACAGCCTTAGTGGTCAGATATGGCTGACCATGGAGAGGCCTGGCCACAGTTTTGGTTCATGGGCAAGTAACACTAGCTGTTAGTTTAGTTGCGTTGTTACTTCCCTCTGCCTTTATAAAATTGATACAAAAGCATGAAACGTGATGGCTATTAATAATAATAATAATAATAATAATAATCTTTATTGTCCGTATGGAAATTTGTCTTACAATTTGTGCTATTACACCAAACAAAAAACATTATAACGAACTCTTAAAATATTTACCCTAGAGCTTATTGTTAACAAGTCCAATGTGTTCTGGCCGTCTTCTTTAAGTTCTTCGGTAGTTCCGTTGAAAAAAAAAGATGTGTCTGGTTCGAATGATTCTCTTAAGCAAGGTTAATAAAGACTTTAGAGGTAGCCCTATGTATTCAGGCGTAGCCCATGTAATAAGATCAGTCCATGTATTCAGAAGTAGCCCATGTAATCAAGAGTAGCCCATGCATTCAGGAGTAGCCCAAGAAATCAACTATAGCCCATGTATTCAGAGGCAGCCCATGTAATCAAGAGTAACCCATGTATTCAGGAGTAACCCATGTATTCAGAAGTAGCCCATGTATTCAGAAGTAGCCCAGGTAATCAAGATTCACCCGTATAATCAAAGTAGCCCATATATTTAGAAGTATCCCTTGTATTTAAGAGTAGCCCATGTGTTCAGAAGTAGCCCATGTAATCAAGAGTAGCCCATGCATTCAGGAGTAGCCCATGAAATCAACTATAGCCCATGTATTCAGAGGCAGCCCATGTAATCAAGAGTAACCCATGTATTCAGGAGTAACCCATGTATTCAGAAGTAGCCCATGTATTCAAAAGTAGCCCATGTAATCAAGATTCACCCATATAATCAAAGTAGCCCATGTATTTAGAAGTATCCCTTGTATTTAAGAGTAGCCCATGTATTCAGAAATAGCCCACGTAATCAAGAGTAGCCCATGCATTCAAGAGAAGCCTATGTAACACTCAAATAAGCTGGTGCGCCGACTTTGAAAAGGTCGCATGGACTTCAAGCAATGACCCGTAATACAATGAAAGATTTTTAAATAATATTCTATTACAAAAGGGGCTCTACAGAATGTGACGAGTAGCGTAACATTTAAATATGAACAAATGTAATAGCCTTGATCCGTATTTCGCTAGGGCCTTGACTCTACTAAGCGATTTACTTACAAGGCCTCTTATTTTTTTAAAAATTGAAATCCAATAGTATTTGAATTAGTTTGAATATCATCTTGATATTAGTCTGATGAACCGTTGGGGCACAAATGATCTGTCGACTGTCTTTTTCCATTTTTATCTTCTGCCTTGGATAGCATCTCTTTCAATGACATCCTTTCTTTTACATTGTCTTCCCATCCCTTTCGCTGTCTCTCTCTTCTTTTCCTGGTATTGTTCCCTGAAGGAAGGTCTTTGTGATATGGCCATAAGGTTTTAGTTTGCGTTTTTGTGACAGTAGTCATCAGATGATCATGGGGCACCATTGCCGATCTTGTTTCTAATCTCTTTGTTTGTAATGCGGTCTTTGTATTTGATAATTAGATCCCTCAATAGCATTTCAATTACATGGCTGGAATCTTCCTCTCTAACTTTGCAGTCGCGTCCAAGACTCGCAAGCATATAAGAATGTGGCCATGACCAGGGAGCGCATCAGTCTGATTTTTTGTGCCGAGAGCTAAGCCTTTGTCTTTCCTTATTGTTTTGAGTTTTGCAAGTCCTGCAGTGGACTGAGCAATTCTGGCCAGTATTTCAGGCTTGGTTTCTTCACCTGAAAATAGAAACAATTCCAGTTTATTAGCGTCGTATCGATCATGAAAAAGAATAGCCATATTAAATTCGAAATTGGAAATATAAACAGCAAGTGCAAATTGTAACTGTCTCAACCTGTCAAGTAGACCAATTTTTGTATTATATTATTGTTAAAATAACTAACAAAAATCTCATTTTATGATTTAGATCTGGTTTGGAATATACATGACCTTCATTGCCATGTCTATTGTGGTGGTGGCCGTGTCGTCAGTGAGAAGTTTCCGTGTGTATAGAACTGGGCAAGGTCCTGTCAACGGTACGGAGGAGACACTGTTAGACAATCTTCTCAACAGTGACCTGTGCACCACGATACTTGTGTTTGATGTGTGAGTATTTTTGTTTCCTTTTCATTTAACCGTGACCAGTGATTTCAGTGAAAGCGCGGTGGCTGAGTGGTAAAGCGCTTGCGAACCGATGGTGCCGGGTTCGAATCCTGATGAAGACTGGGATTTTGAATTTCGGGTCCACCCAGCTCTAACGGGTACCTAACATTAGTTGAGGAAAATTAAGGAGGTTGGTGTTGTGCTGGCCTTATGACACCCTCGTTAACAGTGGGCCACAGAAACAGATAACCTTTACACCATCTGCCCCAAAGATCACAAGGTCTGAAAGGAACTTTACTTTTAGTGATATCCGTCCAGTTTTTTGTTTAATTCAAACCAGATTCTAATAAAGTCTTGCCCATCCTGTTTCTGAACAGATTATCATTTTAATTCAGTGTTATGTTAAAGGGAAATCTTAATATAGGCCTAACGGAGGAAGGGGGGAGGTAAGCAGGGTGGACTGGTGTAGGCTACTGGCCATGCGACATCATGTGGCTCCAGCATTTAAAATCAGTGTTTTTTTTTTTTTTAAGAAACTTCATTCTTGATAATCGTTGCTATCGGTTGTTGAATTGTAGCATCAAACTGCTAGTGGACAACTAAACGGTTGTAGGCGCAATGTATCTTAACTAATAAAACTGCAAACAACTTGAATAAGTTCTTTTTGCGAACAAACTAAAAAAACAACAACACTTTATTTATAACTGAAGGGAGGCAACTCATCGAGACATAGATGTTTATTTACACGGAGACATGACAAACACATAAGACATCTGCCTTGAGCTCAGCATAATCTCGGCTCTAGACTCGGGCGGATATCGTTCTCTCATCTTTTAATGTCAACATCCACCTCAGTCTAGTTTCTCTCAGTGCGCACAATTCTACACTATCTTGAAGGGCGGTGTGCATGTTGGGGTTATAACAATATAAACAAAATCAGCTTATGATCAAATGAAATAACTGTAATAGTCTTTAGTAATAATATTCTTTAACAAAATCTCTAACTCACTACAATAACACAACCTTTTAGTCTCACGTTCTGGAGTCGTCTCCCCTTACTAAGACCAAATGACGACAATGCCACCTATGTTGCATCATACACAACCAATCGCTAACCTTTTCCCACTGTCACCATAGAAACACACACACACACGCACTTCATAACAATGTTTTTCCCAAGTTTTTCTTGAGAGAGAATCTTAAATGTGGCTTAGCAGAAGTGAGAAATACAGAATTATTTGTCACTTACAGAGATCGGGTCACAAACAAATAATTCCTATGCCGAACGGGCTATCGACCATTTAATAAGGTAGCACTGTTACGAAGGCCGATACGAAAAAAACGCAAACAGGGACGTCCTCGTAGACATTTGCGCTGCACCTGTGTTAACCAGTAAATAAAGAAGAGGGGGCATGTCAGCTAAAATGCTTTCATGAAAATTTAAAGTAAAGTTCTCCTTTGAAACCATGCGGTCCATAGGGCAGATGATGCATCTGTTTCTTTGATTAACAGTTAGCTACCGGAGTCTCGTGTGGCCAGCACAACGACCAAGCGTCTTTACCATACCCCAACTAAAGTCTGGTACACATTAGAGTTGGGTGGACTCAAGGGCGCCATAAAAATCCCAAAATCTCAGTCTTCACCGCGATTCGAACCCAGGACTCCAGGTTCGGAAGCAGAGCACTTAACCACTCAGTCACCACGGCTCCTTCTTCAGAATGCTATCTCTCTCATACTTGTAAGCCATCTTTGTTTGTTGTTTTTGGCTTACAATGTCAATTATATTAATGTCTCACGTTTTATAATAATACGGGTGGTAATAATAATGATAATAATAATAATACCCGTTCGTTTCTAACATAATAATAATAATAACAGCAGCAGCAGCAACAACAGCAACAACAATAACAATAGTAATAACAATAAAAATAATAATAAGGCAAATAAAATAATAATAATAACAATAATAATAACAATAATTATAATAATAAGGCGAAGAATAATAATAACAACAGCAGCAGCAACAACAACAACAGCAACAACTACAATAACAACAGTAACAATAATAATAATAATAATAATAATAATAAGGCGAATTTCGCCGTGCACAAACATTAATTAATGCAGATACGCGTCCATGAGAATGCAATCTGACGCAGGCGAAGTCCTCAGCCTTGTCTATTAAGACCCTGAGATTAGAATAGGCTGCATGTAAATGTCATGTATAATTATGATTCTTAGATTTGTTTACACTCTCCTGTGTGTCCTTGCAATGCTTTAATTTCATTTGATTGAAAACTCTTGTCAGGAACCGTTCACTCATCTTGTCTCAGATACCGCTCAATGTTTTACATTGCTTCCTCATCACGTTTTTTGAAAGCTTATATCAACTCTGTCTGTCTGTCTGTCTGTCTGTGTGGTAAAAAGTATTCATTGACATAGACAAGACATGAATCAATATGAAAATAGTAACCAATTAGACAATTAATTACTGGCAATTCATTATTTTGTTTTAATAGCAACAAGGTAAACTAATACCTCACTATTCACATATATGGCTAAATTTTTAGGGTTTAGTCCGCTTAAATAATTGTTAACGCTATTTCTCCCTCACGCAGTCTCCGATCAAGTTGATACTTTAAACAATTGTTTATTGTACTTAACAAAACATGAACCAATTAACAAAATTGCTCAATTAGTCAAGTAATTATTGGTAATTAATACTTTTGTTTGATATTGAATGAGGGAAATAACTTGTATATTATTGGTAGATATAGTTTTAAGGACGGAGTTCTTCCCCTTTAGATAAGGGTTTTTAAAAGGATATTTTATATGGTGCTTGCTTGGTTCATCTGTTCATCTCTTCGGTAGTAGGTTATGTATTCTTTAAAAGCACTCCATAAGAATGGATTCTTATACTATATTTGTCTTCGGCAAAGTCTCCAGCCATAATCTCTTCTTCTTCATAGTATTCTCTTCTTCTTCTCTCTTCCACTCTCTCTCTCTCTCTCTCCCACTTTCCCTCTCTCTCTCTCTCTTTCTCTATTACTCTCTCTTCCATACTCTCTCTCTCTCAATATATAACACTCTCTCTTCCACTCTCTCTCTCTCACTCTCCCACTTTCTCTCTCTCTCTCTTTCTCTATTACTCTCTCTTCCATACTCTCTCTCTCAATATATAACACTCTCTTCCACTTTCTCTCTCTCACTCTCCCCCTTTCTCTCTCTCTCTCTCTCTCGATCTATATCACTCTCTCTTTCTCTCTCTCTCTCACTTTCTCTCCGTCTCTCCGTATCAGCGTCCGGCTGAAACACTCATTGCGCTCGGCCGGAGAAAATGAATCAATACATTGTAATAAACTTCGAAATATTAGCGGCAAACAGTCAATAGTGTCAACGTGTCTACCAGTCAATATTTACTAATTGCTCGAGCAGCGTTGGGGCGTGGCCGAGGCGATAACCATCCATGATACACACACCCACTCCCACACTCTCGTTATATATATATAGTATGACCATTACACGCAAAAATCACCCTTATTGGTCATGTGATCGAAAGCCTTCATGAGAAACAGAGACAGTTTTCATTTCAGCACAGCGAGGAGACTAGGACTGTTAGTCGGCCGTGAAGTCAATCCCGGGTGGAACGAGTCCTCGAGTGAAGCAGTACGAGTCCAAGATAGAGAGACAGTAGAGTTTGGTACGGCTGTACGGTGATGTACAGTGTAGTCAATTTATTGTGCTTCCAATTACAGAAGGTCTGATTAGGAGAGGGAATCGTAACAATATATTTGTCAGAGCCGCCTCGTCCTTTTGCCCCAATTAAAATGATCATTATAAAAAATTACGGATCGTTGAAAAAGATTCACCATCAATGGCTTTTGTATTTCAAGTCACTGCATTTTATGGTCCTTATAAACTCATGTTGAAATACACGAACATTTTCAGGGGTTTCGCCCAATTACCGAGACAACTGGAGAAGGACATTGTGATATAGTAGAAGAAAACAAAAATGCAATGTTGAAATTGTAAAGAAACATCCGAGGGCATGAGGGATACGCCAACGGTGCGATTATAAAAGGATTGATCTATATCATTTGGCCTCCTTCAGTCGTAGAACGACTATGGTTCATCTCAGAGCACACTTCCTCGTGTGGCTGTGGAGCCCTATTTTGTGGAGACACTCCCGTCCACAGATAGCGCAGGTCAAGGTGGCTTTTGCTTCGGTGGTAGGGGAGCTGGCCGTTTCTCGTATTGCTCGTTTTTCTTCCTGAGCTGAGACCCATGTACTTTCACTGTCCATAGCTTTCATGGTCACTGTCTCTCTCCATCTGATGCGATCTATAAAATGGATTTAAATCAAAGGACGCTGGTACAGTATCCAGCTCAGTCTTAGTGCATTGTTTTCTAGAATTAAAAAAAAGGAGGGGGGGGGGGGCGAATTTGGCTCGCAGGCAGCCACATCCCTCGCGGCGGCCCTGATATTTGTGTTTTTAATTTGACTTTCACTTTTAAATAGGTCAGTTTATTCTAAACTCCATCTTGGTCACGTGATCATGTTCCCACGTGTAATCACAGACAGCTATTTCTACTAGCGACTGCTCATACTAATGATCGTTGGAAAAACTGAAAACTGGCTCAGCGTCTCTCAACTTTGAGAACTCGTTTCCCGGGGGGCTACTTGGTAGTGGGGGTTGAAAAAAAAAAAGCCAATCACAATGGCTAAAAGCAGAACATGATTGTGAAAGGGGGGACATTGATTTATATGTGCTTGATGTGTACTTGGGAATGAAAGAATTAAAAAAAACAAAAACTGGCTACTAGCGAAAACAAAAAGGTTTGAGAACCGCTGTAGAATTATCAACTGTTCAAGTTAACCTCACGGAACTCTGCCCACGACTAGTCACGTGTCATTTATAAATGTCAACGAAGTGGAGCGTGCAAGTGAATGTGTGCGTGTGCGTGTTTCAAGTGCTCAGGTCATTAATGTATTCAATTTATCATTAATCAACATTATTAAATACCAACACATTAACCGCAATAGTGCCCCAGAGTCGGCGCAGGTGAATGAGTCTAACAAAATACAGTTTACAAGCCCTTGTCATCATCGAACTAGTCGTCGCATAACCAGACCAATAAAACTTTTATAAAAGCCTGATGTCTGGAAAGAGACAGCAATAAGTCGCAGCTATGAATTTACCTTTTTTTTTATATACAATACTTCTATTCAAGTCCCTCCTTCATGGAACCAGGGTGGACTCGATTCTTGAGTATTGCTCTAACGATTTCCCTATACATTGAACAGTTGATTTATATCGGTGAGAAAAGAATCACTAGCTCGTTGGCCACATTGGGAAACTTTTCTTTGGACGTTATAATTTGTTCAAGTAAAAAAAAAAATGTATTTTGGCCAGAGACTAAATCTAGGTCTCGATCCAACATCGGTTTTGAATATCGCGTTCTTGAAAGAAAGGACAATTGCTTTCGGTAAGTTTCTAGAGCGCTATTGAAATATAGATAAATCAGAAAGCTGTAACAGTTGTCATCAGTAGCCGCAAGGCAGCGGAGGTTTGGATGCATAGTTTTCCTTTTCCTAGATGGGTAGCCAACCAAGGCTAACGAGCCCCTCCTGCCGAAGCTTTCTGGTTTAGGCGCCAGTTGCTCGCCTTTGCCCCTTCTCCTGTCTGTGGTAACGGTTCCGCCAGGCTCAGTAACTGAGCCACACGTGAAGGCCAGGAGTTGGACTGGTTGTCAGAGGCTATTTGAGACGCATGTCATTGGAAGCACTTTATAGGTAATGACCATTACCACTTCCGGCGTTAACAACCTTGCAGGAAAGGCTTCGGGAGACAACCCTGAGGAAAAATCAGGAGCTGGTGACCCTTAGGCAGATTGCTACACACTGTGTTACAGACTGGCAGATCCTGCGGCGCTACTGACCCCAAACTGTATTGGGTATTCCGTTCCTTTGGTCACATCAGCTGCGCGGAGGGGGGGGGGAACTGCTGTGTGGGCGACATCGTTCCGACCATAAACAATGCACAGGCTTTCATCTCACTTATTCAAAGCCCTGATGATGTCATCAGTGAAGTTCAACTTTGCGACCTTGAGATCAGGGGCAGACTGGGTGTCTAAATCGGCCAGGGCATTACCATACGATTCGGCTCACAACTTGATTGCACATCAATATGATATTCGTACAAGTGTACTTATATATGCAAACGTTTCCAGAACGTATTTAACTCTTTCTCTCCGTTATTATTTTTCCACGTTTCGAAGGACTTTTTCATTTGGTTCATTACTATTTCAATCCCCTGTTATGATTAAGCTTCAATAACAGTTGATTGTTATCAGAAAATGTTTTATTTCGTATAGAAGTAAAGGGGAATGCAAGCTCTTTTTATATAACACAAAGTCAAGTTTATAAAATTAAACAATTTAATGAGGTCAAATCAACGATGGCATCGTCGATTAGGAGAGAAAGAGTTAATTTGTACATGTAAATAGACTTAAGGGCTGTAGGAAATCTAAATGTGTACTAAAAAAAAAAAGTACAAATCTACAGTGAAATCACATTCTTAATAAACTTATTAATTATTTTTTTGTATAACTAATAAAAATAATAATAATAAGGCTTGTCTGGGAGTCCCGAAGATTAGTGAGGAATGCAGTATTTCCCTTGACCTGCATAGTTTGCCACATCCAGGGCAAGTATAAACATTGTCCGCAGGTGGTCGATTTAGATTTTCCATTCGCCGTCTGCGTTTGTCATCGGCAGCGGATTCTCTTTTGGTCTCAAATGTGTATCCCGCGGCCTTCGTAAGTGACCTCCAGCTGTCTCTTTCTGAGGTCGCATGCAACCATGTGCTCTCTTCTATATCAGCCAAGGAAAGTTGACGCATAAACTGGTCTTTGAAGCGTGTCCGTGGGGCGCCTCTGTTACGTCGACCACCTTTTAGCTCACCAAAAAGGACTGCTTTTGGCATACGTTCGTCTCACATACGGGATACGTGCCCTACCCAGCGTAACTGTCGGACTTAAGAAGTCCCTCTATACTGTCCATACCGGCGTTCGCAAGGGCATCGCTGTTTGTAGTGCGGTCTTGCCACCGTATGTCCATGATGGAGCGCAAGCATCTTTGGTGGAATCGCTCAAGAAGTCTTAGTTGTCTTTTTGTATTGATTGAAATGCTTCATGATAAAATAATAATACTAATCTGTATTATTCGTGAGGAATTTTGTTTACCATTGGGTAAGTAGGCCTACAAAAGGAGATGCAATCCGCATCATTTTAATCATTTTGACAGCTGTCAAGACATATCAAATTAGCGTTACCTTGTTGCGGAAGTATCCCGTACGGGATACTTAAGGAGTGAAGCCTATTCGTGTGTTAGCCCTCTGGAGTCTCGTCTCGGTGGTCCCGGGTTTGAACTTTGCCTGTCGTAGCTCCTCCCCCTCCTTTGAAGAATGTTTGGGTTACTTTGAAGAATGTTTGGGTTACTTTGAAGAATGTTTGGGTTACTTTGAAAATTTTTTGGGTTACTTTGAAGAATGTTTGGGTTACTTTGAAGACCGTTTGGGTTACTTTGAAGTAATAACCAAAAACACAATTTTAAAAGGAAGAAAATGAAATATTCCAGCAACATAAAGAATCCACATTCAAGAACTAAGAAGGAACTCGCAAACGTCTTGCTGACAGATCGTTTATGTTTGAATTCATAATTTTTTTGGAGGCGTCTTTACCATCAGAATTAAATATGAATCGCTGCAAGTGTTCTTGTGTCATGATGCTTTCTAGAGTATTCTTCATATGCAGAGACATGCAGAAACTTTAAACGACACATAGCGTACAAGTATTACAACATTAACCCTAACTCAGGAGCCTAGCTGTCTTCTTCTCAGATTTAAGTTTAAATCAAGGTCATGTAATTCTCAGAGCACAGCCTAAAATCAAAGTCATTATTCTCTGCCTAAATCACAGTCATTATTCTCTGCCTAAATCACAGTCATTATTCTCTGCCTAAATCACAGTCATAATTTTCTGCCTAATCAAAGTCATTATTCTCTGCCTAAATCAAAGTCATTATAATCTGCCTAAATCACAGTCATTATTCTCTGCCTAAATCACAGTCATTATTCTCTGCTTAAATCACAGTCATAATTCTCTGCCTAAATCAAAGTCATTATTCTCTGCCTAAATCAACGCCATTATTCTCTTCCTAAATCAAAGTCATTATTCTCTGCCTAAATCAAAGTCATGTAATTCTCAGAGCGCAGCTTAAAATCAAAGTCATTATTCTCTGCCTAAATCAAAGTCATTATAATCTGCCTAAATCACAGTCATTATTCTCTGCCTAAATCACAGTCATTATTCTCTGCTTAAATCACAGTCATAATTCTCTGCCTAAATCAAAGTCATTATTCTCTGCCTAAATCAAAGCCGTTATTCTCTGCCTAAATCAAAGCCGTTATTCTCTGCCTAAATCAAAGTCATGTAATTCTCAGTGCGCAGCTTAAAATCAAAGCCGTTATTCTCTGCCTAAATCAAAGTCATTATTCTCTGCCTAAATCAAAGTCACGGTCTGCAGTATTATAGTAGTATAAATCCTCTATTGTGTAATGAGTTTCCATTTTGGCGTACGATTAGGTCAACCCTATTTTAGTTTCATTCTTTTGCTATTCGTTTCATTTCCATTAAGATTGATAGCACAATTGCGCACGGCAGAGTGGTAAAGCGCTTGCGTTCACTGTAAATTTAGGATTTGTTTTTCTTTTTAGCTCATTCAGTTTGAAATAAACAATTTGGAGTGACTAGGGTCAAGGTCAACTTTGCTTATGTCACATGTAATCATCGCCAAGCATTTATTATACACAGAATCCACCCCCCCCCCCCCACTCCTTGCTAGGGGAGCTAACTCATTCGCTCTACATTAATTTATTACATCCCGCCACAATAATACATCTCCTATGGAAGATCTTGCTTTATTAATAAAAATACGCACACCATAATGATCTCCACCCACACTGGGAGGGTAAATTGTTTTATTATTATTAATCAATATTACATAAAACACAATTATCATTCAGGGGGAGATCATTTATGGCTATTGTTAATATTAATTATTATACAATTATTATTTCAGAATGGGATTGGTCTTTTTCACCATCGAGCCTATCGTCCGCCTTTGTGTTTCCCCAAACTTCAGGCGTTACCTGACCAAGGCCCTCAACCTACTTGACCTGTTCCTGGCCGTGGACCACTGGACCTGCTTCATTATGGAGTGGAATGAAGGGTTCCTAATCAAACACGAGAGCGCCCGAGTGGCGCATGCAATCCTGCGAGCCCTCCTCAGCCTTCGCGTGTTTCGCATATTTCACGTGGCTAGAAGGTTAGGGTTAATTAAGTAGACTAAAATGGGTAAATTAGAAGGTTAGGGTAAATGAAGTAGACTAAAATGGGTGAATTAGAAGGTTAGGGTTAATTAAGTAGACTAAAATGGGTAAATTAGAAGGTTAGGGTTAATTAAGTAGACTAAAATGGGTAAATTAGAAGGTTAGGGTTAATTAAGTAGACTAAAATGGGTAAATTAGAAGGTTAGGGTTAATTAAGTAGACTAAAATGGGTAATTTGAAGGTACAGTTTTTTATAAGTAAACTAAAATGTGTAGCTTGAGGATACTGTTCAATTAGTAGAATAATGGAATATGCATCCTCCGTTTGGGACCCCTCAACTCAAGAAAACATAAGGAAACTGGGTCAGACACAAAATAGAGCAGTGAGATTCTTAACAAACGAATATTCACATTTAATTAGAGTAACACCTTTAGTAAAGTCACTGAATTTAGAAAGCCTTCAGGACAGAAGACTCAAAAGTAAAGTAGCAATTATACATACAACACTGAACCATAATCTTCAAATACAAAAACAAAATGTAATAAAATACTCAGAAAGACACAAAGATAAAGGCACATTCCTCGTTCCATATACTAGGACAAATTTGTACAAAAGCTCCTTCTTCTCTAGCGCTATTAGAGCATGGAGTGGGTTGCCTAAGCTAGCCAGGAAAACCAGTCACTTGGCAGAATTTAGGTCATTGGTTAACATGCATGACTAAATGCATGACGCGTAGGACGTAATCATTATTTTTTATATTTTTTTTGAGGATAAGATAGATAAAAATGTGCCTGTTACAGGTCCTGCCTGCCGCAAGAAATATTTGGGCCTCGGACAACTGTACATGTGGGCCCTTCTGCCTCTCCCTGCATGCCCTAAACTTTCAAATGCGTATGGATAGACGATCGCAGCAGTGGGGCCTGGATGGTAGAAAAGTGGAGAGGGGAGGGTGTTTAGCACCTTTATACTACATTGATGTCCTAATATTTAAATAGTAACACACAATTTCAAGATTCAAATCTAGCTCGTTATAACGTCCTCCCATTCTAAGCCCCACCGTGGACAAGAAAATAGGACATACATAATTAGCACTTAAGAAGCAGAAAGCTACGTCACCTGTTAATAAAAAACCGTCACGTGTTTATAGATTCACGCACCAATAATGCACGTGCGATTGACAAATTTAGGTCAGTTGCCTAGTCTGCTTACGAAAGATTCGATTTGAGAGCTGATTCAGAACTTCGGATTATATCCACCAGAGTAGAGATTCGACCATACACTAATACCTTCCATTAATATCTTTGTTGTTCTTAAGAAGTCAGTATTGTTACTTACCTAGCTTACTAGAGCTTGGGCACTGATAGAGGCCTACTTGGGCACCGATAGAAGCCTACTTGGGCACCAATAGAGGCATACTTGGGCACTTATAGAAGCCTACGTGGGCACTAATAGAGGCATACTTGGGCACTGATAGAAGCCTACTTGGGCACTGATAGAAGCCTACTTGGGCACCGATAGAGGCCTACTTGGGCACCGATAGAGGCCTACTTGGGCACCGGTAGAGGCCTACTTGGGCACTGATATAGGCCTACTTGGGCACCGATAGAGGCCTACTTGGGCACTGATAGAGGTCTACTTGGGCACCGGTAGAGGCCTACTTGGGCACCGATAGAAGCCTACTTGGGCACCAATAGAGGACTACTTGGGCACCAATAGAGGCCTACTTGGGCACTGATAGAGGCATACTTGGGCACTGATAGAGGCCTACTTGGGCACTGATAGAGGCCTACTTGGGTACCGATAGAAGCCTACTTGGGCACCAATAGAGGACTACTTGGGCACCAATAGAGGACTACTTGGGCACCATTGGAGGCCTACTTGGGCACCAATAGAGGCCTACTTGGGCACCAATAGAAAATAAAAGTAAATAAAGTGTTGGAACTTCCGATTAAGGTGAAAATTCGCCCGATTATTAAATTTTATTACATGAAATCTGACAATGCTTGTTTTCTTTTATCACACGTAGGATTGGCGTTTTCCATAATGAATGACACCCACAAATGACAATTTTGTCTTTTCAGGAGATTTGCACGAGGTTTCAGGAGATTTTAATAAATTCAGATTTCCGGGAATTTTTCGTATATATTTTGAAATTTAATAATTACACCTAGTATTAGTGCGGGGCCTATGACCGCATAGGTTGCAGTGGACAAGACCGGCCCTGTATAGTTCTATCCTTGGCCTTTCCAGCGTGTTCAGTTAATATCTCACTTGCACATGTACACACTAGCCGCTAGATTAGAGTCAGTAGACAGTGAATCGGAAGTCCCTCTACTTAAGAGGCTAGCCAGTATTTTGTATAAAAAAAAAATTATCCCCCTCCCCCCACACACACACCGCCTTTTATTCACACGTGCGGTGTGTGCGCGCTGGACTGTCGTTTTGTCGTCCCCGGGTTCATACCTTTCTTGCTGCCATCCTCTGTCGTTCTGCGGGAAGTTTAGACTGGGAAGTTGATAGGCTACTTGGCACAAAAGTTGGCAACCAAGGCGTACTCCTGTGTGTCTTCTTATAGCATTGCTTAAGATAGTTACTACGATATAATTGAGAAGCTATTACAATGTAGCTCTTGTTGTAGACTTCTCGATTAGAATTACTTCGTTTTGTTATTCAATGTTTTCGCTACTAAACGTTGAAACTACAATGACTGGATGGCTGCCTGGTCGTGCGGTTTGCACGCTGGACCGTCGTTCAGATTTATCGATGGTCCCGGGTTCAAACCCTGCCCGCTCCCATCCCCCGTCGTCCTGCGGGAGGTTTGGACTAGGAAGTAATTATCTTCAACTCTGAAGGAACATCCGAAACATGTCAAACATTTTTACAATGACTCACATTCGCCCATGAAATAATGCCAAGAATCTGGGTTCTTTTTAAGCCATCCCTAGTGTTTTTGTGTGTGTGTGTGTATTTATTTGTACATTCTTTTCTTTATTTTTTTAGCTTGAGCATTATCATTTATCAATTTTTTTTTTGTTTTATTAAAATTTGACATAAATCTGAGTAGGCTTTCTTAACATAAGGTGTAATTTGCTGAGAATGCATGGCACTTTTTCACAATATTGGTTTGCTTATACCAAGTTAAACAAAGAAGTATAACACCGTTTATCTTATTAAGGAAATAAAAAAAAAACTGTTTAAGAGCTTTCAGTGAATGGATAGAAAAATGGTTGTCATAATTTGAATAATTGTTTGCTTCTTTCCACAGATATTCCAAGATGAAGGTTCTGTTTCTGACATTCAGAGCCAGCATGGCGGAGTTGCTTCTACTTTTCCTGGGTCTGTTCATCGCCGTCATCATGTACGCTACTGTCATTTACTACGTGGAGATGCTAGAGAAGGCCAACAACTTCCTGAACATTCCGCAGGCCATCTGGTGGGCCGTCGTCACCATGACCACTGTGGGCTACGGTGACTTTTACCCTACCACAGTGTCCGGCTACTTCGTGGGCGTCCTCTGCGCTCTGTCCGGGCTGCTGCTCCTCTCCATGCCCATCGCCATCATCGCGTCCAACTTTGGCACCTACTACAACGGACTGGTCGCCAGGGAGCAGCGTGAGAAAAGGAAACAGTACTTAGGTCAGTGCTGGAAGCCGCGGCGGGACCAGGCGGATTCTGAAGATTGGTTCTTGGAAAACTACGTGGCATTAGGCGATACCGAAAGCGCTATCAAACTGACCTACTCCGAACAGAGTCTCTCAAATCTTCACCATTTCCCAGGTCATAAAAACGTTTCAGAAAAAGCCTCTCTTCTGGAGAACGCCTCTTGCAACGTCGATCATATAGGCTCTGAAGGATTATCTAATTCCATAACATCGAGTGGGCCTAAAAGCAGCGAGTCTATAGGGGCCACTATCAAATTAATATCAGACGAACCTTTAGACACCGAAAGCTCAACAGATACCAATCTAAAGCAAAGAAAACTGACACTTTCCCCAAGTCCATTCACAGCTTTGATAAGAAGCTCTAAACAGAGTAGCTATAACAGCACAGACACTTCAGACACCCTAACCCTCAACGATAAGTAGTGGGATGCGTGGTCGAGAGGCTAGAACTTGGCTTGGCGACCTATGAAGGGGGTTCGACACCTGACTCGAGCAGAGTTGTGTTTACTGAGCGCCTAAAGGCAGCATGAAAAAACGTTCTCCCAGATACCCCCTCCCCCCAACTGGTCCACAAATAAGATTGGGCCATATTGCTCTGAGCATTCTATAAGCATGAAAAAGATATGTAAAAGCTATAATTTATTTTTATTTATTTTATTTAGTAGTAGATTCACGATTGGCCTGGAGTTATATAAGCCACAAGTCTAACTCATTGTGTTTCTTTTCTGATATATTGAGAGCATTAGTGATACATCCCCTATTTATAGCAGTATCATAAGCATTAGTGATACATCCCCTATTTAGAGCAGTATCATAAGCATTAGTGATACATCCCCTATTTAGAGCAGTATCATAAGCATTAGTGATACATCCCCTATTTAGAGCAGTATCATAAGCATTAGTGATACTTCTCTTATTTATAGCAGTATTATTAGCATTAGCTATTTATAGCACTAGTTTAAGTGACACTTCTGGTGGGATGTGTGGCCGAGACGCTAAGTACGCTTGAACTTGGCTTGGCCACAAAACAAAGGAGCTGGAATCCCGACTTGAGCTGAGTTGTGTTTGTTGAGACAGCACGGCAACCTTTTTTTCCAGATACCCCTCTTCCTCCCACTGGTCAAGAAAAGAGATTGGACCATAGCGCACTGAGAATGCTATAAGCATGAAAGTTGCGCTATACAAAAGTATACAATTCCTTCTCTCGACGTGTTACTTTATGTGAACTGTTTCTTCCATCTCACGTGGTGTCGTAATTAACACAACTATTTGTTATTTCTGATGTTGTTTGCATATTCTGTCCATTTTTTTTTGTTTACTTTGACTCTGTTGCGGCTTGTGGCTAAAACCTCAGACAAACTGTGGGTTTGAACTCAGATGAAGACTTGGATTTTGTAAACCTGGAGGTTTTAGCTCAAGCTGAGTTCTGTTTGATAAGATCCAAAAGGAAAACTTAATTTCTGAGTCCCCTTGATTCATACACATTTAAAAAAAAAAAAGAGATTTGATAAATTGTCAATGAGCACGTTTTACCAGTCACAATTACAGAACTAGAGAGGACGAACCCAGGAATAAAATGGGGAGATACTATAAAAAGATACGAGGTAACAAAAATACAAAGACAGCGACACAAACTCAAAGATTCGAAACAGGATCGCAAAAAAACAACAACGCAAACTAAAACTCTATGGCCACATCACAAGGTCTGCAGGGCTCGCAGAGACCTTCATTCATGAAACAGTACGAGGAAAAAAAGAAGAAACAGCGATTGCACGATAATATTAAAGAATGGACGGGCCACTCATTGGACAAGATTCTATTCAAGAAAAAAACAACAGAAATGGAGATTACGTGTGGCGCCCCAACGATTGAACAGAATAAAGATTAGATGAAGGTGTATCTTATCTTATATATTGCAGACGTTACTTCAAAAAAGAAGATAATTACGTCCTACGCATTTCATGTGTCAATCTAGTCATGCATGTTAATCAATGACTTAAACTCTACTAAGTCGTTGGTTTTCCTGGCTGATTCAGGCAAGAAGGAGCATTTATACGAATTTGTTTTCGAGTACAGAATAAGAAATGTGCCTCTATCTTTGTGTCTTTCTGAGCATTTCATTAGGTTTTGTTTTTCTATTTGTAAATTATGGTTCAGTGTTTTATGTATCTGCTGTAATGGAAAAGAAAAGGAAGACAATAACTATATCTTTCCCTTTTTAACGCCATCTTGTTTCTGGCACTGCTCTAGATTGAGTAAGCACACCAGACGGACACATTTTACAATGAAGTTGACTATCAACCCCAGACTGACACATTTGACTAACTAGACTCACCACATTCTGACACAAGAGTAGTACTTAAGAATGATTGTTAGCCTTTGTAACTATTTTGTTGACTCTGGTTGTATTCAGAGCCGGATTTAAGCAAGTAAAGGGAGTCTACTCTCTTTCAAATGCATCAATAAACATGCATTGAATAATAAGAATCTAAATCTAAAAACACGTCATTTTTTTAAGACATAGGGGATCTGTAACTGTAACTTATTTCTTTTTTTATTTATGTTTAAAATGCATAGTTAAATTTTTTATATATTTTTTAGTTTGCGGACCAATCCTTCTCCATTAAATGTAAGGCGCTGAGTGGCCGTACCGATGTCAATCCGACCCTGCTGATATTGTATGGGGACTAAGCCAGTAGATCTAATTATTGTATAATAAATATCTGTGCCTTAATTAACTTTTAAATGGTAAAGGGCTGGTAGATCTTGAGAAGTCTTTTGTACACTATATTTCAATGTCGAATCAAATTCATCATGTAAACCAGGGGTGGAGTATTTTATGCGGCCCGCGAACACCTTCAGAAATCAGGTGTACCCACAGATTATACATATTAATTCAGCTGCAGGAGACATACCTCCAAAGAAATTATTACCTGAAAAAGAAGTTCAAGTCAGCTCTTTCGCGAGAGTTTTATGGTTGCTAGAAGCTGTATTTCCAGACTTTAAAAAAAACAACAACAAACTTTGCTGCTAAACTTTCACATTATTTGGGTCCACATACATCTGTGAGCAAGTATCTTTTTTTTTTTGTTTGAAAATAAATAAGTGAAAGAACAGTCCGTTGATGACTGACTGTACTTTGACAGCAGTCACAAAGATAACAACTAGAAAGCTAGTTACACAGTTCGGAACATTATGTACGGGTGTGAACAGTTGAATATGTCATATTAACGCACAGCTCTACATGTGTAGTCAAATCATGTGATGTAAATGGACAGTAACAAGTATCTGTAAAAATAGTTTAAGATATTGTGAACTCTTGTTGTAATTTCTCAATTGGGAGTGCAAGGAAATGAAATGTAAATGTAGACTACAGTATAAATATGAATTAAAAGCTTTAATACACAGTTAGCTTTAGCATATTTTTTAAAGTTGTAAATACATATTATATTTATGTGGCCACCACAGTCCCGAAATTTTTTAAATGCGACCCTCGATAGAAAAAAAGTTGCCCACCCCTGCCCTAAGTGATGGTCAAACACAACAGATATTATTTTAAGCAGCTTTTTCTACTGGGAATTATTTCAACCCCAGAAGCTGCGAGGGAAATCTGAAATCCATTGCTTACTTGTCTAGCAGAAAGATTTGCATCCATTTAGTGATAAAAGATGAGATTAATTGTATACAACTTTTTGTAATCACCAGGTAACACTTACAACTTTTATGCTCAAGACAATGCTGTTCATGAATGATTTAGTTGTTTTTTTTTCCATGCAGAGAGTGTCCAAGAAAGATAAGGTCAATGGTTAATTGTAGTTGTTGTTTTTTTTATTACGGTGACTCTGTTAAATTTCCCTTGTGTTTTTGTATGAGTTTAAAAACATTACCCATATTATTTGTTTTTACCTTGGTTAGGCCAATAATAGAATATGCATCCTCCGTTTGGGACCCTTCAACTCAAGATAACATTTAAAACCTGGAACAGACACAAAATAGAGCAGTGAGATTCATAACAAACGAATATTCACACTTAACCAGAGTAACACCTTTAGTAAAATCACTAAATGTAGAAGCCTTCAGGACAGAAGACTCAAAAGTAAATTTAAATCATTGGTTAATATGCATGACTAAATGCATGACGCGTAGGACGTAATCATCTTCTTTTTTGAAGTAACGTCTGTATTATATAAGATAAGATAAGATACAAATGTAGGACAAACAAGTTAATTAACTTTGTCTTTGAATCTGAAATTGTAGAGAAAAAACAATAGCTTACAATATTGCTGTTGTTGTTTATTTACCGCAGATACCTAACTATTCATTTACTTTGACTGTTGACTTCACGCTAGGAATTAAACAAAGATTTCTTTAAGCTATATTTGTCAAAGACCATAGGCATGAATGAAAGTTGACACAGCTAATTGTACTTTTCAACAAGATATGTCTTAAAGAAATTAAGAGATTTTGATGGAATGCTGTGGTTGATTAAAAAAAAAAAGTTCCCCTTTCAGACCTTGTAATCTATAGTGCAGATCATCTGTTTCTGTGGCCTACGGTTAACGAGGGTGTCATGTGGCCAGCACAACGACCAACCGCCTTTACTTTTCCCCAACTAATGTCAGGTACCCATTAGAGCTGAGTGGACTCAGAGGCGCCCGAAGATCCGAAATTAAAAATCCGTCTTCACCAGGATTCGAACTCCGGTATGGAAGCCAAGCGCTTTACCGCTCATCCACCGTGCCTCCTGTGGTTGATTAACAAAGGTAAAATCAATCGCAGGATTCCATCAAAAATGGAAAATGCTAAAGAAATTTTAAAGAATAAAATACAATGCATGAGAATGGGTACCAGTACAGGTGTTTAGACTTAGGAACAAATGATAACTGGATATGTTTTTATTTGAAACCAATTAATTTTAATATCTGCATTATCAACTGTAGTTCTTTGTGAAATTGTTACCACTGAACACTGCTGTTGTAACATATGTCCATTTGCACACTAGCGCGTGACAATAATTATGACTTTCCAGATGACACCTCAGAACAACTAGAACCACAATATCAAGACAAACTACGCTAGCTGTTGAGCCGCCACTACACACTGCTTCTTCTAACACCTCTAGACCACATGAACCTTATGTAACACGCTCAGGCAGAATAGTTAACAAACCCAAGAGACTTGATTTGTGATGAACTGATTTGACTTTTTAGTTGACTAGTTTGTGAGTTATTCTGATAAATAGATTTTCCGAATTAAAGAAGAGAGATGTAACATATGTACAAATTTGCACACTAGCGCGCCAGTGCAACACCGCTTGTGTTTACGTAATAAATGGAGTTCCTAATATGTCTTCCCTCTTAAACACTAGTTTGTTATTTGTGTAATTCGAATATTCTACAGCTGTATTACTGGAGTTTATTCAACTATGTTTTGTATATGTAATATTGCTCAATGACATTTTTTTCTATTACATAAAGGTTTTTATAGATATATGTTCATAACATCTTAAATTTAATGTAGTTTCTGCACTTAACTTTTTAAAAATGTTTTTAAAAATTTTGGATAATTTATATTATGTTTGTTTTGTTTGTATAAATGTAGAATACATTTATCATATTAGAAGCATTTATTTACTTTTGTTTCAGTTTTTATAGTCATTTTTTAGAATAGAGTGTGGATTCATTGTACATTTGACCTTGTTGGTAGTGTCAATGATATTAAGATTACATCAAGTATTTAAGTATAGTCCTGGGTGTTACCTACATTGTTTATGTTATAATGACCAGACAGAATCTTATAACATGTAAACCAATGTATTCATTAGCTTTTAAAATATGGTTTTGACAGAATAAATATCTGTGGTAAGAGGTTTAGGGTATACAACTCTAGCAATAATATCTTTGACAATAAAATATTCAGATCAAGTTTATATTTTTGGAACAGAATATGCAGAATATGTGTTTAATGTAATTTTTTGGTTTAAATTTAAGATTAACAACTAATAGTTTTATCCCTCTGTATCTTTCTACAGTAGAGGCATTGTCTTTATAATCTTTTAAATTTCTATAAAGTGTAACTTTTAATTGAATTGTCTCCCTTATAAAATCCAATGTCTGAATGAAACAAGTTTTTGTGATTCCATCTATAAGTAATATCAGGACTACCAATGAACATTCGTTTGGAACTAAACAGTTACGAAGCAGTTTCAGTTTTATTGTGACATTCCAAAAAGTTGATTGTTAACTTTAAATCAGCTGTGCCTCTTGTTCATTGATTTGATCGACTCATTTTTATATTTATGTAATAGCTTTGTAATTAAGTGGCATTCATTTTACAATTTCATTTGTTTTAAAAATTGTAACTGATCTGAGCTAAATATTTTTGTTTTTAATTTTTTTTTTTTTTGGTATTGCCTCTATGGGGAAATGGTCTTTCTGATGTTTCTTTGCTCAGCAAAAACAAATTTAGTCAGGATTTTAACTCCAGCCCCATTGACAGTGGTTTATGCCAGATATACTGCACTGCTTGCAGTTTGCAGGCCAAATTTGAACCTCACAGTGCCCCCAGTGCAGGTAGAAAGAGGAAACCATTGCCTCAATTAATTGCTGCTGCTCCAGACTTGCTATTCTGTATTGTTAGGTACAGGGGTAGTAGTCTCAATGCTGTCTAGAATGATTTAAGAGAATATTAGTATTATGTTAGCATGGCGGGGGCCCAAGGTCATGTCTAGCCTGGGCTAACAAGAAGTTACAGTTGCCAGGTGGTAACCCCTACTGGGTGGGTTATTTCAGTGCACCTCAGTCTGTGACCAAGGGACTTGATAAAAGAAATAAAGAAATATAGACAAGAAAAAAAATGAGACTTTTATTTCAATGACTAAAGCAGCAGTTACAAAACACTGCAGCTGTAAATACAAAAACATAAGGAAAATATCTAGTATATAAACATTAGAAGTGGCCATCATTTTAAAACAAGCTTGAAAAAAACAAACTGCCAATTATTTTGACAGTTGTTTCAATTAGAAAAATAATGTACCAAATATAACTGAAATATTAAGTAGATTTACAAGTAGAAAAAATAAAAATTCTGAAACTTACAGGCAGTCCCAGGTACAGAATAATTAAAACTGACACACAGACCACTGGTCAACAGTACAGGAAACAACATCGCCCTAACCCATATAATAAAAGGTGAAGTATAAGTATACAGAGTTTGAGTTTTGGGCACATCAGCACAATTTAGGCCATCAGAGCTAAATTCCATACAGTTAAATCATTAACAGCAAGATCTGTTTACAGTTAAAATAGTAAAGGTAGTAAAAATTTATAATTTAGTAAAATTCTTTTGTAAATATATGTTCACAATTTCACAAATCAAATTTTTGTAGACAACCCCACCTCCCGGATAAAGCCCAGTACCTTCCCAGGGTCGAGACGATCAAACAGTGTTTTTAAGTTGTGCGCTCTAAAAAAATTTCCCCCTTAATATCCTGGTATCTGGGGCAATCAATGAGGATATGTTCCACGGTGAGGCGAGAGTCACAGTACTCACAAAGTGGGGGCTCCTCTCTCTTCAGCACAAAAGACTGTGTGATGTAGGTGTGGCCAATCCTGAGTCTGGACATGGTCGTGCTACCACGTCTTGTCAGACTGCCACCTGACATCCGCCACAACCTGTCATGAGTTTGTTGTGGGTCTCAGCCTCCCACCGATCCTGCCACTCTTGATAGGTGGCAGAGGCAATACTTTGTCTCATAAGTATACAGCTTAGCACTAGCCTACAAAAGTAGTAAAAATAAAAATACATAAAAATAGCTCTGAGACCACCAGTTCACAATTACAAAAAATGTTTGCATGACCTGTCTAGGTCTACTGTTTGTTTTGTTGGTTTTACATGTGTTCTATCAGAAATAGAGATTACATCCTAGCCCTAACCTCCAACAGAACAGTGATTGTTTATACCAGAGACTATGGAGATGACAAAGTGGATACCCATGATCACCATTAGATATGACAAAGTGAATTAGTATTTGAAAGTTTTAAATAGACTCAATGCTTTAGAAGTCTGACAATACCAAACAGTAAATATTTATAGACTCTTTATTCATGGAACAATTTCTCATCTATGATTTTGGAATCTTATCTTATCTTATATAATACAGACGTTACTTCAAAAAAGAAGATGATTACGTCCTACGCGTCATGCATTTAGTCATGCATATTAACCAATGACTTAAATTCTGCCAAGTCACTGGTTTTTCTGGCTAGCTCAGGGAACCCATTCCATGCTCTAATAGCACTAGGGAAGAAGGAGTATTTGTACAATTTGTCCTAGCATATGGGACGAGGAATGTGCCTTTATTTTTGTGTCTTTCAGAATATTTTATTAGATTTTGTTTTTGTATTTGAAGATTATGGTTCAGTGTTTTATGTATAATTGCTACTTTACTTTTGAGTCTTCTGTCCTGAAGGCTTCCTAAATTTAGTGATTTTACTAATGGTGTTACTCTAGTCAAATGTGAATATTCGTTTGTTATGAATCTCACTGCTCTATTTTGTGTTTGTTCCAGTTTCTTAATGTTTTCTTAAGTTGAGGGGTCCCAAACGGTGGATGCATATTCTATTATTGGCCTAACCAAGGTTAAATAACATTTTAGTTTTATGTTCTTATTTGATTTATAGAAATTTCTTTTAATAAACCCTAATGCTTTGTTTGATTTTTTTTATAGTTTCATCAATATGTGGATTCCATGACACTTTTTCATTTATTATAACACCTAGGTATTTTGCGTTTTTAGGCTGTGTTACTGGTTTGCCATGAATAAGATAAGTGGAATTAATTTGTTTTAGTTTTTTTGTTACTCTTAACTGACATTTTTCTGGGTGGAAAGACATGCTCCAATTTGATTCCCATTTCTGTAATTCATCTAATTCTCTTTGTAAAATATCTGTGTCTTGTGTTGTTTTTATTGTTCTATATATTATGCAATCATCTGCAAATAATCTGACTTTTGTTCCTGAACTCATGCAATTTTGTAAATCATTTATGTAAATTAAAAATAGTAGTGGACCCAAGACTGTTCCTTGAGGTACACCTGAGTTTACTGTTATTGGTGTTGATTTAGAGCCATTTATTATTACAGTTTGTTCTCTCCCTATCAGAAAATCTTTAATCCACTGATGCAGTGGACCATTAATGCCGAAATATTTTAATTTTTTAAGCAAACTATGGTGGTGAACTTTGTCAAAAGCCTTGGAAAAATCTAGTAAGATAGCATCTATTTGTTCACTATTATCTAAACCTTTTGAAAAATCATCAATTAGTCCTATTAGTTGTGTTTCACATGATCTATATTTCCTAAAGCCATGTTGGTATGGGGTGAGGACATTATGTTTGTCTAAGTGGTTTATGATGTTGCTACATATTATGTGTTCTAGGATTTTGCATGTGATGCTGGTAAGTGATACTGGTCTGTAGTTTCCTGGATCAGATTTTTCTCCTTTTTTAAATAGGGGGGTGACATTAGCTTCTTTCCAGTCCTTTGGTACTCTGCCCTGGTTAAGCGATGCCTGAAAGAGTATTTTGAACACTGGGGCTAGCTCATTGCTTAGTTCTTTGAGTAATCTAGCTGGAATACCATCAGGTCCATACGCTTTATTTGGTTTGGTGTTGGATAATAGTTTTTGTATTCCATTTTCTTGTACTACTATATCTTCTATGTTGTCTACTTGGTTCAAATTAAGAAATATGTCTTTGTCTCCTGGGGCTGAGAATGCTGATGCAAAGTATTTGTTTAGGATGTTTGCTTTAGTTTCATTATCATTATGTATTATGTTATGTTCATCTTTTAATGGCGCTATTCCTGTTGTTTCCATTTTCTTAGACTTAATGTATGACCATAGGTTTTTGTTGTTATTAACAACTCAAATATATTGGCTTATTATCATGTTCTATCAAAAAGTAAAGGTCCTTCCACTTTTTTTTAGTTTTGGTAAATTCTACATCAATCTCATAAACGCACAAATGTTAAAGGTCATGATAACAATCAATCGGAGAAAAATAAAGGGCCCTAACGTAGGTAAAGAGACATTTTTCAACCTTTTCTTTAGGAGGGGGAAGTAGCGGATTTTCTACACTTTGTGCCGACATTTCGGCGGGCCGAATGGAACCACGTCGCGGGCCGTATTTTGGGCATCACTGCTCTAGACTCTTGATCTAAAATAATTGTCGTTTATTTTCATTCTTGATAGTTTCTTTTCTTTTTTATTTTTATAACCATTGAGCAATGGCAGTAAATCAATATTTTTATGCAAATTATCTTATTTTTTACATGTTTTTTTTAAATCACTAATTAGTTTATTTTGATACAATAATGTAAACACTACTATGGTCGTTGCTTAAGACTGAAATGTCCTGTTGGCGCGCATAGTGCTAGCTAAGACGGAGAGATTATCATCTCTGGTTGAAATGGTTGACGGTAGGAATCAAACGGTTCAAAGGGTAAAAATCTGACAGTGCTACCCAAAAAGAATCTTGGATATCATTCTTATACTCTCAAAGCAGAATCTGGCACTCTATGGGCATCGCAAACAAGTTGAAGAAGAATTGCAAATACAAAATCTATGTAATTTCTGGGAATTTGTAAAATTACTAAGTAAGATCCACTCCTAATAGAACATGTAATCCGAATCAAGCTGGTTCCAGACCGTAAATGTCCCCACAAATGCTCAACGAACTTATTTTAAGATTGGGTGATTATGAGCCAGATATTTCTAGATTATTTTCACAGTAGGCCTACACCTGACATCTGAAAACCAAATCAATATTCACAAATGTTAAGGCTACGTTGTCTTGGATAATGACAGTGTACTAATTCTTTCCCTGACATCATCTTAATTTGTCTTCTTGGACCATTCTCTGAGTTTGGCAGGAATTCGGGTGCTGAATTTGAAATCAATTCAGTATCATTTTTAAGTACACTGGACAGTATACACACCTTTTTATCAACTTCAGCTCACCAAAACAACTGTAGCTAAACTTGAGCGCTTGGTTAAAACCCATAGGAGCGCCAAAGCCATCAAGATGGTTATGGCTTAATTTTCAAAATTATAGAAACTCTAGAGACATTGACTAGTACAGATGAAAAATCTTCTACTAGATCTGAATCAGGCGGTTTGTTGGTTATTATGCAGCCTAAATTTCTTTTCTCACCTTGGGATATTGGTCGCTGTATTAACTAAAATAATGGACACGTAGGTCTACCTTCAAAAACATGGATTGTCAATTCGAGACTGCGCACTTAAACGGAAAACATTAAACACATTCTTAACTAATAGTCGGGACGACATCGCTGAAGCCAGTGTTACCTTTGCTGAAAGCATGTGCACAGATCTGGAGATCAGCAGACCTCACAGACGTATTGGCCCCAAGAAAAAAAGATGACAGGCGAAAAAGGTGAAGATTCTGTAACACAAGAAAAAGCTACGAATGGAAATTTATTCTTCCTTTGACGGGATAATTCAAGAAATCACTCGATTTGAGCAATATCATGATGAAATTTTGAAATGATGAAATTTTGAAATGATGAAATTTTGAAATGATGAAATTTTGAAATGATGAAATTTTGAAATGATGAAATTTTGAAATGATGAAATTTTGTTGCCATCTCAACCATTGAATCCTCACATCGAATTAATTGCGATCAAGGATGAAAAATTTGCGCCTCAGTAATTTGGCAATTGATGTAAAAAAAAAAAATAGATTTCGATAAATTATTGATAGTTGAACGAGCAAGAAAGCACGTACGATTTATTTGTTGTATTTGTTTTGTTTTGTTTGTTAAATTGACTTTTTTACGCGATATATATATAATTAGGTGACAGGCGTCCAGACTTAGGCGTGACTGATTCGCTTTGGATCGTCTTTCACGCTTTTCATCAAATGTTCGGGTGGGACAGCCAGTTTAATCAAATTTAATGTCCCGCTTTCATTACAACAGAAATTGAATGTCAATCTCTTATCTTTTAAAATCTAACTAGATCTAGTAACTTTAAAGAAAGCACTTTTCAGCATTTTCTTCTTGATCCCTATTTTTTTTTTCACTGCAAAGCAAATGCATGTGTTTTAGAGGCATGAGTATAATATATTGGCACAATTGTTCTGTAGACATAAATGTACCAAAGCCAGCTTTTACCTTAACGACGCAGGACGCCAAAATGAACACCGGAAATAATCTACTTTCAAAAAAAGATCTCATGATCTAGAATCTATATCATACTATATGATATGATCTAGATCTATGTGTATATTCAATATAGATCTAGACTAGATCTAGATTTATTATTCTAGATCTACATTTCATGCATAACTAGTAACTCTGAGTAAGAGTAATATAGTCTAGGCCTAGGTTGTAGAAATTAATAAATAATCTAGACTACTATTACTATTAGTACTATAAAACTATCTTTAAATCTTAGTATCTACTAATCTACTTTTTTTAAAATCTAGACTCAAAGACTGTCTAGACTATTCCAAATAATTATTAGTTCTAGGCTAGAGACGTAGAGAGAAGAGACCGTGCCGTAGATAAGAATAATAATATATTATCAATATAATTAATTTATTTTAAGATAGATCTACTACTTTAGTCACTAGTGTACTAGATTAGATCTAGATTAACAAACTGTAAAACTAAGACTAAAGATAGTTAAAGACAAAGTGGCAATGACAAAAAAGACAAAACTGTCTGACTCTGAAAACATAATGAGAAGGAGACTTACTTGACTTACACTTATCACTTATGACTTAGGCCTTAGTAGAGGAAAAAAAGTCGTTATTCAAGTTATTGCATTATTATGACTAGATTCTAGATCTACTAAGATCTAGTATAAATGATAAATTATAAATGATTATTCAACCTAGACTTAGATCAATCTTTTATCTCATAAAATACAACCATTACTTCAAAAAAAGATGATTACATCCTACGCGTCATGCATCTTAGTCTTAGTTATAGGCATAGCGATCTCATCTACTTTTTTTAATACATATTTTTTATAATTATATAATTGCAGATTATGCTGGACTTTGGATCAGTTTCAAGAATCTAGATTTATAGATAAAAAATAGATAATAGATCTTGATTTGACCTCAGCTATAAACTAGATTCTATAACTTATTAATAAGCATTTTTTATAATAAGCCTTATAAGGACCTCTATATTAAAACTATAGACTCTAGATCTATCATAATCATATTATTATAATTATAGATCTAGATCTAGACAATAGTCTTAAAGTCTATAGTTATAGTCTACCCTGAAAATATAAAAAGCCATAGGCTAATTATATAGGGCCTATAGAGTCTAATATATAGCATATAGGCCTATATTTATTTAATTCTCTCTATATAATACTAATAGTTCTAGATCTAGATTTCTAGATATAATCTAGATCAGATCAACAGTATCAGTAGACAGTATAGTAAATTAAGTCTAAGTGTCTGGAGGTACACTTATGCAAAAGCAGACTGACAATGTTTTAAAAAGTGATCGTCTGCTAGATCTAGATTTAAATGCCCAAACATGTTTATTAATGCATATTTAAGGTGTAGATCTGGAGTATCTGGAGGTGTTGTGGCTGAGCAGTAAAGCACTTGGCTTCTGAACCAGGGGTTCTTGGTTCAGATCATAGTGAATACTGGGACTTTTAATTTCGGGATCCTTTGGCCTCTCTGAGTTAATATTGACATTAGTTGGGGAAAGTAAAGGTGTTTGGTTGTTGTGCTGCCACATAACACTCTCGTTAACCGTGGGCCACAGAAACAGATGACCTTTACATCATTTGCCCTATAGATAGCAAGGTCTGAAAAGGGAGCTAACTTAACTTATATGTACAGACCTAGATTTAGATATATTTTATTTATTTTGTTATTTTGCAAAAAAAATTACAAAAAAAATGATTAAACTGTTAGATCAAAATAGACAAAAATACTTAATTCTTAGCATATAGTCACTCAATAGCATATTCATTATTTTGTTTTTGACTGTTTGGAACAAATGGAATGACAGTAACAATTTTTAATGGATTCGTTACTGGATCTTGAGCTCACACATCTTTCACAATCTCCGCAGGTTTTATGCATCAAAGTCCCAAACAAAGTCAAACATTTTTTAAAAAAATATTTTCTCGCCTTTTGTTGAAAAGGGGTTGAGGTGAAGGACAAAGTAAACGCAGAGGTCATGATAGGCTGAAGTCAATGGTGGCATTTCTCAACATCAGACTTGCCATTGGGAAGCCTGGGATGGAAGAAGGTACGAGGGTTTTGTCTCGTAACCATCATGATGACTTTCTGACGTGGACACCATAAGACTGGCAGCCATCTTATCTATATATTTAAACTAATTATTGAAAATTTCAAATATTTTGTACTTTATCTGTACTTAACAAAATTTTCCAATTTTTTTTTGTCATTGCTTTAGCATTGTATCTGGCTTCATCTATTTGTGATGGTGCAATGGTTAATTGATGGAAATGTTTACAACACATTCTGTAGAGCCTTCATCCAGAATTGGGGTGACTTTGGATCTGATTTTGAAAACATTGATAGAATCTCCAGACTTCTCAAGTTTAGAGACAAAAAACTGGGAAGCCATATCTTATCTTATTCCAGGCACAACGCCAATGCAGGTTTGTCTTGTTAGTACTAATTTTTGTAGCTTTATGATGAAATTCTTTAAGCTTCCGAAAAAAAAAACAATAACTGTAAATAAGTGAACCTGTGCCCTATGGTTTTATGAGTTGTGTAAAACTTTTCATATTTTTTAAAGGGCATTCTTTTTTTTACTTCAACCTAATCATAAAACTAAACTATTCTTTGTTATTTTTTACTTCAACCTAATCATAAAACTAAACTATTCTTTGTTATTTTTTACTCTGTGGCTTAATTATTGAACATTAGAAAATTTTTACTGGATTTACTAAAAGTTTTTTTTCTTTTTAGTGAAAAAAAAAAGAAAAAGTAAATTGTAAATGTTTTTTGCTGATCATTGCTTTCGAGGGTTTTGTCTGTCACTTAAAACTTTTTCAAAATCTTTCAATTGAATATTTTCTCTTAGAAAATTTTTTTCTAAACACCGGACATAGTGAAAGAACTTTCAGAGTCAGTTCATTTGATTGTGCTCACTTTCAGAGTCAGTTCATTTGATTGTGCTCACTTTCAGAGTCAGTTCATTTGATTGTGCTCACTTTCAGAGTCAGTTCATTTGATTGTGCTCACTTTCAGAGTCAGTTCATTTGATTGTGCTCACTTTCAGAGTCAGTTCATTTGATTGTGCTCACTTTCAGAGTCAGTTCATTTGATTGTGCTCACTTTACTGGCTCACATAGTGAAAGAACTTTCAGAGTCAGTTCATTTGATTGTGCTCACTTTCCCGGCTCACATAGTGAAAGAACTTTCAGAGTCAGTTCATTTGATTGTGCTCACTTTACTGGCTCACATAGTGAAAGAACTTTCAGAGTCAGTTCATTTGATTGTGCTCACTTTCCCGGCTCACATAGTGAAAGAACTTTCAGAGTCAGTTCATTTGATTGTGCTCACTTTCCCGGCTCACATAGTGAAAGAACTTTCAGAGTCAGTTCATTTGATTGTGCTCACTTTACTGGCTCACATAGTGAAAGAACTTTCAGAGTCAGTTCATTTGATTGTGCTCACTTTCCCAGCTCACATAGTGAAAGAACTTTCAGAGTCAGTTCATTTGATTGTGCTCACTTTCCCAGCTCACATCCTGTGTCTAGTCAGGTATTTACAATGCAGTAGAACCATGTTTTCAGCCTTCTACTTTCACAATATTGTTTCCTTGGAACAGTCTTTCTTGTGCCTGGACTGTCCAGAGTGAACATATCATCTGGTTCACAAATCGACCCGAGGTTGGCTCTTTTCCAGTTTTTCTTCTTCTAATGGCTTCTTGACAAAGTTGATTTATAGCTAGAAGACAAAGGAGGATTGGAATGAAAATTTTCCTTTGTTGCCAAACCAACCATTCTGTGTTGACATGACCTCCATGTAGCTGAATCTATTGCTAAAAACATAGGGCTTTAGCAATTATTTAATTTAGAACTCTGTTTCTAGAACATTTGCATTGTGATGTTATTCATTTATAAAAAGATTATAGAATGCCCTGGGCATTTCAAAATTTGTGGCCACAGTGCTTAGTAAGTAAAATTTCCCTTTCAGACCTTGCAATCTATAGGGCAGATGATGTTAAAGTCATCTGTTTCTGTGGCCCACAGTTAATGAGGATTTCAGGTGGCCAGCACAACGACCAACTACCTTTACTTTTTCCAGACTAATGTCAGGTACCCATTAGAGTGGACTCAGAAGCACCCAAAGATGCTGAAATTAAAAATCCCTTTTTTCGCCATGATTCGAATCCGGGATCTCTGGTTCAGAAGCCAAGTGCTTAACTGCTCAGCCACATTACCTCCCCACAATGCTTAATGAAGCCATAAAGGTTATGTTTCATCCAGCCTGACAATTTTTGAGATAACATTGTCTGTCTGTAGGCATGTTAAAAAATTGTATGTCCCTTTTGCCAGAAATGGTTGAACACCACTGCTATGCATGATTTCTTTTTCTGTAACTATAAATAGATCTATATAAAGTTGTAAAATTATAGAGAATCAGTAGGTAAAGAGATTTCTGAACTCGCCCACACAGTACATGTTTTTGTAGCTTTTGTAGACCTGCTTACAAATTATATATCAAGTCTTTCTAGATTTGCATAAATTTTATACCTAAATTTTTTTTAGGATTGGCATACCTCACGGTGTTCCTCACAAAGTGAGATTCAATTGTTTTGTTTCCTTTTTTAAAGTGTGCCAGGAGATATGAAGAGCTGTTGACCAACGGGGGAAATTCAATGCTGCAGCATGTGACATGGGCATTAGATAATCTTACTCTCGCTGGGAGTGTGAGTGGCACCAGCTTAGCAGAATCGGAAAGTAGCGTTAGGTCAGCTAGTAACAGCAGACCCAGTTCTAGCAAAGCAAAGGGTAATAACTCTCATCCTTTGTAATGCACATTCTTATTAATACTTTAAGATAGAAAATGATTTCAATTGAAGAGAAATATTATTGTGAAGCTTAACATCTCTAAAAAAAAAAATGTCACATGTTTATTTGAAATCATTTTTCAGGTGTTAGAGAAGACAAAGAGAAACAAAGTGCTAGCAAAGAGAACATCCAGCGTAGAGAGTTAGGGCTAAAGGGGTAAGTTCAACTTTTGAACTTCTTAATCATTGGTCTTGAGGTTGATGAGTTTTAATTTTGTTAGTTTTGTTACATTTATATGTCTATTTATGTGTATATATGTTGTGTGTGTTTGTTTACTTGTAGTCTCCCTTGATCTACTGTTCAGTATGTTCCCATGCTCACATGTTTTTCTCAAGTATGTTATTAGTGTGTACTAAATTCTCCTGTTAGTTTTTTCCTTTTCTTGTCATGTCAATAAGATGAAGTTGTAAAAAAAAAAATGTTTGTAAAATGTTTGACACGTTTCGGATGTTCCTTCAGAGTTGAAGATAATTTACTTCCTAGTCCAAACCTCCCGCAGGACGACGGGGATGGGAGCGGGCAGGGTTTGAACCCGGGCCAATCGATAAATCTGAACGACAGTCCAGCGTGCAAACCGCACGACCAGGCAGCCAGTTGCAACTTAAACATAGTGTTGTTATTACATCATAATTAATAATATAACGAGTTTTACTAAATATTTTTATTTTAGTTTTAAAAAAATATTTTGATAGGTTTACAAATTTTGTTTTGATAGGTTTACAAATTTTGTTTTGATAGGTTTACAAACTTTTTTTGATAGGCTCACAAACTTGGTTTACAAACTTTGTTTCAATAGGCTTATAAACTTAGTTTTGATAGGTTTACAATCTTTTATTTTGATAGGTTTACAGGATTTTGTTTTGTTACATTTTGGAGATGTTTTTTTTTTTTTTACAATTCAATTTTATGTTTTTCTTTCTTTCAGACCTGTCATGGTCATCCATGTTTGTGATGAAGGCAAAAATTGTAAGTTTATTTTTTTTTAAATTTCTTTAGTTTTTATGTATAAAAATATTTTTTTTGGAACATTGTGTATGTTAACCTCTAGAAGCAGGAGATGGTTAGGGAGGAGGTACTTACACAATAAGGAGACACAATAAAAGAAAAAAAAAAAACTTGTACGTTTTTAAACATTTACACAAAAAAAAGGGTCGGGGGGGAAACGACCTGAAACCAGACTCATGGCTCACGCCTCAAGCCAACATGATAACCACTCTGCTATTAAGGGGCTTGTATAGATTGTATAGTTATGTATTGTTTGTTTCAAATTTACTTTAAAGTGGCTCCCTATCAAGGGGACTAATTCAGCTTATACCACCACTTCAGTCAAGTACAATTGCTTTTCAAGATACCAAACTCTTGTTTATTGCTTTCAATTTTATTTTTAGTGAAAAAAGATTTCCAATGCCCTCGAGACCTACTAGTTCAGGAGATGAGATACTTTTCAGAGTATCTTTCCACTGATGCCCAACGCTGGGAGGACGTAGATATATCTGTTCATTGCGATGTTCAGATATTTGATTGGCTCATGCACTATGTCAAGCGAGGAACCAAAGAAGCTCCACAGGAACCAAAGCTTGGTAATCCATTCTTGCTTGCTATAGAATAGTTAAGTATTGGTAATCCATTCTTGTTTACTGTAGATAAGCTAATTATTGGTAATTCACTTTTGTTAGTTGTAGATTAGTTAATTATTGGTAATTCTTATTTTCTTTAGGTAATTTTACTGTTAATTATTTTTTGTGCTCTTAAATACTGTTATTACTAACATTAAGGGTAAATGTATTAGCTAATTATTGTTACTTCATTCTTGTTTGCTATAGGTAGTTAATTGTAAATAATTGGTAAATAATTGGTGTGTATTGTAGAATAATGTACTTGGTAAGGTGTGTAGGGTTACAATCAGATTTTTTGTTATTGTTGTTATCAATCCTGCTATATTAAACAATTTTTTTATAATTTAATTGAAATTTAGCTTAATTGACTTAGAAGTAATGAAATGACATTAAAAATATTTAGTTAATGGTTTTAAAAATATGTTGATAGTCTTCTTATGCCTATGTATACAAAACACATCCTTATGTTTACAGATATGTAAGTAATACATTTGTTTGTTATTTAATCTGAAACATAAACTACAAGGATGTAACTTTTAAATAAATTTTGATTTTTTTTTTATACTTATTTTCAGAACCCAACAATGTTGTGTCGATTTTGATTTCATCAGAATTTCTGAAAATGGATACACTGGTGAGTCTGTTTTCTTGGATGTTCTTCTTCATTATAGAATACAGTGAATTTATTACTGAGATACGTTTTAGAGGGGTCACAATGGCTGAGTGGTAAAACACTTACAAACTTAGGGGTCTCTGGTTTGAACCTTGGTGAAGACTGGGATTTTTAATTTTTAGTGCGCCTCTGAGTCCAGACAACTCGAATGGGTACCTGACAAGAGTTGTGATAAGTTAAGGTAGTTGGTCATTGTGCTGGCCACATAACACCCTTGTTAATAGAGGGCCACATAACCAGAAGATTTTTACATTTAAGATTGTTAGATTTTAGATGGAAAGATCCGAAAGGGGTACTTGACTGTTTTAGAAAGAATAATTTTATTAGGAGAAATTGTTTTGGAAGTCTGAAGATAAAGGAAGAATTCAGTATTTTATACAGCTATGAAGATTCAGCTGAGCCTTATGCATTTTACTCTGCTGCTTTATGTTGATGGTCTTTTTTTTATTTGGGTGCGCATGCTTTTTTTTTATTTGGGTGTGCATGCTTTTTTTTTTTTGGGTGCGCATGCTTTTTTTTATTTGGGTGCGCATGCTTTTTTTTATTTGGGTGCGCATGCTTTTTTTTTATTTGGGTGCGCATGCTTTTTTTTATTTGGGTGCGCATGCTTTTTTTTATTTGGGTGCGCATGCTTTTTTTTATTTGGGTGCGCATGCTTTTTTTATTTGGGTGCGCATGCTTTTTTTTATTTGGGTGCGCATGCTTTTTTTTATTTGGGTGCGCATGCTTTTTTTTTATTTGGGTGTGCATGCTTTTTTTTATTTGGGTGCGCATGCTTTTTTTTTTATTTGGGTGCGCATGCTTTTTTTTTTTGGTTCTCAAAAGTAGATATATGTGCGTTATTCTTTATAGGAGCACAGCACCAGTTGCTTTAGGTAGCCATTTGTCTCCATGTGAACTTCTCTAAGCCAGTGGCTTTTGGCTGAATTCTTAGCTGGACTTTAAAGTGCTTCTAGTGAACATTTTTGTTGGGTGGGGTATCTAGTCTGCATGGTGGATGACTGCAAATTTTTTTAGGTGAGCTCATGGATGGTCTATAAATGCAACACAGAGGTGTTATGTTCCTGCCATGTTTAAAAATATTTACAATGTTTGGTTGGCTGCTCTGGACTGCTGTCTCACTTTTCACCGGTATCAAATCCAATCCACCAATATCCCCAGCAGTCATTAGGGAGGTTTGGGCCAGGATGTAATATTCTTTGACTCTGAAGAAACATCTGAAATGTAAAGAAAAAACAAATATTTAAACTATTACAACTAAAAATATAAGTAAAAAAATTGTACTTCTAGATCTTTCTAGTTTGTGAAATAGTCATACTTTTTAGGTCAAGTTGGCATGAAGTGATGCTGGTGAAAAAGATGAAACTAGTCTATGGGAACTTGTAATGAGACTTCTTAATATTAAAAATAATATATATTATTTTGAAAGACATAAAGACATCAGTTTTCCTAATGCTTATTGCTTTAAATGAAACAATAGTAAAATAATGCATTTTCAGTTGTAATCAGAGATTTGCCTGCTTTATCTAATCTTGCAGGTCGAAGAATGTATTAAATATTGTCACAAGAACATGAACGATATATTAGCTACCCCTTGCAACATGGGCTGTATCAATGACAAACTACTCACCAGGTACAACAATGTGTCTCACTTTTGTTGTTCCTTCCTGGCCAGAATGTTGTGTATTTATAATTATTTAATATTTTTTGGACTTAACCATTTATCTTGATTGGACTATGTAACTTTAAAAAATTCTTAATCTTATCTTATCTTTTAAAGACAATATTTCAAAAGAGAAGATGATTACATCCTACACATTCCTTGTGTCAATCTAGTCAGGCATGTTAATCAGTGACTTATACTCTGCCAAGTCACTGGTTTTCCTGGCTAGCTCAGGCAACCCATTCTTTGCTCTAATAGCACTAGGGAAGAAGCAGCACTTGTACAAATTTGTCCTAGCATATGGAATAAGAAATGTAATACTCAACTACACAGCACTAAAGTCTACTTACCTCAACATTGACAAGCTTCATCAAATTCCAACTGTCAATCAAACAAAATATCTGCCTCCAGAGGTTCTAAAGTCCAGGCCTCTTAAGACACATAACACTTGCACAACAAACAAATGTAAAATTCCCCCAATCTTAAAACCTAGTTTCTATTAACAGCCTAACAGTATAACTCAGAGGTTCTCTAACTTTTTTGACCCGGCAATCCCTTTATATACTGGTAGCCAAAACTTGCCTATGGATCCCTAAAGGAAAAAGCTTTTAGTGAAGAAGGTATTTTAATTTGATTAACTTTTTATTTTTCTGCGGATCCCCTTCAGTCATCAAGTTGGGGTCCGCAGACCAAAGTTTAAAAAACACTGGTCTAGTCAAATCAATACAGTTATAATAATATCTGTTTTAAAAAATGCTCACAGAATGGCAGAATTGTTCAGTCACATTGAAGCCGATGAACTACGAGACCGAAAAGATAAATTTAAAAGGTAACAAAATTTTAAAATGTAATACATTTGCCATTCATTGATACAAAATGCTTTATTCAGTATTGACCTCATTTAAATGGAGGCCTGATGGCTGAGTGGTTAAACCCTTGGCTTTTGAACCGAAGTGTTAAGGTTTGAATCTAGGTGGGAATTAAAGGAATCATTTTGAGTCAACCCAACTCTTAAGGATACCTGACACCAGCTGAAGAAAGTAAAATTGTACTGCCCACAATTAACAACCCAGCCACAGAATCATATGACCTTTACATCATCTGCCCTATAAATCACAAGGTCTGAAAGGGAAAATAGGTGATCTGAAATTTGATTATCCACAACTTGAAAAATAAAATACTTAATTTATATTTTACTTAGGTTACTAACTTTGTGCTAAATTCAATGCCAAAAGCTTCAAATTTTTAATCAGAATAAATTTGTTATTTGGAATGGGTATTTGAAAAAAACAATTGTTAGACTAGATTTTATTTCTGACTGAAGTAGTTTATATACAATGTCAAATACAAATTCTAATTTTCTACTGTTATTTAAATTTAAAAAATGTCTACAGTTGAGTAAGTCAAGTCATTGTACTTTGGAATAAACTAGTTCAAGATCTAGGAATGAACAAACATAAAAAAATGTTTTAGTCAGCTGACTTAGATAGAACAGAATGTTTTCATCAACTTACTGACAATAAAAATGAAACGACTGTTCATTTTTTGCTTTCTTTCATTGTTCCTTTTTTATTTTACCATTAATGAATTCTAAACCTGTGCAGATTTACTTATTTAGTAATAGTTTGAATCAATGTATAAATAGTAAACAGTATAAAAAAAATCTAAGACAATTCAGAGACTTATAATGAGCATAAACTATTGTTAATGTTAAACAGAACATTATTTTAAAAAGAAATTCAATTCCCTTGTTTTGCAGTAAGCTGTTTGCCAAAAAAATTGAAAAACTGTTTGAACCAGATGGTCCATCCCCAGACTCTCCAGAGAAAGCAACATCTTTATTTAGGTAACTACACATTTTATTTCGTTAAAAAAAGGTGCATATTGTTTTGCTTTATTTCTGTTTTGTTTTGTTTTAAAAGTTTCAGACATTCCTTTAGGAAATGAGATTATTACTTCCTGGCCCAAAGCTCCTGTAGGATGGCAGGGCTGGAAATCAGGATCATTGTGATGGCAGTCCAAAGTTCATGTCTGAAGACCAGGCAAAAGTGATTGCTTGATTTGCAATTTAACAAATACAGAATGGCACAAAATTAGGTTTACAGTTATTAAAGTACCTTTTATATGATTGAAGTTACTTTCTTAGTAATACCAATAGAAAACATTCAATGTTGCAGAAGGATATTTTAAGCCTCTGAGAGATGAAATTGTTTATGTTTATAAATTATTTATGTTAATAAATTGTTTATGTTAACAGGTTTAATGAATTTCCCACTATTCTAGTGTCAAATTTTCAAATAAATAATGTATGTGATAACAGTAAACCTACTTTGGGCCAGGCAGAACCTGCAGCGCTAGTGATCCTAAATTGTATCGGATATTCCATTCCTTTGGTCACATCAGCTGCATGGAGAGGGGACAACTGCTGTGTGGGTGACTTGGTTTTACCATAAACAATGCCCAGGCTTTCATCTGGCTTATTCAAAAACGATGTGAAACATAGTCGTTACTTCTGATGAGGCCAACAACTTTTTGGGCCACCCTGTATATTGATGCAGTTAACTTGATTAGATACTCCACGATCACTTCTCCTGTCAGCAAAGGTTTCTTTCATTCTGGTCAAAGGTCTTGAACAGTAGATTTAATTTGATTTGGGAACCATTGATGTAACAATCAATGTCTTAGTTACTATTATAATGTTTCACATTCACTGTTAGGGGAGACAACTTGCTTTTTTAATAAGCTGGTCATTGTTACTTGCAGATGCATGATTTGTAAAAGACACCTGATAGAATCACTTAAACCGTTTGTCAAGTGCTTACCTAGCAGGTGTGTACATTAAATATTAAGACTCTTCCTTGAGGTACACCTAAGTTTACTGTTATTGCTTATATAGGTATATTATTATAGTTTTATACTTGAAAATAAATAATAATGCTAAAATTAGAACAGGGTTTAATTATTATTATTTATTTTAACAAATAGGGAATAATCCAACCTAAAAATAAGCAAAGAAAAAGTTTTTGAAACCCAGTTCGAAATCTAAAACAAATCAAAACTGACCTAATTAGAAAACATTTGACCAGTTTTAATTAGTTTATTACTTTTATTACATATTGTTATGGCTTGTCTTTGAATCTGATGATTAAGGGGGATTACAATATTTCCCATTGCAATACAGTCCTAGCTCTGATATACATATAAGAGCATTCTAAAATAAGGGAGAGAAACTTTCTGTATAATGACAGGAATTTCAATTATTCAAGTGGAAGGTGTCACTGAGAGGTCAAAACCACTTGACTACAGCTTGACCATCTAACAAAGGGTTCAGGTTTGAATTCCAACTTGAGCAGAGTTGTGTTTGCTGAGCGCCTAAAGGCAGCACATAAACCTTCTTCCAGATACCCCCTCCCCCCAATTGTCCCCAAAAGATATTTGACCATAGTGCACTAAACATGCTATAAGTTTGAAAAAATCATATTAGTTAGATTATTTCCATTGTTGCTACCTGCTGAGTATGGATCCCCAGAAAATAGTATTTTATTGTTATTGCCAATTAACATATGCACTGATTTTAATATCTATTCTTAGGATGACCATTGACCAAAATGGACAAATGACCTATTCTCATGTTGTGGACTCCACCTTTGACGTCAATGACTATGTCCTGGAGCTCAAGTCCACCCTTAAGACTTGGAGAGATGTCTACTGGAGGTTGTGGGGGATGGTCAACTATTTTACCTGTGTCAGGTGTGGGGAAGCTTTTCCACTGACTGAATTCGGTCATTGCGTGTAAGTTTTATCCACCCCGAACTCCCCCATTTAAAGCTTCTAAAATGTATTCAAACGCCTTATTGGTTACATTAAGTTTAGACTTACATGGTTTCATGCTGACAGAAATGAGCTTTAATCAAATTTAAATAAAATTGAATTGAAATACAGTTACAGCAATATTATGTCAAATGTCAAATTATGTCAGCATATCCACTAAACTGAAAGTCTACAGTGCTGTAGTCCTCCCGTCACTACTATATGCATCAGAGTCCTGGACCCTATATTCCCGTCACACCAAAAAGCTAAACTCCTTCCACCTACGCTGTATAAGGAGTATCAATGAGGTGCGTTGGTCCGACCACATACCAGACACAGAAATCTTAAAGCTGTCCAACATGCACAATATCAATGCGACAGTAAAAAGGTGGTCCCAACTTCGATGGGCGGGACATGTAGTCTGCATGCCAGACAAACCCTTTACCAATCGACTTCTGTACGGGGAGTTGTGTGCAGGAAAGCGCTGACATTGAGGCCAATACAAGCACTACAAAGACACTCTCAAGAGCTCCTTCAAGGAATGCGATATTTACATTCACAGCTGGGAATCTCTAGCTCTCAATCGCTCCTCATTGCGTGAAGCTGTGAGTCTTGGAGTCTCAAGTCAAGATATGAACCAAGAAGAGTGGCAAGGGTGAAAGAGCGCCGACCAACAAAAAGCTGAGAGAAGAAGCAGGCCTATCTGCAACTATCCATACCACGTATGTGACCGGCTTTTTAAAGCGAGGATTGGACTTTACAGTCATCTTCGAGTCCATAGGAAATGAGAAATGTGCTCTTTTTCGACAACGAAGGAGGAGCTATATATATTTATATATGTCAAATGAATATGCTTCCCAACAATTTTTATTTTTGTAAAACTCAGAAGCAGGATATCGTGTCCTTTTAGAAGTTTACTAGTAAACACTTTTTAGTATCACAATGGCAATGTCTTGCATTCAGAAGATAAAGGATGAGTGCAGTGTTTCACATGGCCACAAAACCCATTTAGAATGTACAGTGCAGGGGCAGACTGGGCTCCATAGCTTTGGCCAGCAACTAGTCTAGGATATGGTAACTCCAAAATAAAACCTACATCCATCTGCTGTCCACAGCCCTCTCAGACTACTGAGTCACTGTGGTCAACATTTAGCCTTAAGAGTGGTTTTGGTCTGCACTATCCACATTCCACTATTATAACACCTAGCACAGGCTGGATGCCTTACAGTGTTTGACAAAACCTAGGTAATTTTTGTACCAACTACAAGAAACCAGGTGTTTCTATCAACTATCATAATTCTTGAAATTTATCTAAAAATATTTGTTTAATTTATTGATCAGTATTCATCCAAATTTAATTAATAATTTTTGTGTTAGGCTTGATCTTTATCTCGAGACCCTTATTTATTTTCATTGTTCAGGAGGAATGTTTCATTGTCCCATGAATACTGAACTACCTTTTTACGATTTAACTTCAATATCTGTTTTTCATTTAGTCAGAAAATGTTATAATTGGTATAGATAAATGCATGCTCCTTTTTAGAGAACACATATTAAAGTTTAGAAACTCAAAAATAAAGTTAATTTAATGGGGTCAAATCAACGTTGGTATCGCCAATCAGGAGAGAAAGAGTTAAAGTACAAGAAGAAATGTAATGTTTAAATATTTGCCTTATAGTTCAATTTTTTAAAACTTGTGGGACAAAAAAAAGATTGAATCATCTCTTTTGTTTTTTCCTCATTTTTCTAGTTACCATCCAGAACTTGCCAGATATGAGAATGAACCAGGTTCTGTCACATCTTGTGTTGGAATACATCCGTGTTGTCACCAGAGAGCAATACGTTTCGACCCTACCCTCATCAACAAGGTATGTACTAGTTGTTCACCTTTCTGTAGATGTTGCAAGCTGCTTTGCATTTCAGATGAAACTTGAGTAGTAGGTACAAACATTGGTTATTTGCTGGTTGGATGTGTTAAGCACAGAACAATCCTTCTTTTAATGCATTATGCAAGATAAATAAGTATAAATAATTAAAACAACCACCTGATAATTGCACATGTTAGCACTGTATTCCAACCAAGACTGGGAATAGTGTAGGTCCCTCTGCTTCTTCACCAATTTTTTATTTCAGTCTCATTGCCTTTCTTTGGCCTGGTAAAGTGCCTTTTAAGATTAAATTTAAAAAAATGATGCTTGAAGCTTTTTTAATACATTCAAAAACTGGATTTGTATTCACAGTTAGCCTCTAAGACTTAAAAGAAATATTTCATGCAGATTTTTTTTTGTTCCAGGGCTGCAGGGTTAAAGACCACATTTTGAATTTCACACCAACAGAGGGAGACCAATCCTCAGTTCAGAAAGTCTATGATGACCTCTTAACTAGGAAGGACATAATCTGTGTGCCATATATGAGGCCAAGCGATTACAGGTATTGCAAAGAACAATTTACTATGTTTAGAAACACCTGTATACTTTCTCAGGATTTAGATAAACTAATCATGGTTGGCTTTTGCCTCATGGTCGCACTTGTGAGTCCTGAAAAAAAATTGTCCAAAAAAACATGCTCTATAATGAAGATATTGTTTCAGAGTTGCACTGTTCTGGTCCTAGTTCTCATTTTAATCTGTGTAATAACTTCATTCTTTGTATATAAGTAACGTTTCCATGTCAGACCTTGTGATCTATCGAGCAGATGATGTAAAGGTTATCTATTTCTCTGGCTCATGTTTAACGAAGGTGTCATATGGCCAGTAGATTGACCAGCCATCTTTATTTTTACCCAACTAATGTCATTAGAGCTGGGTGGACTGAAAGGCGTCCAAAAAATCCCAAAAATAAAATTCCCAGTCTTTGCCAGGATTCAAACCCTGGACACCTTAGTTTGGAAGCCAAGCGCTTATGGTGAAACATTCAAACTTAATAAAAGTGGTGAAACTTTAAACTTCAAACTAACAGTGAAATATTAAAGCTTTTTAATTTCATTCAAACTGATTAACAGCAGTAAAACATTTAAACTTTATAATAGCAGGAAAATACTCAAACTTTATAATATAATAATGATAATCTTTATTATCCATAAGGAAATTTGTCTTACAATTTGTGCATTACACCAAACAAAACATTGTAACTAACAAAATGTACATTCACACCAGACTCACTTAGAAGTTACATGCAAAAAGTTTAAATCAGATAGTTTCTATTTAATGATTTGATTGCCAGGGGAACAAAAGAGTTTTTGTGTCTGTTTGTGATTGCTATCAACGTCTTGTAAATCACACAATCCTAGAATCTTTTTAGCTTTTTATTATTTTATTTTTAGCATAATAAATAATACACATTGTGGTGTACAGTTTTCTTTTTTTTTTTTTTTTTAATCTTTAGAATTAGGTTTGCTTTATGAAAACTTGCATCTTCTTTTTTTAAAGTAACGTCTGTAAGATAAGATCTCATTCTTCTAAAATGATGACCTATTTATTTTGTCATTTCTCACCCTATCCATGATGTCGCTATAGTCCAACAGACTAAGAGATATGTGAAGGGGAAACTACTGTCATGTAATGAAGGCTTCGTCAATCGCACACAAGAGAAAATAGTTGTTCCTTGAAAAACAAAAGCAACTAACTTCCATTTTGGGTTTCGTATTTACCGCTTCATACCATCTGATCAATTTATTTAAGTATTTGTAAAATTGTACTTGCAGTGATACGCTAGATGTGTTTGGTAATGAAAGTTTCGTCTGTCATTCAGAGGACTCTGGGATACATTTACCCAGCCTTAGTGCAATGGGTTCAGAAGAAGTCAGAATAGAGGTAACGACACACCCCTTTTTGTAAATGTCTTTAATGTTGTATTTTAAAAAGCATATTTCAATCAGAATTTGGATTTTTTTTCTCAGAGTTTTTTATTTTGTGGACACATGGTTTAAAAAAAATAAATAATGCAGTCAATAGTCAAGTTTTTACTATTACTGTTCTGAATGTTATAATCTACAGAGTCATCTTTAAGTCTAAACAAGCTCCTCCTTTTTTTGCTTTGGCTGCTTACCGCTCTCTGATTGATCTTCCACGTGCGTCTCTATTCCTATCAACTGTTGCATTGGTACAAAATGGTCACTTAATGCAGGTGTCACTTGATGCAGATGTCACTTAATGCAGTTGTCACTTAATGCAGTTGTCACTAAATGCAGGTGTCACTTAATGCAGATGTCACTTAATGCAAGCGTCACTTAATGCAGATGTTGCTTAATGTGGGCATCACTTAATGCAGATGTTGCTAATAAAGAAACAAGTCAACAAAGGTTTCTTACAAGATTTTAGAATAAATGGATGCTTAACCTCTTAAATGCCATTTATATCTCTCTATATATATTTCTGTTAGTAATTCTTTTTGTTTCTTTTATGTGTTTGTGATGTGTGTTTTTTTTTTCTAGAATTGAAGATTATTACATCCTAGACTAACCTTTTGCAGGATGGCTGGGTTCGAACCCTGTACCATCGAAACAACAGTCCAGAGCACATACCACACATCCAGGAATCCATAATTGACAGTTTGCTGTGATATAGGTTTTTATGATATAATTTTGTTTGTAAAACACAAAGTGATTTCTTTGATGTATGTTCAGACAAAGCCCAGACTTCAGCCTTTGACAGTGGAGAAAGAAATCTCCTATTATGTGGATGAGCTTGATGAGAGTGATGATGAAGTAGGAGATGATGAACAGCAGTCCAGTGCGGGTGAGTCACATGATCCATGGGTCACATGACTCATAAGTCATACAATACAATACCAGTATTGGTAAAATATTTTCAATGTTCACTGTGAAGTGGTGGATTGGAATAATTTTTTTTGGATAAGTCCAGTTGCAGTCATATTTAGTTTAGATAATGCATTTATTGGTGCATACAAATTTTTTTGTCAGCCAAGTTATCATCTTGATTTCTATTCTGAATTACTTTTGTTGAACTGAGTTTAAAGTCATAATACTCAAAGAATTAAATTCAGTGCTGTGCTACTTCAGTGTATCCTAAAAATGAGCTGTAATAGATTTAAAGGCAGCTCTGAATCCGCCTGCGTCATATGATTGTGGAGACAATACAAAGTTCTCTTCAAAATACATTCATGACAGTTTGTTTTACAAGTTTTGATGTTCCTCCAGAAAGGAAGATTATTACATAACATGAAATAACATACTCTTTTATTATTACAAAAACATTGTTTTATTTTGTGCTTAATTGTTCTTAGCTAAATGTTCTTTAAAAAAGACACCAAGATATCTTTACATTTATCTGTAATAATAAAAACACTATACAAATTGGCTAAAATAGTTTTTATCAGTGTCTTATGCTTTTGTTATTCATTTTACATAATTTTTTGGATATTCCAGCATCCACTATTTGAAACAAAAACTTTGCCTATATGACCATCTGTTTTTAGTTTATTTATATGTTGCAGTTTTTTAAATATAGTAAGCCTTAGCAATAACATCCATTTTATTTTTTCATGGAAAAGACTAAATATGGCCATAGTTTGTATTTAAAAAAAATAGATTTTTAAAATATTTTGTCCCTAGTATTTGTCTCTGAAGTTTTTATTGTGTTATGGACGTGATACACTTTCTTCAAAGTCTGTTGGAATCTTCACAAAAAGGTCTTTGTATTTTTTTAAAGAGATTTTCTATGCTGAGATCTCTTCACTCTCTCCTCCCTTACATCTATGTGCATACACACACACACACACTTGCACACACACACACACTTGCACACTCACACATGGAATACTTGTTTAGAACAACATTTTTTTTTTCATTTGAAGTCTGTTACAAAATAATGCATTTGATGATTTAATGCATTTGATGATTTAATGTATTTGATGATTTTAGCTTGAAAAAAAAAAAGTAGAATGTTCATTTGCCATTACTCGTTAAGAAATGAATGACTTACCCTTCATAATGTAATTTATTTAGTTAACTTTACTAGTCCAGCTTTAAATGAATACATCTTTATTTTTGTTTTGAATCAAGAAAAGAAAACACAAACCACTTATTAGTGAAATCAATGTTTGTTTATAATGTACGCTACTCTTGTGATAATTTTAGAGTGTCATTTTGAATGGGCATCATGGTTATACAAAGCTATCTTGCAGAGTTAACTACCCTGATGTCCAGTCATAGCGCTATTAGTTCCCCTTGCTGTCAACTTCTGCTTGCTGTTGACTTTTAGTCCTACCAATGATTTCAGGCTCAACATCTACCAAGAAATCCAGCAGAGCTCTGAAGAAATCTCTAGTCACTGTTAACCCTCAAGCTATTCTATTAGACGGACCAGAGTTTGAGTAAGTATCCAAAAGCCTGGGCAATGCTTCTCAGCCTCACCATGGTGCTTGGGGGGAATGGTTATTAGGAGAAGTAATTAAGGTAATCCGGAAGCAAAAAACAACCCCAGTGTTTTTGTACCTAAGGGCCGAGTCCAAATGAGTTGGCAGAAATGGAAGCCCCAACAATCATCTCACTATCCATACAATGTTCCTGAAAGGTCTGTTTTCTTTATGGCAGGGCTGATGTGGCCTTGCTTCTATAGAGCTTCTAGCATCTTGGGATACAAGCCATCCATAATAGGGATATAATAATTTACATCTGCTTGGATTTTTCCCAGATAGAAGTTTGTTCAGACATGCAGATGGAGGCGTGCTGCCACAGGCCTAGAGTTTCAAGAGTCTTATGCTCTTAGGACAATTACAAAGTAGCCAAAAGCTTTTATTAATGCGGCCAGGTGGCTGAGTGGTTAGAGCACTTTGCTAAAGTTCTATGGAGGATGTAGATTAACAATATCATTAACTAATGGTCTGATGTATTTTTTAAAGCTTCACCATTCAATCATATGATGTATCTGTTTGGTTTGTAAGCTTTGGATGCTCCTTCAGAAATGAAGATTATTATGTCCTAGTACAACCTTCTTGCAAGGAGGGCATTGGATGAAAATGGGCAAGATTTGAACTTGGGACCATCATCATTGCAGTCTGAAACACTCGCCAGATGACCATATCTATGAAAATGTATTAACACAGAATCTACTTATTGTTACTTAACAAAACAAACAAACTAGGCATCAAGCAAAACTTTGACCATAAACTTGAGTCTCTGAATTAAAATTTACCTGCAAGCTTCTACCCCACTTTTTAAAATAATAGATAGAAATAGTTACAGCTTTAGTTTACTTGCAAATTAAGAGAGCAATATATAACAGAGATTTCATGGCTATCCATGCATTATGTGTAATGTTATTCTTTTTTATTTTCTTGCTAGTCAAATCAAAAAGAATACATGGGACACTCAGAAGTCATTGAGATACAATCAGGACACACAGCGACAAGAAGGTCAGTTATAATTTATTTCTTTAATAAATGCAGTGTGTAATCTGTATTTGATGCTCTTCAAAATCTAGATTCAAACTCAATGGCTTTAACCCAAATGGATAACAAAAGCAACAATCATAACAAACAAATATTCACATTTGACTAGAGTAACACCTTTAATAAAATCACTAAATTTAGAAAGCCTTCAGGATAGAAGACGCAAAAGTAAAGTAGCAATTATACATAAAACACTGAACCATAATCTTCAAATACAAAATTTAATAAAATACTCTGAAAGACACAAAGGTAAAGGCACATTCCTTGTCCCATATGCTAGGACAAATTTGTACAAATACTCCCTCTTCCCTAGTGCTATTAGAGCATGGAATGGGTTGCCTGAGCTAGCCAGGAAAACCATTGACTTGGCAGAATTTAAGTCATTGGTTAATATGCATGACTGAATGCATGACGCGTAGGACGTAATCATCTTTTTTGAAGTAACGTCTGTGTTATATAAGATATGATAACTCACAAACTCACAGCTAGCTGAGACATCTCAACATCCCATTTGCCAGCAGCCTCCGTTTGGCAATAAACTTGAATTCTAGTTTGATAGTCAAGCATTTTATCACTCAGCTCCTCCTCAATTATAACTATTACTTGAGGCAATCCCATTAGTCTTGTCAAGTATTGAAATAACAAAACCTATAGATCAGTGTTTTCCAAAGTGTGGTACACGCACCCCCATGGGTACGGGAAGACTTTGGTGGTGGTGGGGGGGTGCACATCGCACCTCATCAACTATGCTGATTTTATTTAAACTCCCTTTTTATTATGTTCTGTTAATAAATTAAAGTTGGGGGGGGGGGTACTCAGCATTACACAAATTATAAAAGGGGTACACATAGGTCAAAAGTTTGGGAAACACTGCTATAGACTCTATGACCAGGCAGCCTTCTAAGACCCTGTAAAACCTGTATTCTCTATCACTGAGACACTCCAGGTCTTGGTCTTATTAGCCACACTCATCAGTAATTTGAGAATAATTATTCCCACTGTTACAGATGCCAGACGTGTGAAAGAAATTCGTCTGTTCTTATCTAGACTTCGATTGTCAGCAGATAAAGTGGACAAGCCTAAGAAAGAGGTAATATATCCAAAAGTTTTGTTAGTAAGAGTCAGCATTCAGGAAAATTTTCTAAATTGATTAACATTTTGTTAAACTTTGCAACAGAAGAGTTAATCATTTTCTCTCATGTCGACAGTATGCAGGAGGAATTTTCAGCAAACTAGAGAACCAATGGAGAACTGCTCATATCCAGTTTTATCCATCTCGTTCACTTCAGCCCTTGACATTAAGGTCATTTTTTTTTATTTCAATTTTTTTTGTAAGGGAGTTTGACATTAAATAAAAAAAACAACTTTAAAAATCAGAATCACTGATTGATAGGTATGTAAGGATATACCAACATTGAAATATACAGGCATTGATATTTAAGTTAATATAACTGTTGATGACACTGCACTGTTGATGATATAATAATGTTGCAATGTTGATGACATTGCATCATGCATGACATGATGACATTGCATGGTGATTGCCATGATGACATTGCATTGTAGATGACATTACACTGTGAATGAGAGGATAACATTGCATTATGGGTGACATTATGACATGATGGCATTGCACTGTGGATGACGTGATGACACTGCACTAGTGATGATATGATAATGTTGCTCTGTGGTTGACATTGCACTGTTGATGACATTGCATCATGGATGACATGATGTCATTGCATCCTGAATGGCATGATGACATTGCATTGTTGATGACATTACACAGAATGAGATGATGACATTATATTATGGGAGACATTATGACATGATTATTATTATATTATTTTAGCTTTTATATAGTGCTACTTTCATGCTTATAGCATGCTCAGAGCGCTTTTGGTCCAATCTCATTGGTGATCCAGTGGGGGGAGGGGGTATCTAGGAGTTGGTTTTCCGTGCTGCGCTCAGTAAACACAACTCTGTCAGGTGTCAAACCTGGAGCCCCATTCTAGGTAGCCAAGCTAAGTTCAAGCGCACTTGGCCTCTCGACCACGCTTCCCATGATGGCATTTCACTGTGGATGATGTTAATGCATATTGTCGTGACGTAAAATAAATCTGACTTTTGATTTATTTTGTTGTCACTTTTTTTTGTTTTTTTGTTATCACAAACTCTTCCTCCCCCCCTCCTAAAAAAATGCTTAAATTAAAATGTTGCATGTTTTCTATTTATATATTGGGATTACTAGACTCTTTCTTTTATTCCTATCAATGAGAGAATCTGGTGAATTAACTATAGCAAAATAATGGACAGTCCTGACCAGGGCATGAACAAGACACATCTGCCTAGCTGCATCTCAGGCTAGCTAAACACTGGTCCAGAATTCTGAACAGAATTGTTATGATCGGTAGTGTTCACCAGTTCTGCATTTTGATACTCAAGAGAAGATTAATGGTCGCATGACCTACTCAAAACTAATCCAGACGCGAGCACACCCACTTTTCCCCAACACTTAACAGAGCTGACGCATGAAGCTGCTTGTTCTTCCATGAGAACAAAGAAGTCCTTTCATTAGACACAAAGCCCCATCCTCTCAGACATAAATAACTATTTAAGAGAAAGAAACCACATCAAAGAATTCTGTAATGGCAAAATTTTTGTTTGATATTGAAAGTAAAAAGCAAGAAGAAAGAAGTGATAATCCCTCTCACATCTCTGTAGATTTACACAGTGACCTCCCATTTCTTTAGGAAATGAATAAAATGGTAATTATTTTAATAGCTGGGGAGAACATTGAAATAGTTCAAACCTTAAATATCACAAAGGACCAACAAAATAAATATCCTCCTTTAGTGTTAGCCCAAAAGCCATGTCAATATTCACATATGCAGTATTTTAAGTGCCAACATATCTGCCTGGTTTGGCAGCCTGAACATTAAAAATATCTTGAAACACTTTATATAATATCCTAAATTCTGCTAGTAAGATCATTGCTGACAAACTGCACTTGGACACCATGAGTAGAGCTAAACTAAAACATTAAGAAAAGCAGGTATCTCTGAAGTAGACCAAACTTACCCATGCCATGTATAAGTTCCCCATTCAAACCTTGCAATCTATAAGGCAGATGATGTAAAGGTCATCTGTTTCTTTTGCCCACAGTTAACGAGGGTGCCATGTGGCCAGCTTAACGACCAACCACCTTTACTTTTCCCCAACTCATGTCAGGTACCCATTAGAGCTGGGTGAACTCATAGAGGTGCCTAAAAATCCCGAAATTAAAAATCCCAGTCTTCACAGAGATTTGAACCTGGGACTTTCGGTTTGCAGTCAAGCGCTTTACCGCTTAGCCACCGCGCCTCCTCATGCCATATATGGGGCCAGCTTTTTTAAATGTGGATTGGACTCCATAGCCTTCTTCAAGTTAATGAGAAATGTACTCATCTTTGACCATGAAGGAGAAGCTATATACTATATTATGAAATCTACTTCGTTAATTTTATTTATTTTATCATTGCATGTTTCCCACAGAGCTCGTCCTAAACCACTGGGTCAACTACAACAGAAGCAGCCATTGTTTTAAAAACTTTCAAATAGGATCAAGTGAAAAACTTAGATTGCTACCAAGTTCATTGCTCTCAAGATATTTTTTTTTTTACCAACAATGTTGTATATACTTTTTGTTTTTACATGTTTTGGAAGTTCCTTAAGAACTGAAGATCATTACATCCTAGCCCAAGCCCTCACAGGATGACAGGTTTCAAACTCAGGCTCATAGAGACAACATGTTGAGCTCCTATCATACCACTAAGTAGATGAAGACTGTACAGGGATTCACCTTCATCTATTCCGATGTCTGTTCGGGCACCACATGAGATTTGTCAAGGATACTTCTTCTTCTTCTAGCCAGCTCTTTTACTGACTGTGCCAAGGAAAGATAGTGTGCTACTTTCTTGAGTTGTTCAGCACTGCTGTACAGAGTTTTGGTTATGTTGGGCTGTAGTCTGCCTAAAGTGGATTAGGAAGGGGCATTCAAAGAGGAGTCAAGGATACAGGGATTATCAAAATTAAAATAATTGCACACCAATAAATGATTTCAAGATAGGTGTATAACTAAATGCATAAATGGGGAAAAAAATCATTTAGAGATATCAGTATATTTGATATTAAAAAAAATAACAGAATTCTGACAAAGCTTGTCCACTTGATAGGTAACAACCAAGATCTCTATCATTTTGACTAAATTGAGAACAAAATTTGAAAATGTCAAGACTCTGTTCACTTCATTACAATTCATACTTTGACTTTTGTTTTGTTGAGTTACTTAGCGAGTTTGAAAAGAGAAGATATAATATTACATTTTTTTGCATCTTTTGATTTTTTCTTTTTTCTTTGATTTTATTTCACTATCAGATAATGGTTTGTTTTTTTTTGATTGACAATGTGATATCTTCTCTGTGATTTATTTCACCAATGATAATAATTCTGTTGTTAGATTGACTTTACTTTTGCACTGTGATTTCTTCTGTGATTAATTTGACTAATCATTATGTTTCTTTTTTTTTTCTTGACAACATAATGATTTACTTGTTTAATTGTATCTTTAAAATGATATATAATCTATCTGTAGTAAAAAAATCTCCACAATGTCATAACTACTTATGGAAATAATACAGTTTTGTAAATATTTTGAAATAAATTTTTTTTTGGCAATGTACACAATTCTTGCTTTTATTGTTATTGAAATTGAGATTAGGCAAGTATGGCCATTTGTTGCTAATTATAAATTGAAACATTGGAGACAGTATATTGTAAATGCATGTGCAAGTGTGTGTGTGACAAAATCACATATTTGAACATTGCCTAACAAAAGAGAAAAAACTTTTGAGCATTAGAAAAATATTTTAATAACAGAATTACTTCACATCCAACATTTTTTTGTGCATGACAAAATTAAGTGTTCTTCCATTGAACAATAAAAAGAAAAATTTTATTAATAAATTATTTAAGTAAAAAAGTTAAACATTAAGTTAACATTCAGATCTTATCTCATAAATTACAAATGTTAGTTCCAAAGAGAAGATAATTACGTCTTACATGTATCCTTGAGTTAATTTAGTTGTGCAAGTTTCTATACATCGCTGACCTTTTTTGGTAGAATTTATAAAATCAACAGCAGACGTAAATAAACCAATTCAGTTATAATTTCATTCAAATAAATACTTTGTTACTATGCAGTTATTTTTTTTACTGACAGCAGAAGTATAACTGACCTTGACCTTTACTTGGGGTTAGTGCATTTGTAACATCCAAAGTGTTAGCAGAAGTACAGTAAATGTCACACTTTGAGTTCTACCAAATAAACAATGCTGTCAAGAGTCTAGAAACTGTGCTACAATTTATTAAGGAGGCTCTTTCTGGATCATGTTTTGCTTTCAAACTTAATAGAGCTTTTTACAAGCCTGTATAGTGTATATCATATTCAATTATTCAATCAACACAATAATTTTTAACAAAATGAGATAGTTTGGCAACACAGTAGCTGACAACTTGTTAAATGGGAAGGTACAGTAACAATGACAACAATAGTTTGTATAAATAAAAAATAATTCAGGAAATAACCAGTATATAAAGATTGTAACATACAAATGTGAACAGCTTTGAGTGTGTGTGTGTGTGTTTAGAAACATGTAATTGTTATAATATATAACATTAAAAACTTGTATCACACATTTGGGGGAATAAAATGCTATTGTATGCAAGTAAATATTATCTGAACTAGAAGCTAAGCTTTCTTTAGAAGTGCCACTTAAATGGGGTGTCAATGGCTGACATTTTCTTGTGGTAGACGTCATCAAATAGTGTGTTCAGTTCGTTGTTGAAATAATTCTTCCAGTCTCCTACTAAACCTGCAAAAATATGCAAAATCAAAACTTTAAGAAACAAATAAACAAGTCACTATGCGACATGTGCAATAATATATGTGACAAGTTAAAGCCTTTTAACACAGTAATTGTAGAATTTTATTAAGCAATGTCATTTTGGCGAACACATTCAGACTTGCTGTGGAAGCCAATGGAAATCATACTAAACAAACCTTTCCTGTACATGATAGCCTGGCCTTCAGAGTCAAGGTCGAACTGGGCTTTCTTTTCTCTCATGGTATCTATATGACACGCCTGGCAGATCTGTGTGATTAAGTCTTCGGAAGGAGTTAGGTTTAAAAATTGTGCCATTTCCAGTATAGTCTGCTGAGGATTCTGGGGAAAAAAATCACTAGTCTCTAAAGTAAGGAAAGTAGGTCTAGGTTCTTAAATGTTTTACGAGAATAAAAACTAGGCTAGAACAAAAGTTTACAAACAGAGGAAGAGAGTTCTAACTAAAACTAAATAGTATCAAATTTTAAATATCCTTGTTTTGATTTACTTGTGACAACTCTTCGTAATTAACTCCCTTGATGCGTAACTCTGGGTGCTCCTTGACTGCAGCGCTCCAGCTGGATATATGCTCAAACCAAGAACCGTAATCAACTGGAAAATAAATAAGAAAATCAAGACTTGAAATCGTCTGCAAAACAAAGGTTTTCACAAATTGTATTTAGACAATTATTGTTACAGTAAACTTTACCTAAAAAAAACAACCCTGCATTTTAACAGGACTAGATTGATAGTATACAATAATTTTTTTAGCATTATGTATCACTTTTTTTTTATAAAATCATTTTCTAAGTCCTTTCTCCAGCGAAAAACTCATTTTATTATTTATCTAACAATTGTGATCTTTTCATTTAGCGTCCTTGACATAGTTGAGAAAGAATAGATTTATCGTTAATAGGCCTATACCCAAATGGAACGCTGCAGTTGATGACCTAAACTTTTGACTTACGAAAAAATGGACGGTGGAGTGGTGAGGCACTGATTAGAACGACCTCATAAAAAAAAAAAAGGCGACAGCAATAATTTATTTTTTAAAATAACAAAACAGTACATGTTATAAGAGACATAGGCTACATTTATTTGAGTGTTATTTAACAACACACGGAAAAAAAATAAGAAGAAAAAACACAGATACGTGTAAATCTACTTAGGCTTACCATAGCTGTAGAATTTTTCGCGCAGATTCCATGCATACGCGTGTAACCCATTTAGATTACTAGATAAGTAAAATCAGAACCGTACAACCCGCACCCGTGTATACCCCACATGTGAAGGGTCAATTTGTGACCCAACTGCTGCGGCCAACACGCTTCACTTACTGGAAGAAGTGAATACGATACAGGTTTCGATGGCTTCACTAACTATAGCGGGGACAGTGACATTAGTGATACTGGTGACTGATTGCGGATGTATTGCACGCATTGTATTCTAAACGCTTCGACATTACCGGTACCGGCAAATTAGCTTATGTGCCACATTCGTACTCTTTGATTTCTTGAGGTTTATAATGAGGTGTTCATAATGAACATTTTACAAAACACACCGAACTATTGGAGGTATCAAGACCCACCGGTATGTCCATAGTTTATGTTAAGCTATGTTTGTGAATAAGAATTATTTTGTAAACCCTGCACCTTTGTATACCCCGCACGGCGTAAAAACTTGTGTACCGCGAAAATGCGGTATTCTTTAGTGCTCTGTAACCAATCAGAGTTCATCTCAGATTTCCCGCCAAGTTACAGTGTCCCCACTAGTGAAATGAAAGTGAAAGGTCAAGGAAAGGGTCAAGTGAAAGGTCGTGATAAAGATGGATGGACACAAAGAACAAGTAAAACGTTACCCTTTCCATCCAGAAAGAGATGCAGGTAATCTCCAAACTGACCATCGTACTGGTAGTAGGACCACAGCTTCTTGTTGTGGTGGTACATTGAGACGGCCGTGTCCTTGGGGTTTCTGGTCAGATACACGATTTTGGGCGTCTTTGTCAGCACTTCCGCCGGAAGCAGCTCAAACAGGATGTGCGTGTTGAGCACTCTGGGGGAAGGAAGCTCATCCAGAATGCCCTGCTCCATAAACTCCATCATGCCCATGTCTTTCTCTTGTAGGGGAACATCCGTTGTGCCAGCCAACAGCATGCGGAGAATCTCCCATACCCAATGTGTCCCTGAATCGAAGAAAAAAAAAGCTTTAAGTATATTTTAATTTCAGAAAGAGGTTAGGGGAAAAAATGAACAATATAAAAATTATTTAGAACTACAGGCCGAAAACAGAACTGTTTACTTATGATTGCATAATCTTGTGTTTCCTTTTACTTATGAAATTCTACTTTTGTTTCCACACTAACAACTGACATCTGAAATGCTGCACAGGAACACCAATACTCTCTAACCTGCTTTCAAATATCCAGCTAGAATGACGTCATCTTCACGTATTTTTAAAGTGCCTATATTTTTTATGACATCGGCCGGGAAGGTTGGGTAATATCTGCCGTTGATCACCTGGAGCGTCAAAGTGGCGCCGCCCTTGTCTATCACGTGCTCTAACTCCATATCAGAAGTGGCCGCCATCTGGTGACATGAAAACAGTTACACTAGTATCTAGGTCACGTTCAAGAAATAGATTATATCATTGAGACTAAATCTTTTTTGTTTGAAGAGTAGGCGCATAGTATTTGGTTTATTAAACTTTTGACATAAATATCATGCACAGATTGGTTTAAACCAGTGATGTATAAACCACAGCCCGCGAGCCCTATCCGGTCCCTGACGTAGTGCTTTCAGGCACTTCGAAACTATTTCTCGTAGTGCCTAATAAAAACGGCAGAAGATCTGTTTGTTGGACGAGTGATGTGGCCCGTGTCTGACGTGTATAAAACGTTTATGGCCCAAAAGTCGAAAAAAAAAGCCGACTATTTCTAAGCCTTCTGTAAAAGACACATATATTTACCTGCCAGCTGGTTCACTATTTCTATTTATCCAACTTCACCAATACAGTGCAATATAAACGAATACCATAACACTAGCGTGCACTACTGGCAGACAAGTTTAAAACTGCCAACACATCCTGATGTCTGATCAACACAGAACAATCGATCTCACTTTAGGAATTCAATAAACGCCAGAGATGGGGAAAAAAAAACAACCTTCCACACGAAATTCCATCCCATTTTTTTATTTATTTTTGTTGAGACTTTGTCTTTTATATCGATTTCTAATCCAGGTCACAATTGCTTCCCTTCGACACAGAGTTATGGGCGTTTCGGAAAAAAAGAAAAAAAAAAAGTTTTTTACATGAATCTGGAAGGCTCTACATCCAAAATAATCAGTTATAGGTTAAAGGTTGTGAATGTGGGAGTCATAGAGTGGTATTGTTTACAATAATATCATAATACTTGAAATGTTGAAGAAAGAAAGTAAATATAAACTAAACGAATATAGCAGTGTTCGTTGTATCGAATATTCCAATTAGATTAGAGTAACAATATTAGTAAAATAACTAAACTAAGAGACACTTTGGGACAGAAGAATCAAAAGTAAATTAGATAGAATACACAAAATACTAAACCATAATTTACAGATAGATATACAAAACCTAATGAAATACTCAGAAAGGTAGAGGCACATTTCTTATTCCATACGCTAGAACAAAGTCGTACAAGTGCTCCTTCTTCCCTAGTGACATTAGAGAATGGAACTGGTTGCCTGAATCAACCAGGATAACCAACGACTTAGCATGGTTAAAGTCATTGATTAACATGCATGACTAGATTGACACGTGAAATGCGTAGGACGTAATTATCTTCTTTTTTTGAAGTAACGTCTGTAATATATAAGATAAGATAAGATCTTTTATGTTTTAAAGATTTAAGAAAATATGTAATTTATTTTCCCATTCATTGTAATATAATAAGATAATAATAATAATAATATAATAAAATTCAAATCCATAGAAACAAATGACCTACCCCATGGATCGTTATAGGTCTGAAAGGTAAACTTTACTTACTTAGTATAATATAGATGCAGGGGAGGCAAACAGAAAAAAAAGGGAGGCAAACAAAGAAAGCAATGGGAAGACAACATTAAAGAATGGACAGGCCTTGTGTCAATGAAAGTGTTTCTAGTCAAGACAAAAAGAGGAAAAGGGTGGAAAGACGGGCGACAAATCCTGTTTAGTAAATGGGCAGGTAACTTGCAACATGACATAGATACACTCGCCTAATAAGCATGCTGTTATCGAGATCAATAAATTAAAAAAAAGTTTTAAAAAATAAAAGATTTTATATTGATGGGCAGAACTATATTTTGTTAATGTTCAACAGCTGTCAATAATAAATATTTTTGAAATGTAATTTTAAGCACAAGAAAAAGTTCAAAAAACGACATTAATTTGTTCAATATGAAGAACCTCCTCAGGGTAATTGAGGAATGTCACCACACAGAGTGATAACAAAAGAGACCCCATAATGCGATCGAGTCTAATCATTAGTAGGCCGAATAGCTGTCAGTGCCAATTGCGTATATTTACAGTAGGCAGCTTAATATACACATTATCAAGTAAGAATAACTCGATCTAGTTTGTAAGGTAGCGAAGTTTAAACAACAACACAGGCGCCTAATAACCTTTTGTTTAGGGCATGAGTTTGTCACGTCCGTGTCCCAACCCAATGTTATAATAAACAGTTTAAAAACAAGTTTAAGTACCCATTTCAGACAGCGATCCATACGGCAGATGATGTATAGGTCATCTGTTTATACGGCTGACAGTTTATGAGGGTGTCATACGACCAGCACAAAGACCAACCGCCTTTGCTTTCCCTAAATATCCTATGCTTGGGGTGGACTCACTAGGGGCGTCCCAAAAAATTCCGAAATTGAAAATAACCAAGGTTGGTAGCCTACTGCGGGGCTCAAATGTTCGGAAGCCAAGTGCTTTATCACTCTGTCACCATAGGTTATAATAAGTAGAAATTTTAACATTCTCTCACTGTATAAAATGCAGACTAATTATAATATAAATGTAATTTTATAAAATGGTGCTAATCGTCTTTTTCCTGTTTGTATTTTTTAAAAAAGTTATGGAATTCAATAAAGTTTCAATGTGAACGTAAAACGTGATAAATGCAGTAGACCTATTAACAAATTCAACTCAAGAAAACATTACGAAACTGGAACAGACACAAAATAGAGCAGTGAGATTCATAACAAACGAATATTCACATTTGACTAGAGTAACACCTTTAGTAAAATCACTAAATTTAGAAAGCCTTCAGGACAGAAGACTCAAAAGTAAAGTAGCAATTATACATAAAACACTTAACCATTATCTTCAAATGCAAAAACAAAATCTAATAAAATACTCAGAAAGACACAAAGATAAAGGCACATTCCTCGTCCCATATGCTAGGACAAATTTGTACAAATACTCCTTCTTCCCTAGTGCTATTAGAGCATGGAATGGGTTGCCTGAGCTAGCCAGGAAAACCAGTGACTTGGCAGAATTTATGTCATTGGTTAATATGCATGACTAGATGCATGACGCGTAGGACGTAATCATCTTTTTTTTAAAGTAACGTCTGTATTGTATAAGATAAAACAACTGACTGATGTGTACAGTGAGTAAGCGTGTACACTGATCTGTTTCTTCACCTCACAGAGAAATACGTACCTTATAGAAGCACACACACCCAACTGCGCCAAACTGGTGTATGCTTATATTTACTTTATAACAAACCAGACACAAAATTAGTTACTGGTGTGTAGGCCTAGCGTGAACACGCGTGAACTGATCTGTTTCTTCACCACACAGAGAAACCTAAACAACGCACTGGTGTGAAGCACGTGTTGGCATGTTGATATGTGTATCTGCGTGGAAAAAGTAGGGCAATGTTCCCCGTGACCTACTTAGCATGTTGTTCTGAATGTGCAAACAATTATAATTAAAATGTTTTTTTCCCTCCAGCAGACAATTCGATACACTAAGCGAAGTTTACACACGAGTAGGCCTACATCCATTTATGATTTCTTTTTAAAGACTATCAATATTCAATAATAATGTGTAGCAGGCCTACCTCTGACTAGTTTAGTAGAATAACTAAGTTTAGAGACACTTCAGGTCAGAGGGCTAAAAACAGTGGCGTAGCATCCATGGCGCGAAGGGGTTCAATGAATCCGGGCCCACAAGCAATAGGGGCCCACGACTGTGGCGTAGCAACCATGGAGCTCAAGGCCAGTTGGGGCCCACATTAGAACTTATGAAGAACATTTGTTTGTTCATTTGAAAACTTTTAAGTAGTTTAACTCTGTTAAGAAGTTGTAAAAACATTGACTTTTAAGGAACTATTACTTATATGCAGTCCTAACTGAATCAAACGTTATGACATAATTACTTTTTTTAAGAAAAAGGTACGATCTTTACATTGGAATGTTTTTACATTTAGTTTACTCAATTTTTTGTCACACATCTAAATTTGTCTTTGAACCCGAAGTACCGGTGTGATATTTACTTGTGTAGCAGGCAGTGATTACGTCCTATAGTCCTCGCAGTACTTGTGTGATATTTACTTGTGTAGCAGGCAGTGGTTACGTCCTATATCCTCGCAGTACCGGTGTGATATTTACTTGTGTAGCAGGCAGTGATTACGTCCTATAGTCCTCGCAGTACCGGTGTGATATTTACTTGTGTAGCAGGCAGTGGTTACGTCCTATAGTCCTCGAAGTATTGGAGTGATATTTACTTGTGTAGCAGGCAGTGGTTACGTCCTATAGTCCTCGCAGTACCGGTGTGATATTTACTTGTGTAGCAGGCAGTGGTTACGTCCTATAGTCCTCGCAGTACCGGTGTGATATTTACTTGTGTAGCAGGCAGTGATTACGTCCTATAGTCCTAGCAGTGATGGTGTGATATTTACTTGTGTAGCAGGCAGTGGTTACGTCCTATAGTCCTCGCGGTAATGGTGTGATATTTACTTGTGTAGCAGGCAGTGGTTACGTCCTATAGTCCTCGCAGTACTTGTGTGATATTTACTTGTGTAGCAGGCAGTGATTACGTCCTATAGTCCTCGCAGTACTTGTGTGATATTTACTTGTGTAGCAGGGAGTGGTAACGTCCTATATCCTCGCAGTACCGGTGTGATATTTACTTGTGTAGCAGGCAGTGATTACGTCCTATAGTCCTCGCAGTACCAGTGTGATATTTACTTGTGTAGCAGGCAGTGGTTACGTCCTATAGTCCTCGAAGTATTGGAGTGATATTTACTTGTGTAGCAGGCAGTGGTTACGTCCTATATCCTCGCAGTACCGGTGTGATATTTACTTGTGTAGCAGGCAGTGATTACGTCCTATAGTCCTAGCAGTGATGGTGTGATATTTACTTGTGTAGCAGGCAGTGGTTACGTCCTATAGTCCTCGCGGTAATGGTGTGATATTTACTTGTGTAGCAGGCAGTGGTTACGTCCTATAGTCCTCGCAGTACTTGTGTGATATTTACTTGTGTAGCAGGGAGTGGTTACGTCCTATATCCTCGCAGTACCGGTGTGATATTTACTTGTGTAGCAGGCAGTGATTACGTCCTATAGTCCTCGCAGTACCGGTGTGATATTTACTTGTGTAGCAGGCAGTGGTTACGTCCTATAGTCCTCGAAGTATTGGAGTGATATTTACTTGTGTAGCAGGCAGTGGTTACGTCCTATATCCTCGCAGTACCGGTGTGATATTTACTTGTGTAGCAGGCAGTGATTACGTCCTATAGTCCTAGCAGTGATGGTGTGATATTTACTTGTGTAGCAGGCAGTGGTTACGTCCTATAGTCCTCGCGGTAATGGTGTGATATTTACTTGTGTAGCAGGCAGTGGTTACGTCCTATAGTCCTCGCAGTACTGGTGTGATATTTACTTGTGTAGCAGGCAGTGATTACGTCCTAAAGTCCTCGCAGTACTTGTGTGATATTTACTTGTGTAGCAGGCAGTGGTTACGTCCTATATCCTCGCAGTACCGGTGTGATATTTACTTGTGTAGCAGGCAGTGGATACGTCCTATAGTCCTCGATGTACCGGTGTGATATTTACTTGTGTAGCAGGCAGTGGTTACGTCCTATATCCTCGCAGTACCGGTGTGATATTTACTTGTGTAGCAGGCAGTGGTTACGTCCTATAGTCCTCGCAGTACCGGTGTGATATTTAGTTGTGTAGCAGGCCGTGGTTACGTCCTATAGTCCTCGCAGTACTGGTGTGATATTTACTTATGTAGCAGGCAGTGGTTACGTCCTATATCCTCGCAGTACCGGTGTGATATTTACTTGTGTAGCAGGCAGTGATTACGTCCTATAGTCCTCGCAGTACCGGTGTGATATTTACTTGTGTAGCAGGCAGTGGTTACGTCCTATAGTCCTCGAAGAATTGGAGTGATATTTACCTGTGTAGCAGGCAGTGAATACGTCCTATAGTCCTCGCAGTACCGGTGTGATATTTACTTGTGTAGCTGGCAGTGGTTACATCCTATAGTCCTCGTAGTACCGGTGTGATATTTACTTGTGTAGCAGGCAGTGGTTACGTCCTATTTCCTCGCAGTACTGGTGTGATATTTACTTATGTAGCAGGCAGTGGTTACGTCCTATATCCTCGCAGTACCGGTGTGATATTTACTTGTGTAGCAGGCAGTGATTACGTCCTATAGTCCTCGCAGTACCGGTGTGATATTTACTTGTGTAGCAGGCAGTGGTTACGTCTTATAGTCCTCGAAGTATTGGAGTGATATTTACCTGTGTAGCAGGCAGTGAATACGTCCTATAGTCCTCGCAGTACCGGTGTGATATTTACTTGTGTAGCTGGCAGTGGTTACATCCTATAGTCCTCGTAGTACCGGTGTGATATTTACTTGTGTAGCAGGCAGTGGTTACGTCCTATTTCCTCGCAGTACCGGTGTGTTATTAACTTGTGTAGTAGGCAGTGGTTACGTCCTATAGTCCTCGCAGTACCGGTGTGAGATTTAGTTGTGTAGCAGGCCGTGGTTACGTGCTATAGTCCTCGAAGTACTGGTGTGATATTTACTTGTGTAGCAGGCAGTGATTACGTCCTATAGTCCTCGCAGTACCGGTGTGATATTTACTTGTGTAGCAGGCAGTGGTTACGTCCTATAGTCCTCGCAGTACAGGTGTGATATTTAGTTCTGTAGCAGGCAGTGGTTACGTCCTATAGTCCTCGCAGTACCGGTGTGATATTTACTTGTGTAGCTGGCAGTGGTTACGTCCTATATCCTCGCAGTACCGGTGTGATATTTACTTGTGTAGCAGGCAGTGATTACGTCCTATAGTCCTCGCAGTACCGGTGTGATATTTACTTGTGTAGCAGGCAGTGGTTACGTCCTATAGTCCTCGAAGTACTGGATTGATATTTACTTGTGTAGCAGGCAGTGGTTACGTTCTATAGTCCTCGCAGTACCGGTGTGATATATACTTGTGTAGCAGGCAGTGGTTACGTCCTGTAGTCCTCGAAGTACTGGAGTGATATTTACTTGTGTAGCAGGCAGTGGTTACGTCCTATATTCCTCGCAGTACTGGTGTGATATTTACTTGTGTAGCAGGCAGTGGTTACGTCCTATAGTCCTCGAAGTACCGGTGTGATATTTACTTGTATAGCAGGCAGTGGTTACGTCCTATAGTCCTCGAAGTACTGGAGTGACATTTACTTGTGTAGCAGGCAGTGGTTACGTCCTATAGTCCTCGCAGTACTGGAATGACATTTACTTGTGTAGCAGGCAGTGGTTACGTCCTATAGTCTTCGCAGTACTGGTGTGATATTTACTTGTGTAGCAGGCAGTGGTTACGTCCTATAGTCCTCGAAGTACTGGAGTGATATTTACTTGAGTAGCTGGCAGTGGTTACGTCCTATAGTCCTCGCAGTACTGGAGTGATATTTACTTGTGTAGCAGGCAGTGGTTACGTCCTATATTCCTCGCAGTACTGGTGTGATATTTACTTGTGTAGCAGGCAGTGGTTACGTCCTATAGTCCTCGCAGTACCGGTGTGATATTTACTTGTGTAGCTGGCAGTGTTTACGTCCTATAGTCCTCGCAGTACCGGTGTGATATTTACTTGTGTAGCAGGCAGTGGTTACGTCCTATAGTCCTCGCAGTACAGGTGTGATATTTAGTTCTGTAGCAGGCAGTGGTTACGTCCTATAGTCCTCGAAGTACTGGAGTGACATTTACTTGTGTAGCAGGCAGTGGTTACGTCCTATAGTCCTCGCAGTACTGGAATGACATTTACTTGTGTAGCAGGCAGTGGTTACGTCCTATAGTCTTCGCAGTACTGGTGTGATATTTACTTGTGTAGCAGGCAGTGGTTACGTCCTATAGTCCTTGATGTACTGGAGTGATATTTACTTGAGTAGCTGGCAGTGGTTACGTCCTATAGTCCTCGCAGTACTGGAGTGATATTTACTTGTGTAGCAGGCAGTGGTTACGTCCTATATTCCTCGCAGTACTGGTGTGATATTTACTTGTGTAGCAGGCAGTGGTTACGTCCTATAGTCCTCGCAGTACCGGTGTGATATTTACTTGTGTAGCTGGCAGTGGTTACGTCCTATAGTCCTCGCAGTACCGGTGTGATATTTAGTTGTGTAGCTGGCAGTGGTTACGTCCTATAGTCCTCGAAGTACCGGTGTGATATTTACTTGTATAGCAGGCAGTGGTTACGTCCTATAGTCCTCGAAGTACTGGAGTGACATTTACTTGTGTAGCAGGCAGTGATTACGTCCTATAGTCCTCGCAGTACTGGAATGACATTTACTTGTGTAGCTGGCAGTGGTTACGTCCTATAGTCTTCGCAGTACTGGTGTGATATTTACTTGTGTAGCAGGCAGTGGTTACGTCCTATAGTCCTCGAAGTACTGGAGTGATATTTACTTGAGTAGCTGGCAGTGGTTACGTCCTATAGTCCTCGCAGTACTGGAGTGATATTTACTTGTGTAGCAGGCAGTGGTTACGTCCTATATTCCTCGCAGTACTGGTGTGATATTTACTTGTGTAGCAGGCAGTGGTTACGTCCTATAGTCCTCGCAGTACCGGTGTGATATTTACTTGTGTAGCTGGTAGTGTTTACGTCCTATAGTCCTCGCAGTACCGGTGTGATATTTAGTTGTGTAGCAGGCAGTGGTTACGTCCTATAGTCCTCGCAGTACAGGTGTGATATTTAGTTCTGTAGCAGGCAGTGGTTACGTCCTATAGTCCTCGCAGTACCGGTGTGATATTTACTTGTGTAGCTGGCAGTGGTTACGTCATATAGTCCTCGAAGTACTGGTGTGATATTTACATGTGTAGCAGGCAGTGGTTACGTCCTGTAGCTCTCGCAGTACTGGTGTGATATTTACTTGTGTAGCAGGCAGTGGTTACGTCCTATAGTCCTCGCAGTACTGAAGTGATATTTACTTGTGTAGCAGGCAGTGGTTACGTCCTATAGTCCTCGAAGTACTGGAGTGATATTTACTTGTGTAGCAGGCAGTGGTTACGTCGTATAGATCTACCGTCTCTGGCCATCAGCTAAATTAAAATTTAACTTAACACTAATAGTCCAATATTTAAACTACATGCTTACATATTACGTCCTAATGTGTCTTTAAACGAATAGATATTAATTAATAATATCGTTTTATCCCGTGTGTTTAAGAATGTGCGCTTATAATACTGTCTCTAATTCAGTCACAAGAAGCACTGGCACTTGGTTTCCAACATCAAGTCGGTCCAACACCAAGCCGTGTTTATGCAATATCCCTTATAGCTCGCGCCCGTCTTTATAGTTCCTTAAGCTATGTCTAAATCAGTCTTTACTGTTTGTGCTATCACCCAGACTGCTATCACATTGGATAAATTGTTAAGCTCCAATCAAGAGTTATAACACACATGCAGATCTAGGTATTGTAAAAGACTGAATCATTTATTTCAAAAACAAAATGCTGCACATATTAGAATGACTGGTTGTTGACACGCAAGTCCTTTCTTCGATCCCCATACTAAACTTTTCTTGTCTAGGATAAATGAAATATAAATGTTAAATGTTTTCTTGGAGGTTCAGCGAGTGCCGATTTAAATTAATCCGACAGCGGATTCCAGCGGTGGTTGATTTTGAAACCAATACGGTGCAATGCCTACACATTCACATCGTATGACCTCAAAACCATCCATTACTCATTTTTGTCACACACTAAATTTGTCGTATTGGCTGGGAGGGGGGCCCACCAAGATGTTCTTGAACCCTGGCGCACCGGTACCTTGCTACGCCACTGGATAAAAAGTAAAATAGCAATTGTTAATAAGCTCAAAGATACAAGTAGAAATAGATAAACGACAAGGCCGATAAACAAAATACAACACAGGCTTTATTCCACCATATTAGATAACGAACAACACACACACTTCCTAATCCGCTAAGGAAACTAACTCACGCAACAATACATCATATATCAACAGCCTTCTTTCTCTACAAAAATAACATAATACACCTGATCACGTATTCTATAAATAATACAACATATCTTCCCCTTTGTCAAACAATACTATGACACATCTAAGTCATCATTCAATGAAGAAAACAAAATATGACCAGAAAAATAAATCAAAGTAAACGTCACAAAATGTCCTAGTATCTCTGTCTATATCCTCAGCAGAGCCATCCATCGGAATGGTTATAGAACAGTTCCCAATGTTTCAGCAATTCTCCTTCATCATCAAAGCTTCCCTCAGACTCCTGGCTTTCTTTAATGTCTCCTTTCCATTCAAAGTCTTGTTGAGGCGGTACTGTCTTAAGATCTGTTTCTGAAACTTCTTCATCTCTACCAGAGATCTGTCGCAATCGTTTCAAATTCTTCACAGCAACGTGTTCACTCTGTTTATGGTACCGTCTCTTACACTGGGGCGAAAAATGATTCAGTCTATGACACGTATAGCATTCTTTACCCCGGGCTGGACAAACAGTGTTTCTATGGGCGTGATACTTGCCACAGCATCTACATTCTGGCAGTTTACTGTCCTTAGTTGGTTCTCTAAAACGTTTGAACGACGATCTACAACTACTTGTAATAGAGTTGATACAAGTGTCTTGATTAGACGTAGACGACTTCTTCTTAGAGTTGATCTTCTGTGACTTGCATTTCACTACAAAGTGGTTAATCATTTGACAGTTGAAACAAGTTTTGCCCCAAGCCGGGCACGACTGTCTGTTATATTCATGTCTGCCTCCACAAAATCTGCAGTCCTTGATAAATTTTCTTTCTGGAGCTTTGTGGTTATCTGCTTTCTCAAGCTTCAGAACATAGTCAGTTTGCTTAGACTCTTTATTCATTTCCTTGAGACTATTGGAAGTTTGTTCATAGACTTGGCATATTTCTATAGCCTTTTCTAGTGTAAAATCTGAACACATTAGTAGCTTCTCTTGTAGATGTTGATTAGCAGAAAAAACTAGTTTATCTCTTATCATTCGGTCTTTGTCTTTAAAATTGCACTTCTCAGCCTGTGTCCTCAAACTAGTAATGAACAAGTCATATGAAGAGATACGTGTCATATTCCAGAACCTATAAGCTTCAAGTACTTCGTTCTTCCTTGGATGACAGTATTCTTGTAGCTTTTGTAACAATATGTCTAGATCATTGCTATCTTCATGGTCTTCATAAATAAAATGTTCACATACTTCCTGAACTTGTGCTCCTGCACACTGAAGGATTATAGCCTTTCTTTGACATTTCCGTTTCTTGTCGGCGCCTGACGCTAGGAGGTAAATCTGCATCTGTCTTCGCCATTGCCGAAAATTTTCACTAACATTTCCTTCTAATATGTTTAATTCTGTTGGTGGTTTAAGTTGAACTTCTGTCATTTTCAATGCAAATTTTATAATAGTATATTTACTATCTAGACTGGACTTAACTAGATCTAGAAAATCGTTACATAATAAACCCAAGCCTCTTTAGACGCTAGATCAGTAGATCTACACTTTAGATCTATTTGTTTTTAACTTAATTTGACTAGATTTATATCACTGATATAAACCTAACTATAACTCTTGTTACCGCTGCCACCATGTTAATAAGCTCATAGATACAAGTAGAAATAGATAAACGACAATGCCGATAAACAAAATACAACACAGGCTTTATTCCACCATATTAGATAACGAACAACACACACACTTCCTAATCCGCTAAGGGAACTAACTCACGCAACAATACATCATATATCAACAGCAATAACAGGCAAAATACAACACTTTACAAATACAAAAAAAAAACGAAGTCGCCAGATGGAAACAAATATAAAAGCGCAGTTCTTATTTCATATGCGGGGCTAGGGTTGATTCATACAAGTGCTCCTTCTCTTTGTGGCACTAGCACATAGAATGGGCTGCTTGAAGCATCCAGGAAAACCATTGATCAGAGTAGAGTTAGTCTCAGATATACAAGAACGGTCACTGTCCTATTTTCTTACATTAACAAAGATTATAATAATCATGCATATTTGTAGCTTTAAAAAAAAGGTAAAGGCACATTCCTCATCCCATATGCTAGGACAAATTTGTACAAATACTCCTTCCCTAGTACTATTAGAGCATGGAATGGGTTGCCTGAGCTAGCCAGGAAAACCAGTGACTTGGCAGAATTTAAGTCATTGGTTAACATGCATGACTGAATGCATGACGCGTAGGACGTAATCATCTTCTTTTTTGAAGTAACGTCTGTATTATATAGGATAAGAAGTTAAGATAAGCATGGACAAAGTGCCGTTAAGAAGACGTGCCTAGACTTTCATCCTCCCGCGGCGTTCGGCGCATTGGGCGACAATGTGTCTCTACAATCTGCGATTTGCGGTGGACATCAAGTGGACAAACTGATAGGAGACTTTAACCACACTTGATGAAACACCCAGACAGCTCGGGTCTCAATCAAGGAAATCCTATGCCGAACTGGAAGTCGAACACTTAGTGAGGTTGTGACAGAACGTCGCACGAGGTATGTGGGACATGTTCTCCGAAAGAATGAGCAACAACTTGGCACCACACTTTCATGGAGGACCTCAGAATAGTGGACACCAGGTGGGAGGAGGCTTCAGACATTGTCAGTGACAGATCTTTATGGAGACAGCTTTCCGCCCAATGCGCCGAACGCCGCGGGAGGACCTAAGACCTAGTCTAAGTAAGAAGGTGGTGTTACTGTAAACCTGTTAGTCATATGAAAATTCCACAGTATACAATCTTAAATAGACAAAAAAGAATTTGATCCTGGCAGTGTCAGAGAATGATTAGTAGTTATTTTATAATGATAATAATAAACACATTGAAATCCAAATGACATGAGCGAGACGGATGGAGCCATACATAGTAGGCGGCTATTGTAGGCCCATACACCATTCAAAGAAAAAAAGGATAACCTAGTGATAATGGAATGTTTCCTCTATTAAATGGTACCTTTTTATTTTCTGTGCCTGTCTTTGTATGTATGAGAGAGAGAGAGAGAGAGAGAGAGAGAGAGAGAGAGAGAAAGGAGGGGGTGGGGTAAACGTGCATCCCTAAACCATTCCTGAACATTGAAACATAGCCAACTAAAATTGCGAAAGGGAAATAACTACTTATGTTCCATCTATTATTTTCGATTACATCCCTTTTTAACATAGACGCTTGTCAATGATCACTTGGATAAAGAGAGAAAAAAAATGGAAAATCGCCTTGATTTGATTGCTGTCAATCAAAGAATGACTTTAAATAGAGTCTTTCAAGTGTGCAGTTTTACAAATGACGTGCCTTGATGTTAGACTGAAGTGTAGTAACATCACAATCGCTTTGTACTGGGTTGACTACTTGTCATGGAGTTGTGTTACTGCAGTGAGTTAGATTTTGTTAAAAAATGTTACTTAATTATACTACAGTTATTTCATTTCGTTTATATTATAAATAAAGTTTTATTTAGAATACTTCACAAGGAAGTTATTTTACATTTTATGATACACTGAATCTGTACTTAGTAAGAATGTAAAGACTGTAGACGATCAATTTCAATTTATCAGATTCTCATTCGCAGTGTATACCTCTTACAAATTTAACTGAAGGCTCATTTATATTTTACGTAATTTAAAAGTATGCTAAATGTTTTTTTCAGATTATTCCCAAGGACGGATTTAAAATAGGTGGAGGCCCTTTTTTGTCTGAGGTCCATCTTTAGGGTGAATCTGCTTAAATGAGAATACACTTTTTCCTTTATTAAAAAATTAATCTGTATATTTTTTAAAAACAGTTTTAAGATGACTGCCAGTCAAGATTCACGCATTTATTCCCCTTTTCTTCTTTGCATGTTTTGTTCGTCTTACTCCCCTTTCTTCTCTCAAATGAATTCATTACAGATTTAAATTTTATACACACTTTCTTCCCAGTCTGGGAAGAGTGGGCCGTGACGTCACTTCCTTGTCAAATTTGACATTTTCACTTAACCAAGGAGGACCCCAGGGGTCATTTTTTTAAAGAGACGTTTTTGAACAAGGCTTGTCACCCCTACTCCCGTTTTTTCCAGTTTATGTCCTTCACTTGAAAGATGAGACAATCTAGTTAGAGAGTCTAGAAATAGTTCTCGGAACAAAAAAAATCAACCCTACCCTTAAGATTGACACACAAACAAAAATACCGGAGGGATTTATTGTCATGTATATTTCTTTGTCGTCAGAGCTGATCTTTATTTTATTTTTTTTTTTGCAAAATATAATTGAAGGCTTATTTTTTTTCCTTCGAGTGCAAGGTTTATATGGTTTAATAATTAAAATAGACTAGATGGTGTCAATTGAATCGCCTTTTGAAGCATTTCAACCCATAGATTTTACTTAAAAGTCTTAAGCATGGCTGCCTGGTCGTGCGGTTTGCGCGCTTGACTGTCGTTCAGATTTATCGATGGTCCAGTGTTCAAACCCTTCCCGCATCCCATCCCCCGTCGTCCTGCGGGAGGTTTTGACTAGGAAGTAATTATATTCAACTTTGAAGGAACATCCGAAACATGTCAAACAAAACAAACAAACATGTAGGGGTTTTAGTTGGGGTGGTGGGTAGAGGGGCGTCAATGGGGGAGTAATTAAGTGGATAACTTGAAATGGTTGTGATATACAGTAGAGCGTCGTTTATCCGACTCAATTGGGACCGGACACCGTTCGGATACGCGATTGTTCGGATAACCGAAAACCGAAGCGATCCATGCAGTATATGCAACCGGACACTATACGAATATTGAAAATCATCACATGCGGGACACGTGCGTGAAGAACGAGCAAAATAGGTGACAAATGTCGCAATTTTACCTCACCTTGGGTTTTTCCGTCACTTTTCGCCTCGCGCGAAACAACTGTTGAGCATTGCCTGTTCGAAAACGTATTCATACAGTATATGTGCATTACAGTACATGTGGTTGATAAAAAAAAAAAAATATGGTCCGGATATTTGACGCTCCGGATAATAAACGTTCGGATAAACGACGTTCTACTGTATAGCTAATAGTTCAATCATATTTGCTGCTTATAAATCTTTTTTTTTTTTTAAACCTGTTTTTGTTTCGTCGCCCCCTTACTCTAAAAAAAGTTTATTTTTTTAAAATGCTTTAAAAAAGCATATGTTAGGGGAATGACTCCACATTTACATCTACATCTCTCAATACTATAAGAATTATTTCCCTTTTTTCTGTTACATTTATGTGTGTATTTATGTTTATGTATGTTGTGTTTGTGTTTGTTTGTTTTCATGTAGTCTCCCTTGTTCTACTGTTCAGTATGTTCACGTGTTCACGGTTTACTCTTAAGTGTGTCAGTAGTGTGTATTCACTGTGTATTAGTCTCTGCTGGTTGATCTCTTCTTGTTTCACGTTAATAAAAATGGAGTGTAACTTTTAAACATCAGTATTGTTAGTGTGTATTGTGATAATATAACATTTTCAATATCAAACAAAACTATTTAATACCATTTAATTAACGAACTTGTTAATTTTCTTAATATTTAAAAAAAAAAAATGTGTTGTCTTCGACAAAAATGAATGTGGCAAGTTTAAACTTGACCCGAGAATGGGAATGGGGTGAAATAACTTATTCAAACTGTGTTTGAGACAGCCTGAGTTGTTATAAGCTTTGTACTGAAATAAGGTTGGAAAGTAGAGCAGCTTTACTGAAGAACAATGGGAATCCGTTGTAAATATAGAATGAAAGTAGAATGGTCGGTATCAGGGGCGTAGCTAGTAATTTTCCATCGTTTGGGGGCCCGAGGGCTAGAACTCTTTGGGGGCCCCTGCATTTTGCGTAATATTTAGTTTTTAATGTAAGAAACACTATTTTGGGGACCCCCCTCAAGTGGGGGCCCGGGGGGGGATTTTAAAATTCTCCCCCTCCTCCTCCCCCCCCCAGCTACGCCACTGGTCGTTATCCTGTTTTGTGTCTCCACACCACCGCAATTAAATAATTAAATTGAAAAAGAAGATTGTTGTTATATAGAGTTTTGTTTACAAACCAAATGTTCACTGCTGCCATGGCAACATCTTCATGTTTAAAAAAAAAAGTTGTTTTTATCTACCATCACAATTATCATTATAAAAATATACATAGTTCGTCCATCGAGGTTCGAAGTTAACTGAGATTGAGGGCTTTGCGCTTCTGTTGTGTGCTCCCTCATGGAGGCTGATCTTTGTAAGACTTGCGAGACCTTCGGTTTGGAAACCAAGCGCCTAACTACTCAGCCAAAACGTACCATGTCAGATCAACGATTTTTAAAAAAATATTCAGTTGATTGAACAAACACAAGACAACGACGACACATGATTCAACATTCAGTTGGTTGAACAAACACAAGACAACGACGACACACGATTCAACATTCAGTTGATTGAACAAACACAAGACAACGACGACACACGATTCAACATTCAGTTGATTGAACAAACACAAGACAACGACGACACACGATTCAACATTCAGTTGATTGAACAAACACAAGACAACGACGACACACGATTCAACATTCAGTTGATTGAACAAACACAAGACAACGACGACACACGATTTAACATTCAGTTGATTGAACAAACACAAGACAACGACGACACACGATTTAACATTCAGTTGATTGAGCAAACACAAGACAACGACGACACACGATTCAACATTCAGTTGATTGAACAAACACAAGACAACGACGACACACGATTCAACATTCAGTTGATTGAACAAACACAAGACAACGACGACACACGATTCAATATTCAGTTGATTGAACAAACACAAGACAACGACGACACACGATTCAACATTCAGTTGATTGAACAAACACAAGACAACGACGACACATGATTCAATTTTCACAAAACGTTCAAAAGGCCTCGTCGTATTTTAAGCATGTTCAATATTACCTTAAGAAATGAACAAGACCGTTGTGGGCACTCATCTCATGGCCCGAGGGCTGAATGTAAACACCGTACAGCAATACTTGAGAGTGCGCTTATGAAAGGGAATCATAAAGTATGGAATCAATAATTCTCAGTAGGAGAGATAACCCAGTCTAAGATGACCTAATTGATCGTCTGATACGATCAGTGAATATTTCATCAAACACTTGGGAGTACCACATGAAAGGGACAATATAGATCTAGGAATAGAGAGATAACTTATTTTAAAAATTAAGAGCAGTTAATATCACTGCCTGGTATGGCAATCTTATCTTATCTTATATAATACAGACGTTACTTCAAAAAAGAAGATGATTACGTCCTACGCGTCATGCATTTAGTCATGCATATTAACCAATGACTTAAATTCTGCCAAGTCACTGGTTTTTCTGGCTAGCTCAGGCAACCCATTCCATGCTCTAATAGCACTAGGGAAGAAGGAGTATTTGTACAAATTTGTCCTAGCATATGGGACGAGGAGTGTTCCTTTATTTTTGTGTCTTTCAGAGTATTTTATTAAATTTTTATTTTGTATTTGAAGATTATGGTTCAGTGTTTTATGTATAATTGCTACTTTACTTTTGAGTCTTCTGTCCTGAAGGCTTTCTAAATTTAGTGATTTTACTAATGGTGTTACCCTAGTCAAATGTGTGGTTTGTTATGAATCTCACTGCTCTATTTTGTGTTTGTTCCAGTTTCTTAATGTTTTCTTGAGTTGAGGGGTCCCACACGGTGGATGCATATTCTATTATTGGCCTAACCAAGGTTAAATAACATTTTAGTTTTATGTTCTTATTTGATTTATAGAAATTTCTTTTAATAAACCCTAATGCTTTGTTTGATTTTTTTATAGTTTCATCAATATGTGGATTCCATGCCAGTTTTTCATTTATTATAACACCTAGGTATTTTGCGTTTTTAGTCTGTGTTACTGGTTTGCCATGAATAAGATAAGTGGAATTAATTTGTTTTAGTTTTTTTGTTACTCTTAACAACTGACATTTTTCTGGGTGGAAAGACATGCTCCAATTTGATTCCCATTTCTGTAATTCATCTAATTCTCTTTGTAAAATATCTGTGTCTTGAGTTGTTTTTATTGTTCTATATATTATGCAATCGTCTGCAAATAATCTGACTTTTGTTCCTGAACTAATGCAATTTGGTAAATCATTTATGTAAATTAAAAATAGTAGTGGACCCAAGACTGTTCCTTGAGGTACACCTGAGTTTACTGTTATTGGTGTTGATTTAGAGCCATTTATTATTACAGTTTGTTCTCTCCCTATCAGAAAATCTTTAATCCACTGATGCAGTGGACCGTTAATGCCGAAATATTTTAATTTTTTAAGCAAACTATGGTGGTGAACCTTGTCAAAAGCCTTGGAAAAACCTAGTAAGATAGCATCTATTTGTTCACTATTATCTAAACCTTTAGAAAAATCATCAATTAGTCCTATTAGTTGTGTTTCACATGATCAATATTTCCTAAAGCCATGTTGGTATGGGGTGAGGACATTATGTTTGTCTAAGTGGTTTATGATATTGCTACATATTATGTGTTCTAGTATTTTACATGTGATGCTGGTAAGTGATACTGGTCTGTAGTTTCCTGGATCTGATTTTTCTCCTTTTTTAAATAGGGGGGTACCATCACAAAAGAAATATAAGACACCCATAGCAAAGACAAACAGACACAAAAATTCTTTTGTAACCCTGGCAATCAAATCACTAAATAAAATTTAACGATTTGATGTAAACTTTTCACATGTAAATTATGAATGAGTTTAGTGTTATTGTATATTTTGGTTTTCTATAATTATAATGTTTTATTTTGATGTAATGCACACATTGTAAGACCAATTTCCGTATGGATATTGAAGATTATTATTATCATTATTATTATTATTATTATTATTATAAGCTTCGGTTAGTTATAGATTGTGCGTTTTACTGTATTTTCTTGACGGTCGTTGACTTGTAACATCAAACTGCTGGTAGACAACTAAACCGCTGCAGGCACACACACACACTCTCTCTCACACACACACACTCCATGACACTGTCACTTTAAGTTTTGCAAACATTACGTAAATAAAATCTTATCCCGCGAGTTTTGTAAAGCCCACCACTTCACAGACCGTGAGTTTTATTACAAAGCTTCTATTAACTCTCTCCGTTCTGTCTGGCAGGAGTCGCTATTTCTCCCCTTTCCCTGTCTTGGATCAAGTTGACACTTTGCACAATTATTCATTGCCTATGACAACACATAAATACATTTTAAAAAAAATAACCATTTATTAACTTGTATTAAATAATTAACTAATTGATTAATTTTCGGATTGATTTCGTGTATTGTTATCGACTATGAATGCAAAAAGTTCAATTTGGGAATTGGGAGAAAAAAAACAACATGTTCAAACTTTTTGCCACACAGACAGACAGACAGACAGACAGCGTTGTTATAAATATTAGTAGGCGCTTGGCGTTTGAAGAAGACCGAAAGAAGCATCGCTACTGTAGAAGTATTGAAGTGACTGCTAGTTTATAGTGAATGACAGATGTATTGACAATCCCGGTTATCGCTCATTAACCCAGTTGAAGCTCTAAACACGAGAGGTCCCGGTTTGAATCTCGACGAAGAGTGGGATTTCGAATTACGGGATTTTAAGGAAGGGGACATTAAGTCGTTAACCGCTACGGAAAACAATGACTATTTTATCATCTATAATAAAGATCCTGTCACTTTACTTCACGTTACGAACTAAAAACGTGTTAATTAATTAATTAGGCTTTATATTGGGAAATAAATCATACAGTATATGGCTGTAGATGTGCAGTATTTTCCCTATCCTATGTGTTTTTTTTTTGTTTTGTTTTTTATTTAAAAGTTCTTGTTTTTTATTTTGCTTGTTTCATAGCAATGAAGCCATTAAGGTTAAGAGAAAAGGTTTCCTCGCTGGTCAGAGCTAGTGAAGATTGAAGTACCAGCAGACGTCGAGTGAAGTGTCTTCAACAAGGTCTGGCCTGGACATGAACATCTCTCCACAGACTTTTAACTTGTCTAAATACCGAAACAAGTTGAACCGTTAGGAAAGCATACAAAATGCATGACACACTTGTCTAAATACCGAAACAAGTTGAACCGTTAGGAAAGCATACAAAATGCATGATACACTTATCTAAATACCGAAACAAGTTGAACCGTTAGGAAAGCATACAAAATGCATGATACACTTATCTAAATACCGAAACAAGTTGAACCGCTAGGAAAACATTTGAAATTATGATACACTAATAATAGTAAAAGCAAACACACTCTTATAAATTCTACAAGAATCCCCACCCGTATCGTGTCATTGTAGTTTCATCTATCAAGAGCGTCTTTGGCTCAATGCATATCAGAGATTTTCATTAATAAAGTGCTCGTGTAAAAAAAACAAAAAAAACAAAACAGAAGCATATCGTTATCGTTTGTGAATTCGTTAACACCGCAGATCATGCTTAAATGTTCTCTTGTCTGCTGCACAAAGCAATGTATATTATCAGTTGGCAAGAGTTATCTTTTCATTTGGTGTCCTTGACATCGTTTATTTTTTTTTTTTTATTCCTTTCACTTTTCTCATTTTTAGCGGCCCCCGAAAGGGGAAAAGACGCTATTAGTTTTGTGTGGCCTGTCCGTCCGTCCGTCCCGTTTAGATCTCAGAAACTAGAAGAGAAAATGAAAATCCGACATCATAATATTTTAGATCATTCAAAGTTCTGATGCAACGGCTACTTTTTTCTTTTCTGAAAGCGAAAAGTCTAATTTTTTAAATCAATTTTGCAAGCTGTTTTTTTTCACAAAAAAGGCACCATTTTTACAACTATTTGCTATTAATAGTAACAAACACTGGAGGATTTTTAGTAAGGGTGAGTCATAAACATAATGATAACAGAGTCGAAAACCATGTCCGCTTAGAATGGCTTTAATACACTGAATGACTACACAACACACATTTCGTGAACACATTCTCACGGACGAGTTACAAACACATGTAAACATAAGAACGACAACCGATACAGCATGTAACTTTCATAACAGGGAGAAGAATTTTTACAATTTTTTTAAACACATTTATGCAAATGGTTATAGATTTTTGGTCAAAAAAATATTTTTCTTACAATTGTATTGCTAAGTTATGTAAGTTCTGTCATACTAAATACTACATTTACACAAAAAGAAACGTTAACTTTTTTTAAAGAGAAAAAATCTATTTACAATGCAAATAAGTTGTACATAATTTAAAACAACACTTATTAAGTAGTTTTTCATATTATCGCGTGACCTAAAGTGTCTACTAGCAGCATGGTACACAAGACTAAAGGAATTTTTTTGTTTTGTTTTACGGAAATGTTGTTTTCTTGAGGCTTTGAATAAGAGACTGACCCTTTACAAAACCATTAGATCAATTAGATACTCATTATAAGACATCAGTTAGGCCAGGTTCACATCTAACTTCACTTTCACCTATCCTTTGGTCTGCTGTCTACCTTCTTTCTCCATTCTTCTCTGCCATTTGCCATTTATAGAATTTCATTATGATATTCTTTCTGAAAATATTGATACCTGCCTTTTTACCTGCTTTGGTGGACCGCTTCGGGGGGGGGCCGATTTTGAGCTAGTGTTTTCACATTAATTGTCTATGTAAACTTTTTTTTATTATTATTCATTCTTTATTTGTTTTTGTTATGGCACGGTTAGGAATTAGATTTTTTGTTTCGTAAAAATTTTGACTTAGAGACAATGACACGACTATTAAAAACAAGAGACTAGGATTCTGGGAAGAATAGCGGAAGGTCAATAGACTACTTTTGAAGGCTTTGTGACGTAGAGGTTTAGCTTGACGGCATTCGACAGTTCCCTTCATTATTATTCAACGTCTTGTTCGATATTCACTATCAGCTTGGACTAACTTATGGCGTTGGCCTTTCGCCTGTGTTATTGGATTTCGTTATTTGACTTATCTGCATAAGACACAGCGCGGGTGCGTCTAAGTTTTGCATGTTTCAGATGTTACTTTATTATTATTAAAGTTTTTATATAGCGCTACTTTCATGCTTATAGCATGCTCAGAGCGCTTTTGGTCCAATCTCATTTGTGGAACAGGGGGGGGGGGGGGGAAGGGGGTATCCAGGTTTCCGTGCTGCCTTTAGGCGCTCAGTAAACACAACTCTGAGCGTCGAACCTCGAGCCCCCTTCTAGGTAGCCAAGCCAAGCCAAGTTCAAGCGCACTTGGCCCCTCGACCACGCTTCCCACAGTTTACAGTTGAAGATAATCGACTTTCTAGTCCAAACCTCCCACAGGACGACATGGAATGGCAGCGGGCATGATATGAACCCGTGACCATCAAGAGAACCGAACGACAGTCCAACGCGCATACCGCACGACCAGGCAGCTTTCCATCTTCCCTTATTCTTAAATTTAAAAAAACGTCCCCCTTTCAGACCTTGCAATCTATAGGGTAGATGATGTAAAGGTCATCTGTTTCTTTGCCCCACGGTTTTACGAGGGTGTTGTGTAGCCAGCACAACGACCAACCGCCTCCACTCCCCCCCCCCCAACTAATGTCAGATACCCATTAGAGCTTAATCGACTCAGAGGCACCCAAGTCATCACCAGGATTCGAACCGAGGACATCGGCTCAGAAGCCAAGCACTTTACCACTCAGCCACAGGTGCCTTTTATTTAAGACTAAGACTAAGACTGCTTTATTTATCCTTACGGAAATTTGTTGTGATTACAAGGACTCTTTTCTCATATATAGACAACACAACAGAAACATACATATAGATACAACAGACACAACATAAAGAGTTGCCCCCCCCCCCCCCAAACCACTATTCTTTTCTCTTTTTTTCTTCTCGCTGTATTTTATTTCCCAAATAAAAGATAGCAGATATAAAAATATCAAAAATGTAATCAAAGTGGAGGTTACTGTGATTATCTTAAATATAAACAAATAACATCCGATCCAAACTAAATATGATCATGTGTCCAATTTCTATTCATATGATCCATTCTTTCATACTTTTGACTGATGCATTGTTTCATGATAAGTTTCCATGGCGAATCTATTGTCTTCTTTTTTTTCTGTAACATATTCTGTTCGTAGACAAATCTCCTGCTCTCTGCCAAATATCACTGCTGCTGACAAAACTAACGAGCTAATTCTAAGGACGCCGCCCACAGCGTTGTGTCCACTTCTCACCTTCAGGGCGCCGTCCACCCTTCCCTCTCAGAGACATCTACCCCCCCCGTCGCCCCCCCACTGTCTCCTTTCTCCGTCACTCATCTCCCCTTTCCTGGCAGCCTCGACGTCAGTCATCTCTCGCCCCCGTCATCACACCCCCCCCTCGACCGCCCCCCCCTCTTTTTACAGGCGCCCTCCCCCCCCCCTCCCCCGAAAAAAAAAATGTCCTTGATGCAGTTCCCGAAGCATCCCTTGTTTTCTTCCCCTAGTTGGAGTTATCTGTGTGGCCCACGTTCTCAATAGGACAGAGAGAATCGGTGACATTTGTTGTGATTATATTGTTGATTTTGTTGTTGGTTTTTCTTCTTTTTTTTTGTTTTTAAATGTAAATAAATCTGAGGAATTCTTGATGACGCGAGGAATATGAATCTAGATGTTCATAATATTATCAGGAATTTTTTTGGCAACGCGAGGAAATATATTATAAAGAAAACAGATATAATGATTCTGGTGAGTTTGATTTAAAAACAACTTCATTTAATAATTTGGTAGAGCGCTCAATAACTCAATTACTATCTATACTGTTCTAAGTACTCAAATGGTGGTGTATTCACTTAGATGTTCAATCAATCGCCAAAGAGTTCAATCAGTTACTCGCTTGAACTGATTGCCCATCAATCTCTGGATTACCTTTAAACTCATTCACTTGCCCCGAGTTTAACACTTTCCTCACATTTTAACTCTTGACATACACACGAACACACACATAGAGAAAAAAAAAACGTCCCTTGGACTTTTTACCGTACTTATGTCTCTCTCTCTCTCTCTCTCTCTTCCTGTCACTCTCTCTCAGTATGCCCCCCCCCCCCTCCCTCTCTCTTTCGCTCTTCTCTACAGGAACATTCCTTCTATAATTCCAACACTGAATTCACTAACTTAAAGAAATATGCTATAAGTATAATTATGTCTATATTATCATGACCTTATCTGTAAACATAATACTTACACATTATTTAGCTAATTCAAATCAGGTGTGGTATCGTATACATATTAATAATCCCCTACTATTAACATAAATTAATGGCAATGTCTTCGATTCTGAAAATTAAGGACAAATGCAGTGATTCACATGACTATTGTTAAGGCTTCCGCTCGGTGTTAATTCCATAAACTATAACTAGTGTAGATCTACGTCTGACTGGAAGTAACGCTGAACTCAAACTACTTCAGTAACACCGGCGAAAGGCCGAAACAATCAAAATATGTAGTCGATGCTGATGTTGGTCTACAAATATATTTAATAATCACGAAGGGAATCGTCCGATGTCAGCTATGTCCGTAAATCCGTATATCTGTTCTACTGCTCAACACGAAGCGTCTTCTTTGTAGCGTCACTTAGAGCGTTCTTGTTTTTTAAACCAACTTTACGTCATCGTCGCTAAGTAAAACTTTACCCTATTCCCGAAACAAATAACTAATTCCTTATCATGTCATAACACTATGCAGACCCACTTGCAACCTACATATTTTCCCTCACCTCGTGCAGACAAAGACGTTGTCAGGCTTATTAACATAATATTAAAATAAACTCAATGTCAGAATTCATCAATTTGAGCAATCAACCGCATATGAACATAGAACATACTATCGTAGAAAACACCAAGCCTATAGATTATAACCAAGGCACACATAGATCAATGTATAGATAAAAACATGTTCAAATTATTTGTAGAAAATACACTAACATATATAAATTTATGTAAATCTATATATATATACGCTCTGGAGATTTACTTCTCGAGGAGTCTATGTATATATGACGATATGTACTGCTCCCCTTGAGACGTCTCAGGTGACTTCAGTAGCCAATCTTTCATACACTTCAACATTGGCATTTGTATTTCTTAACTATGAGCCGTTCAAGCGTATCCAGCGTTTTCCTATGTCCGGTCACTTAACCCATGGTCACTTACTCCCTGGTCACTTAATCCTGATCAGTTAACCCTGCTCATTTAATCCCCAATCACTTAATCCATGGTCACTTAATCTATGGTCACTTAATCCCTGGTCACTTCATCAATGGTCACTTAATCCCTGGTCACTTCATCAATGGTCACTTAGTCCCGGTTACGTAATCCCTTGTCACTTGATCCTTGTCATTTAATCCCCGGTCACTCAATCCCCTAGTTCTCTACTCTTTTAATCCAAGAAATTAGAATTTTAAAATTTATTAACAAGTATTTGTGCGTAAATAAAACAACAAATAGACAACCTATAATTTATAAGTCAATCTCTGTGGCATTTTACGTCTCGAGAGACGATCTTTTCCCTTTGCAACTTCTTGTGTGACTAAAGAGGCCAATCCTTGATACACAGCTGCGATCGCAGGTTGGGCATATATAATCACCAGGCGCCGTTGCATTTTCACCCTTCTTTCTGCTTCTGTTGTGTATGGCATCTGCAATCTTTGACCCTTCCTTTATGCTCTCTCTCCATGAGGAT